>JAMBLF010000249.1:0-341073 GCA_030578115.1 Leucoptera coffeella
TTCAATACACTGGATCCAATTCTTTTACATTCGTTACAATTTTCCATATTTGCTCTTTGCAAAGTTTTTTTGTTTAATATGTCATTTAAACACGATCAGATTTTTCAGATTTGTCTGAATTTTACATTTCACATTTTCTCAATAAACCCATTTTCCAGTAAACTAGAAACATCGAAAACGGCTGTAAGTATTACGAAGACCAAAAGAGTCTCAATAACGTATCTGAGATTGGACTGAAACGTTCAAAGTGGCGATCGATAGTCTATTTATCACATTAGGGAAGTAGAAGCGTGAATATTCTGTAAGTATTTCTGTAATACAGAGGATGAAATGAAATTGTTTGAGATACTCCATAGATTTAAGTGTAATGAAAGTGATGTACTATACTAAACTTAAGTTTCACAAGTCTTAACATATCTAACACACAACAAACCTAACCATCACATCCCAATAACCTCTTACAAAACAAAACCTTAGCATCATACATTCCTCCACGCCACATATTTACGTAGCGTTTACATTATCCGTAATAAAACGTTAGAATGAATTTATTCCGCCTCGTTTCCGCCAATACTGTGCCAAAACAACAGAATGCTGGGGGATTAGTATTCCTGCCACTCCCTGAAAACATGTCAGCGGGGACACTCTTTCTGTACGTGAGGACACGCGAATGACGACAGAGTATGAGATGGACTGTGGTCATAGACTAAACACGGAGCTTGTAATAACCCCTTAAGCAATACTCGCAAACATATAATGAATGAAACATTAATATATACGTATGTATATGATGTGTACATAAATTAATCACTTTCGGGATGGACTTAACTTTGGAGACCTGTAAAAACTCATAATTAATAACAAATATTGGTGTAGTTAGCGATGTTATACAGAACATAGATGAAAACATGCTAGCCCATAGCCCAATAGATTCCATTTACCTGTAAGAACGGCAGCTAGTTAGCATTATTTTTAACACACATACACCGTCTCATACACACTCGGCGGTTAAGGATACTTTTACGGATACGAACAAGAGCGAGAATATTGTACGAAAATATTCTCTTATTTTCTACAACTAATACCGTAAGAACTTTATAGCATGAACAAAACGTTTCTAAAACAAAACGCGAACTCCGCTCAAACAATTTTTCATTGACACAGGATCATGACATCAAAGACACAAAATTCCCAACAATACCTTCGTCGCTACACTTAAAGAGAATTCATACAAAACCCACACATTCATTTGGTATTTAAACAATTTCCTAAGTCCCATATTGTTGAGAGCGTAAGAGGATTTTCTCTTTAAAACTTTTTATGTCTAGGCGGTTCCCGAGTTAGGGAGAATTTTGTGTCAATCTTTTTTCTATGGGAGAGATACTTATGTATTTATGAGAATTAATGAATGGTGGCGTACTTATGTGTACCAATATACTTTAGAACAAGAGACAAGTATTCTTAATTAACTGAAATTTATAAGTCAATAAAGGATTATAGCGAATAATAAAGATATGTGCTCTTATTATGACTTTTATAATTAAATAATATTTATTGTTCGCTTTTTGATCAATAAGTTTAAAATCTTGAGGGATTAGAATATCACTACCTTTCCTTATTCAGAATGATAGACAGAACCTTATCACTACTATAGTTTGTCTGATACGATAGGCTTTTAATCAAAGAAACACACTGTAAACCCAATCACACTTCAAGTTTTGTACATATTAACAAACAAAAATGCAGATACCATCATAAAAAGCTGCTCATTTTTAAACAACACATCTCTATCCATTCCCTTTACCCGATTCCCCTAACAACAGTTACAGTGACGAAATTCGGTCACCTTTTGTACTAGCTCCGCTTTGTGCCTCAACAAGTTGCCTAGCAACAGGTTTCCATTGGCCCAAAACACTTCCTTCCGGTCCCCACGTAACTGTCGCTTTAGGGTGTGTTTCCAGCAGAGCTAGGTTTTTTCGTTACTATAAGTTTGATACGTTCATCCACCAATCATATTCTTTGATTAACAAATACATACAATACTCAGGATAGGTAATAGTCAGTGCCTATATACGGCGATACGGATCACTACCTATTTCGTTAGGTGCTGTCTATTTGTGATACGCGAGCTTTGAATTACTCATACCTAACATGCCTTCGAAATTTCGGAGATGTGCACTCAAGCTTCTGACTACCCCGCCATAGTAAAAAAGGCAGTGTGTATACACAAGTCGTGAAGCGTATGTTTTTTATGTTTTGTTTAACATACACACCATGCCGCTTTTCGTATTAGCCCTGCCGCTTCATATTTTGTATCCTTTTCATTAGTTCAATCATACTTATCTCACTATCACTCAAACATATCACGGCCGTTTCCCTACAAAGAGGTAGTTAGAGATCAGGGATCCCCGTTTGCCTAGAAGCTGACAACCACTTTAAATTAATTCGTGAGAAGTTCTTCTAACCGTTCACGAACAATTTAATTGACCAACGAACAAGAATGGTAGATACAAAACGTATCCATACCAACGTATCTAGACTCAGCTTAGGTGTAAAGGCACCTTTATCCTCGCACAATGCATTTTCAGCTTGACTCTGTTTAGTTCGAATGCTGCACCGATTTGCATAATAGTGGAGGTTCAAACTTGTAACTGCCGTGTGAAATCAATGCCTAGGTCGTCTATGCCGTCACGAATCGAATTCTAGTCTGATCCTAAATTGATGTTAGAAACTATAAACGCCGAGTGTATGAGAAGGAGTAAATGATTACTATAGGTCTATGCAATTTCAAAGAGCCGCGAAGGTTTAAAATAATATTTCGCATACTATAACAATGGTTAATTAGTCCTAAATGTTTTTCTGTGAAACATACTGAAATCTATATTTGTCATCAATACAATTTATGGAAAGTGTTAAAAAGTATTTGTACTATTAGTCTCAAACATCACCCAGATCCATATAATCATATTCCTTACACCATAACAAGAAGCAATAGTCAGAAACTCTTAAACATAGACTTGTATACTACAACTTATTTTCATGTCGGGACGTAAACAGCGTTGCAGCGGAGCCACGTTCCGTGACTTATTATTTCTGTCTCCGTTTGAGGGCAAATACAATTTTGCGGAGGCATTTCGCAGCTTTCGCTTGATTGAATTTCGAAGCCACAGTAATGAGGTCACAGTTTCCCTACCTCCTTGTACAAGTTGCCTGTCAAAAGGCGCATTTAGATGAATAAATAGGTATATAATAAGGGTACGTTGCTTAGAGGTTTGTTTCCTAGAACCAAGCTTACAACCCTAACCGCAGTAATAGCTTGTTGGATACTGTGTTGGAATGAACAAAATAAAACATGGTAATCGAACCAGGGACATAGGTATTGAGCGGTACGTTTATCTAAGTTAATAAAGCGCAGGTTACCTAAAGTGACCAGTACCAGTAAAGTTACGGTTAAATTGATATCGAATGCATGAACTCGAACCTCTGATAGTTAGACAGGTAACGAAAAAAACCCCATCAGTTTTTTTCTTTATCTTTAGTCTACAATGATATAATTTCGATACATTAATAAACCTATATCAGTCCACTGCTGGACGTAGTCCTCCCCAAGGTTACGCCACAAAACATGATCACTCGTGGTGCTCAGCCAGTCATTACCGACAACTTTTTTCAAGCCATCGATCCACCTAGTTGGAGAGCGTCATACACTACGTTTATATATTGATATAATTTAGATAACAACAATCTTTGCCTCTCGAACAAGCTACAAATTCCACCATCCGAACATCAGCAAAGAACAATAAAATGAGTGAATTCGCAAATTATTCCGGCATCCACAAAGTGCTCGCAATTACGTTTAATATTCTGTTTATGTTAATACGGTGCTTGTTCTAGCGTCGGGCAAGGTCGGCCGATTGTTTCTTTAGATTCTTTAATGTAACAATAACACGGCAACTTTCGGGAGTTTCGCTTCTAAGTGTTTACCCAAAACCAAATAATTCATACTTGAATTCCGACATAACAAGTCTTGGAGGAACTTGCGAACTGAATAGCACCGAAATAACTTGATTAATTATTTGGAAGTCGACAATAAGGCTTCGATACTATTCATGGATCGAAGGTCGGAGTGAATCCATTGAACGTAACTAATTGTAGTTACAATTTTGTACACTAAAGTTTTAATTCCCGTTTAGAATAACTATCTTATAGAAGACAAATATCTCAAACTATCTTAATTTGCAAAAAACATACGATTTTTAGCACTATTCATTAGTCTACTATCCTAAGAACACGCCTACTTCTTCTCTGATCTTTAGAACTATTCCTAATCGTTGCTAATCTATCACGAACACTCAAGATAACCCCTCTTACTAGAGATCAAAATCAAAACAATACGCACTAAACCAAAAACCTAATAAACGAAATTCTCAGAACCCAATGCTATTCTCACGCCAGCCATTAGCCATTAGCGCATTGATTCCTGCGAGGCGTGGTAGTCAGGGGGCGTGTTGACGCAACAGGTTCTCCGCCCCGAAGCAACAGGTTGACCTCCTTCCAGACGTTACAGCTGGGAATATTCGGGACACGATTTTGGGTTGTATTTAGGAGATTGTAGAAGGAATTTATGTATGTTAAGGTGTAATAAGGGCTGAAGTATCTTTATATGTATGTATAGAAATTTAACAAGAAAACGGGACTTAATGCGTACATTTTATAAAGAAACAATTACCTTTGCTACCAGACGATTCGGCCACGTTGCAATGGCCAATGTCACGGGTCAGGTTAGTAATTGTTTGTTTATAAAATATACGCAATAGGTCTCGTTTTCTTTTGAAATGAATAAAAATCGCTAGTCTCTCAAAAATAGTATGTTAAGTAACCGAGGAGACACATCTTTCAGAGCTATTCATTCTCTCTACACTCTCCTTTCAAAAATAGGCGCACGAGTTAGTTGCTTAAGATGTATTTAGAAGCAATTGTTGTATGCATTGTATGTGTAGACAAACGTATGTATAATATATCAATGTTATCATGATCTAGACTGTTTTGTTTAAAGTAACCGAGAATATGTTTACTATCCATTCTTCATCTTGTAGTATAGGGCACAAGCTCCCACTTGTTTTAAGGTAGATATTGGCAGTAAATAATAAATACTATGTATAAATAAATAAGATAAATCTATCTCGACCCTGATAGTTTTGCTACAAGCCAGCTACGTTATTATTTTCTTCGCGTAAATATACCTGTAGTACACATTTCAGCTGAATTTTTTTGGGATGCAACATTCAGAGTTGGCATAATCTCAACGTCATGTTATAGTATTTTTCCATTCCTTATCGATAAGTCCACATAACGCCACCTATGTTATTACTCACCAACTAACGCCAGAATCACGGTGATGAGCGGGGCCGCTGGGAACGACACCGTCATGTTGAACTCCAGAAGTTGTAGAAGATCCACTGAAACAATATTGTTCTGTTAATGCCACTGTTTTTTGTAGGATTATTCCGCAGTGTAACTATTTTCGGTATATTGAAGCTAGCCGTCATGTCACTTATCATTAGAAGTTTAGCAAGCAATCATATAGGTATTAAATTCATCACCTATTCAAAGTCACTAATAGTAATAGATGGGATCCATGATCTGCCTACCCCTCTACAGGGAAACAGGTATGATATGTATGTATGTAATATTAAAGTATACAAACACTCATACAACTTATAATAATAAAAAAAATTAACTACGAAATTCAATTAGTAAAGTTACCTACGGCTTACCAAACCTATCACTATTGTTTCTTAGTCGCCTCTTGCGCCCAATTAAAGGCAAATTCATTTCACAGTTACATACATCACTACGTTATCACTTTTACTTCACCCCCGCTCTTAAAAGAACCCATATGCCTACGCAAGTACGGAATAATATGCCCTATACTACGGCACATAATAAGCTTGCATATTCTCATAACGGAGACCTAAGAGGCACATTAAGGCTTTTATTGGAAAGCTCAAAGGCATCAACTGTTTATTTTTACTACCAGCCTCTAGAGAGGCACATTTGGCAAATTTATAGTTATGCTCGCTCCCACTAAACGACGTTAATACGTTGAATATGACTGTGATATTACTGTACATGATTATTAAGGAACTGGGGCTTAAGTACCGCGGTTATGTTGAGGGAACTTTAATGAAGTGTTATGAGGGGAAATTGAAATGTCAACTTACGTTTTGGTTAGCATTAACTAAGTTTAGGGCTGTAATAGTTATATGAATGTAACAATGGCGGTTTGTAGAGCTTATGAATTTTGGTTGTAATTAATTGGTTTAAAGGCTCACTATTTAGCTTATGAAAGTTTGTGGAGTTGATGTAATCTTAATTCGTTCGTTTATATTAATATACGCATACGCATAACGCTGCAAAGAGGGAATACAAATTAGGGATACAGTATATGAATTAAGTATTGTTTTGGATAAGAAGATATTGGTTGCCCATCATGTCATAAAATACACATTTAGTTCAGGTAGTAAATTAAATAAAAATTTGCGATTTTGTAAATGACGGTAGTCAAAACCAATCCAAATTCAGAAAGTCGTGACATTTAATCCTCAGCTAAATCCCCAAGATGTATTCATAAATACATAAAGCATTGTAGTTTTTCAACTAGAACCTACATTGATCAAAGAAACGTCTATTATGTATCAAATATACACCTAATACAAATCCCTTACATCACATCACACAGTCCCCTTAATATATACTGTTACTAGGGTCAGAGTACGACCGTTTCCCAGTAAGGAACAGAATCCGTACGTCTAGGGACCATCAGTTCTCTGTCACATGAAATATTCATGAAAACGCCGCCAGTTTGATTCCCTCCACCTATTTGTCAACAATGGAAAGGTGTTGCTTTGTTGTAGTGTGGTGGACTTTCAAAGACACGTCGATACAATTAGGTACATAAGAGATGGATTGATTGTAAGCATTGTATTGTAAAGCCACTTTTGCTGTGATATTTTGATATATCTACCGACGACCTGACACGTAAATAGATTCATTAAGATACATAAGAGATGGATACATTTTAAAGATTGTATTTTGCAGTCAGTTTTGCCATTGATATTTACTTATTATCTACGATATATCCACTAATCATGTTGAGTATTGTAGTCTATAACCCCAGAAGGGATGAATGAAACTAACAACATTATTTAATTTAAGTTTCAATGATATACAGCTATCCTAGGAAACTAGTCAAAGAAACAATCAATTAAGAAATCTAAAAGAGCATGTTTTTAAAATCATTGAGTAAAATGACTACAATTATAAATACAAGAAATTCCCATATCTGCCCACGATTTGAAATATACCACCTTCATACAAATTAAAACGAGAAACAAAGTCACACCTACGAAGAACCATTCCCACGTAGAATCCAATTGCGTGCCACCACTCATTCATCATTCGAAATTAATATCCACCCTACTCATTGTGCACGTTAAGATTAAAAGGTGCTAAAGCTAGCTAACGATTGCATTTCATCGGGAGAAACATGAAATGATAAACGAGATTGCGAAAACGATAGGGAGTTTTTAATGGAATAGGCAAACACGGAATATTTTTCTATTCGTGTTAGATCTTCTGTTTCTCGGATATAAAACTGAATTTTATAACATAAAAATCCGTTAACTAAGTTATTTCATAAGTTCTATTAGTCAAAATTTTTAAATATCTACCTTAAAAGACTTATGAAAGCAAGACGTAAACCACGTAAAAATCGTGTACGAGTAGTATAGAGAAATGTATGATTTAAAACGAATGAAAAATATTCATCGCTATTACACAATAAAATAAATCCGAATCAAGACATCAATACGCGGCCAACAAATCGGATCCGCTAAAAGCAAAGCCTGCAGCCATGAAAAAAAAAACTAAATTAATTACGAGAAAACGGTACACTTTTTCTACGCCCTAACAAACTGTATCGGATGACAAAACAATATCAGAGCTCAAAATGGCCTCCTGCCCCGGGGCAGACTGCTGCCTTGTTAAGGATATTGTTACCCTGGATTAATTAGGCCTCGGGAACAGGTTCCTCGCGAATCACTTAATAAATACGACAAGAAACTAAGTTCAGACTCGAAACTAATGGATTTCTGCTAAGTGGATTTTAAAGGCACGCTACGCAAATGAAAACGTGAGGTATCTACGAACTGAGAATTAAAGATATAAATAGTTAGTGAGTAGGTGAGATTGTGCTCGTTTATTATAATATGAAGGATACTTTGAGGAAGTATTAAGTGCCAATTTTAGTTAATTTAATTAAATAATAAATAGTTATGATCATACAGATTTGTAACTACATAAAAAACTAATTTAGATCGAATCCCCAAGAACCGTACTTGAGTAAAGAAACAAGATAATTAGAACATTAAAACCAGGATATCGCGCAAAACTCCTATCAATCAAAACACACAACATTTCAAAACCCAAACTATTTACAAATCACACCCGTTTCAGAGCTTAGCACTGTCAAACAAATTCAAAAGGAAAGCAGAAATAGAACAAAATTTCCACGATTCCCACAAGCCGAAAACTCCGACCAAAAACCTACAATACACAATGAGCTTATGCACATAATGAGCGTCGATAATAAAGAGAACTGGAAATTTCTCGAAGAATATTGTACAAAGCGGCGGAGTGGAAATAATAAGCCCTTACCCTATTGACTGTACGGCAAAACATTATTATCAGCTTACCTATCGCCACTTCAAAAAGAATATCAAGAGCTTCTATACAAAATTATCTTCGCCTACATAATTGGAATGAAACATCAAATCCTCTTAGAAGGCACGTAAAAAACATTCATTTTTAAAGAATTCGCGAAATAAAATGTTTAATGAAGGTTAAATGCTCCGCGGCCCTAATTAGAGGGATTATCTGAAGGCAGGTTGAAAAATAACAACTAATTTTTAAGAGGTTTAACGAGGTATCTTCGATTTCTTAAAACAATACTCCTACGGGCTTCCCTTGCAGATAGACAAGATAAAGGTACAAGGATTTTGAAAATCTTTGAATAGATCGGGTAAGACTCGATGGGACTTCATTTTTGGATGACTTCATGTAAAGCGCCTTTTGTTTGTCTTATTTCACATGTGAGTAGTTAAGTTTATGATAATTATAATTTGACAATATATCAAGTTATTTGACAGTTAGAATACAATGAGAGAGGAAAACAACTATTAACTTTTTTTCATGGCTTAGACGAATAGAGTACATTTATCTTTATAAATTGCATACATACATACATATACATTACGTCCGTTAATCCCTTTCGGAGTGGACGAAACCTGAGAGACGTTAACAACTTCTTAGTCACTTTATAGCATGTATCAAACAACATTAAAATAACCATATTTGAGGATACAATATAGCCATATGGTACTCACTTCCCGCCCAATACAAGAACCCTACGAGCCCTTTGTAATAGCAAAGAAACCTCGCAAGTGCTATCAATCACTGAGCAATCAACTTTTGAAAGAATCCGCGGTGGAAGTTTTTCTTTTGCTACGGATGGGATAGAATAGAAATCGATATCGATAAAAATTTTAATTATTGGATCGATTGTGCTGGATCATTTAACTTGGTTTAACATAACTGTCTTAGGTACGATCGATTTCCAGCCATCTTAATCGCAAGTTTTGAAAGAGATACGTCTTTCCAGGATGTGAGAAATGAAATATTTTTAAGATTAAATAGTGTATTCTGTAAATTGTGCTTGATTGTGTGTATATCTTAATACTCACTCGTTTTTCTTCTAGTATTAATCATACAGTTCAGTTTATCTCTTCGTGTTAGGGACGTCTAACGACTAGTTAATTTTAGATTTTCAGGCTTTTACTTAAACATATACTAGCTATCTTAGTTTTATTTTAAGTAGTGATGATAATAGAAGTAGTAATAGTGGTAAGTAACACTCGTAGAATTCGAGCACCACTAAGTACCTCTCGAAAGACAACAGTCATTACATTATACATCTTAAAACAATTAAATTATTTTACTAGACAAAATAACTGCACTACATTTTTATCGATACACCATGCACATCACTATGCTCATACCCGATCGACCGTACTGAAACTATATTGGTACTCGATATATTACTGTACTTCTGAAGCGTTCCTAAGTAATATAAATATACACATTTCGCTACTACCACAAAATTGAATTGATATACTACGAGTATATTTCACAGAAGCGAGTGCTACTAAAACTTTAATTGATATGAAATATTGTTAAAATAGTAAATAATTAGGAAAAATTGTTAATTCGGCGTAGCTCAGTTATTTGGCGTTTGTTCTTTATCAGTGGATACAAGGTTCAAATCTTGCTTGAGCATGTACCAATGGAAATAAAGTTTAATGAATTTCTATGTACATTTTCGTAATGTAACCGTTTCTAACCCTAGTTCTCTAATGCTTCGGTTTGCCTTTTAAGAAGCTAATCACCATCATTGCTATTGCTTTTATGACATCAATGTAACATCAAAACCTTTTGTCTTTTTTACGATATACAGACGTATGTATATGGGAAATATAAATTTATAGACATATCAGCAATATAGATAGTATTAAATGACTAGATCAGCGCTAACGAACATAATTTTATATTCATTTAACTCGTACACAAAAGAGTAGGCAGTTTGACAATGCGACCGCAATATTTCCAGTCAAAGCATAACCGCTAATGAGCAGTATAGAATGAAAATACCAACGGACTAATTATCGCTCGCAGTATTGAAATACTAATAAATATATTATGTATGGTTGCATTCGGTGCGTGCATTGAATTACTAGGTGAAACAGGGGTTAAGCTTGTCTTTGTTTTAAAAAATAATTGAACAGAATATATACCTTCAATAATTGTGTATTTTTGCAACTAGCAAAATTAAATATATCACAAATAGAAACGTGAAAGGTAGTGATTGATGTATTATCGTATGATTTTTACACAGAATCCTAATTCTAAATGAAGCCAAGGTTGTTTACTACTATCGGGAAAAAGGAAACCGTGATTTTCATCTACCCCTATTCAATAGTGGCAATATTAAGACATGTATGCAAAAGTTAATAGGTATTAGTTAAGCATGACAGATTTGTCCGGATCATTCCATGTGGCGATCGATAGTCTCCGCCTATCCCGCTGGGAACGTTAACGCGTGAATATATGTATGCATGTAATTATTTGAACTCAACTTTACTTGCATAATACATTTGAATACTTTATTTGTTAAGTATTAAAGACATACAGTGACAGGCTTCTAGTCTATCGCATAAAGACTATTTCTAACACAGGACGTTCCAAATAATTGGCAAACAATCACAGGAAACACAAAGCTAATAAGGACGTATGCTAACTAGCAGGAAAGGGGATATTCTAAGAAAAATACGTAGACGTACTAATTCTAATCTCCTTTGCTCTCTCAACGTTCTTATCACATAATCCGTCCTGCATATCCCATCAAAGAGTTGCTTTTATCAAGCATCAAAGCGTTCTCGGATCCTATCAACCTTGCATGTTGAATATTCTTTGTCGTTTAAGGGCACTCCTACACAATAGTTTCGGAAAATACAATACACGGGCAGAAGGATCGCTTCGTGTGATTATTGGGGTGGGTGTGGGTTATACGGGCATACTCGTATGTTTATTATACTTGAAGATAATGATTACGGAACTAAATGTGTACAAAGCCTTGATAGGTAGCTTTTTTATAATTAGAAATATGTCAGAAATCATAAATATTCTTAACAACCACAAGACTAATATTTAAAAAGAAATAAAACAGAACTCGTAGTAGCTTACTACCTTATGTTGGGAAGAAGGTAAGTTACATTTAACTATAGGCATATACTTACAAGAGACAAAAATCTATATTAGCCCTATAAGCATGAAATGTATAATCACAAAAGGAATCGAAGCTTGAAGTGTACGTACAACACCTATGTAATCTGTATCATAAAAAAGTTATGTTAGAAGAACATATTGGCGATTGATTATCCATTCGTAAATATAAGACGCGCGAAATTAAAAATCCATTCTCTCTACCTATACCTATGTAGATATAAGAGCGTGCCATATCTTTGTACGTTTTATAATTTAGTATGTATTACAAATAAAACCCACACCAAGCGACTCTTCTGGCCACGCACTCGCCCATATCAATAGCACCTGTGAGAACAAACTGATGCGGCGGCACAAAGACTAAATTTACTTAGCACAGAACGGTTCATCGTAATCCCTTCATAGACTAATACTATTACCAATAATCGGTGAAAAGGACCGAAGTATCACTTGTAACCTGAGCGTACTTATGTGTGAGGTCTAGATAATTTGCATTCATGTAATCTAGGGAATGATAAATAAAAATAAGGCTATGTATTCAATAAAAAGGGTTGTTAACTCATCGGGAAGGACATATATACTGGTAGTTATTATTCAGTCGTCTTAAAATTGCCAGTGGTTATGTTCCTTTAAACGCTTAGCTGTAAGCATCTTTATTGCAATTGTTATACAATTCAATAATAATAATTGTTGTATTTTAAAAAAAGTATGGATTTTTTTTACAATAATTTTGAGTGGGTCGGACTAACCTAAGCTTGCAATAATTAAAAAAATACCACCCTTAAGTACACTACATTTCTTTTGTGGTGAATAAACATTACTGTACTTAAAAACCCAGCCAATTAATTCAGTAATTTACAACCATCGGCTACCATGCCCTGCTAGTACAAGCTTCTTAACTCTGGTCGACTCTCAACTGACTTCCCCGAAAAGCCTTACATCCCTTAGACATATATACTGCCGTCGTACGAGAGAAGGGCACATCTATCATTTTGGTCAAACTGAGATAATGGGATTAAAGTTTTTACCATATTCTGCTTCATAGTGTGGAAACCTATTATATTATGGTATCTCCGAATTCCTTAAAGATAATATTCTACAAAAATTAAGCAAATGTGCCTTTTTCTGATTCTAAATATGTAAGTGTATAAGTAACACAATTCAAAAAAATGTTAGTTGTCCCCTTTTTTCTTACGACAGCAGTGTTCGTAGTGTAATCTCATGTTTCTGATCCCAGATCACGTGGCAATAGTATGGTAGCATTTTAACGTTCTTTGCTACGAATGCGGCGCGATCGGATTGGCGAGGATTATATTTCCGGAGCAACGGTGTTTGAACTAAAGGTACGGCTTGCGACTACCAGTGGCCTTAGTAAACTAATGCTTTTGCAAAATAACAGTTCAATATTAGATCAGTAATAGTGTGAAGTCGGTAGTAGATTAGCAAGTGACAAATTTTAAGCCCCATTTTTTATGCGAAATTTGACACTTTTGTTGATATCAATGGTGAAATTTGAAGAACCGTATTAGAGCTAATTAGCGCGCATTATTGCACTAAGGCCCCAGGTATTTGCAAGAACACTATACATATGACTTAAATAGAAATCATAACCGATATTTTTCGAGGAATAGAAGTTAGGTTGCTCATCTCCACACTTGAGAAGAAAGTTTATCGTCGTCACAGGTTTATTTTATAGCGAAATATACACCGAATGTCACAGAAAACTATGCCCAACTCGCAAGGAATATCTTTCATGATGTATCAATATAGACATTTACACATACTTGAATCCCGTTTTCCTACTAGCTATGATCCTGGCTAATCATTTTGATTAACTTGTACGCTTTTCTACATACTATGGCCCTGGCAAATCACTCTTATATTATTGATATGCATATTCAAACCATATTAACAAAAAAAAGATAAACGCGTTCACGACCATTAATGCTTGCGGGGTAATCAGAGGTTCAGGTTTCCATCAATTGCGCAATTGCAAAGGTAGTAGTTTTATGGTCATCTCGAACCCCCGTGTTGACCAGATAGACAGGTGGTAAGCCATGTTACCGTTTACAAGCACTAATACCTGTTCGGAGCACAGGTAGGTTTCCTCACGAGGTTTTCCCTCACCGTAATATTCGAGGATTTCGTAAATGCATTTTTACTACGAAAATGTACAGAGAAACTCATTAAACTTCATTTCCATTGGTACATGCTCAAGCAGGATTTGAACCCACTGAAACAGAGTCAAGTTCCAAACAACTGAGCTACTTCATATTCACCAAATGATTACTTTATTATTACTTATACATAAAAGTCATTGTTAAATAACATCGAAGCCGTGTTCCAATGATACTCCATACACAGGTACAAACCGTGTACGCTTTGAGAGCTCGAACGCAAAATCCTGGATGATTCACCATAGCAACGGAGCTCTGCGAACGGGACGCGACAACTACAACGCAGCGCTGGTAGCACAAAAACATCACTAGTATTCATTCGCAAATCAATAACGCTACGTAATGTATATACACTAGCGACCCGCTCCGGCTTCGCACGGGTATAAAATATATAGCCTACTCCACTATTTAATGGATGTTATTATACATATAAACCTTCCTCTTGGATCAATCACTCTATCTATTAAAACAAACCGAATCAAATCCGTTGCGTAGTTTCAAAGATTTAGGCATACAAAGGGACATAGGGACAAGGAAAGCGAGTTTGTTTTATACTATGTAGTGATTACATTGTAGTTTTAAGTTTAACATTGTTTTAATTTGTTTTGTTTATAATATAGGTAAGGTTAAATATTGTAGCAGGCTAGATATATGTTATATTATATATTATTGTTAAATTTAGTGCCCGTATACTCCATCTAGTAAAAAAAGAAATAAAAAGACCTGATTCTCTACAGTAGGGTGGTATGTTAAATAACTAAACTAAAATCAGTATAAGATTCCCAAATACTGTTAAATGAAAACACGAAACTCCATTTAAAACTACCTTAGCAAAGCAATTTCATTTCATTTCTTCCGTGTTATTATAATATATGTGATGTATAAAAAAATGCTAACTAGTTGACATTTCGCCGGGACTTGTTAATCAGTAATATCTGCTTTCCCTTCTGAGAAAGAGGTCTGTGTAGTGTATGTGTTTATTATACGTTATACTGATATTATCCCTTCGCAAAACATGTCGAAACCATCATAGCAAATAAAGTAAAGACACTTAAGTAATATGTGAGTGAAGTGGACAGGCAGTTATGTAAGGGTCGGCCTAATAACACATATGATAGTTAGATGGACGGACATATTGAACAAAGGTAACCTTAGAAGTACATATAACCACCGCTTGTGTATGAGGAGGTGCATAAGTGACGATGAAGCGAAAGTGGTTTGTTAGAATCGGGAAGGATGGGGATCCGTGAGCTCTGACTATCCTTCTACAGGGAAACGGGCGTGATGTGTATGTGTGTAAATAATAAACAATAAAGTAAAGACAAATACCGATTCAATTCTCATAATTGCGTTGGTAGGTAATTCTAGGATATCGACAATAAGCTTGCGATAAAACCCAGTTCTCGGAAATAATTCTGGGATAAAATCTGATATTTCACGAAATTCATTATGGATACACAATACTTTAATGGTCATTTTCTGAAATACGAAATCAGTAATTATTCAGGCGCTAGCTAGACTCGATTTTAACTTACAACGAGAAGAAAACAGTAACCAACTATCGTAAGAGGTGACTAAGGGACTAAGGGTTGATTGAGTTAATTAGACTCAATATCTATAATATAATAATATAATATAATATCTCAATAGCCGCGCGGCCGGACGCACTTGGTGCGGAGTGCGCCTCTTACTCGCGCTATCCGCACTCTCAACATGATAGCCGAAGAGCTGAACCTATTCAGTTGTGATCTGGGAGAATTCACACGTTTGGGTATATATATTTTATGTTATAGGTTAAGTTGATATTAGATAGCAATGTTATATTTTTGTTATACGTTTATTTTTGTAAAAATCGTGTTACTCTACCGCATTAGGGTTATCCTGTAATGGTAGGGCTTAACTTAATAATAATAAATAATGATGAATAATAAATAATCTATGACTATACAGTTCACCACTATTTCATATTAATGTAATCACCGCCTAGATAGTAATAACTAACTTAAGAGTTCGAGAATATATAGTATTATCATACGAATTCTAACCACACTAAATATGTAGT
This sequence comes from Leucoptera coffeella, assembly GCA_030578115.1. Lineage (NCBI taxonomy): Eukaryota > Metazoa > Arthropoda > Insecta > Lepidoptera > Lyonetiidae > Leucoptera > Leucoptera coffeella. Next base: position 16,138 of record JAMBLF010000249.1, read on the forward strand.
AAACTCCATAAGTATGTAAGCATAATTATTTACTTTTGCATATGAAAGAACGTTCTTTGAGCCATATGCCTTCACTTAATTAATCAGCCTATGTCAGTCCACTGCTGGACGTAGACCTCCCCAAGTGTACGCCAAAAAATACGATCACTCGTGGCCCTCAGCCAACCACTACCAGCGACCTTATTCAGCTCATCGGTCCACCTAGCTGAGGGGTTAGTTCAATCTTCGCTAAAAGACAACAGGAATTAAATCAAGTAAGCAATATTCTTGATTAAATAAAAAACGCAACATAAAAATTGCAATAACCTAATAGACAAGTTTCATCAAACGTCAGAAAGCATTGCTAAGACGAAAGCAATTTGCTGGAATTTAAATTTCAACGGAAAATAAGTGTTTTTTCTTTTAAAAAAACGTTGCAGGGGATGATTGCCTATTCTATTAACAGGCTCACAAAGGGATTTGACGCCGAGGCAGGAAACAATCATAAAAATGGGAAACACTAAGCCTCCGCCCAGCCGGGGAACAAATTATATATCTATCTGGCTAATTGTCCACGGATCAAACGGGGGCGCAGCCATAGACTTGGAAGGAAGGCGGCAGAACTGGCTTGTTCTTACCTATATGGTATGATATAACTATGCATAGGTAATTCTTACTTCAAAATCTCTTTTAAAAGAGATATAGGTAACATCTCTTTTAACAAAAATCACTTGGGGACTACATTTCAAAAGTGTTTATTACTGCAAGGTGATATTGAAGGATAGTTACGTAAGGTTTTTTCTGTGACAAGCATGAATACATTCATTGATAGTCACTAACCCCGTTTAAAAAAAAAGATCCTAACTGTTCCAATTTTCTATCAGGTATGACGCAATTAAAAGCTACCTTATGTGTACTATACCGAGTTTAAAATAACAATTGTCCATCAACCGACGCCCACAAAAAACCACCTACCTTCCAGTACCTACACGTCTAAACACATTACAAAATTAAATCTACCCTCTAAAAGCGGCGCAAGTCTGCGGGTATTCGCATTTTCCATTTTTCCGCGCGAAAGCCGTAGCCGGCGGCGTCGGGCCAACAATCGTTGTTATTACAAAGAAGCAGGCCCTAATTGCTTACCTCCTGAACTCAACTTAAACCGCGATGAACGGAACCGGGATTTGGAAGTAGGGCAGGCTTTAATACTGTTTTTATTCGGTATACGTATCTGCTCTTATTATGGACAACCTGTTGTGAATTTGATTAGTTTAGAAGAATGTTTCATTGTTTTTATATTGTTTTGTTGAGTCTAAGCCACGATTGCGGTGGCGTAGCGCAACTATTGAACATCCCTATCAAGTTTAAAAAAAGGTAAGCCTACGTAATGGATGATATCCTCATGTTGATATACATAATTTAAATTAAAAGCATATTTAAGATGTTCCTATAAGCAATCCAAGATGAAATTGTATGATTTACGGCTGCTTTTTGTAAGCTGTGTTGTGATGCCCTGAAATACAGCAACGTGATTGGTCGAAATACAAACTGCCACTAGGTGGCGCTCTAAATGCGAGTTATAGTGTGGGGCATCACAAGACAGCAAGTTAGTTTTTCGTGTAACTCTGATCAAGACTGGTCGAATAAATCAAGTGAAACCTATGTGCGTTATTTAATTTACTATAATTCAGAAGTGGGATAAAACCGCGCGCATCGTTCCGCTCGCGCCATGTCGGATAAAGCTGGTACATGTAAGTAATTTTTACTTCTGCTTTAAACGACGTTATCAAACGACACTAAAAAGTCAATGCTATTTATTTATTTCCTTGAATTTGAGAAAAATGTGTCATTAACTTGGGATCGGTCCCGCGTATTACGTTTTGACTTGACGGTCATGCGTGTGGCGCGTGGAGCTCCCTTCTTATGATGTTGTTCCGTGGTATGAAGTGCAAAGGACATTTTGGCCGAGGCTACTCCTTGGTAGTTGTCACGATGCAACTGATTACCAAATCCGATAAAGCTTGGTATATACCAGAGCTGTGGATCTGTGGGGAACGATAGATCATAAGCACGGTGTAGGATGAGCATGTATGAAGGCTTGGCCGAGGCTACTCCTTGGTAGCTGTAGTTACACTGCTCTGGCACCTAATCCGATGGAGCTGGGTACTATCCGAGCTGTGGATTCGGTTAAGGACATTTTTTTTTCTTCTCAATAGAACAGCACTATTTCGTTTATGATTGTTGATAAAATACCTAGTCGTTATAACGTCGCTCGATTTTTCCAAGATAAAGTAGTTATGTGGTGACGCAAGCGAATAAAACGCAGTGATTTCTTCTAGTTGTTGTCCTAAATTTCTAAGAGAATAGTAGAATTTTACTTGATATATTTAACGGTTTACACTATTGACAGAGTTTTGATCACAGATTTAAGATATAGGTAGATACGTTAAGTGAGCGTGGTCCAAAAGTTTGCACTGCAGTACAAATTGTAAACAGTGCTCCTTATAAGTGAAATAAAGGGGTTAAAATAAGAACAACCTATATGTCCTACTTGACCAGTTTTTTCAGTAGATCAAAACCATTTTGATCTGTGACCCGTTCTTTACTCTGAATTTAGTCTGGTAACAAAACACCACATTTTACTACTACTATTCAAACAAGATAAAATAAACTATATTATATAGGCATGGCCTATAATGTATCGGGGCCAGCCCGGTACTAAGATTCGTGCTTGTAATAATAGCATTAGTTTACCGGGGTCAGCCCGAAAGTTAAATAGTGTATGTATTATCTGCACCACTTTATCGGGGTCAGCCCGGTAGTTAAATTTGTGTATGTATTATCTGCACCACTTTATCGGGGTCCGCCCGGTAGTTAGATTTGTGCTTGTATTATCAGCACCATTCATCGGGGTCAGCCCGGTAGTTAAATTTGTGTATGTATTATCTGCACCACTTTATCGGGGTCAGCCCGGTAGTTAAATTTGTGTATGTATTATCTGCACCACTTTATCGGGGTCCGCCCGGTAGTTAGATTTGTGCTTGTATTATCAGCACCATTCATCGGGGTCAGCCCGGTAGTTAAATTTGTGTATGTATTATCTGCACCACTTTATCGGGGTCAGCCCGGTAGTTAAATTTGTGTATGTATTATCTGCACCACTTTATCGGGGTCCGCCCGGTAGTTAGATTTGTGCTTGTATTATCAGCACCATTCATCGGGGTCAGCCCGGTAGTTAAATTTGTGTACGTATTATCTGCACCATTTTAATCGGGGTCAGCTCGCTTGTTAGATTTGTGCTTGTATTATCAGCACCAGTTTATCGGAGACACATTACTCACCACACATAAGCTTACAATGCACTTAGACCGATTTGAATGAAAGCTAGAAAGCTTCATTTACCATTACGTTTCTTCTCTTAAGCTGCTGACAACGGAGGTTATACACCACCCGGAGCCCCAAAGAGGAGACATAAGAAAAGACGTCGAAGTGTTTCTTCCTCCTCGTCATCTCCATCGTCATCTTCATCAAGTAGTAGCTCAGACAGCTCTTCTTATCAACGACGTAAGAAAGCTAAACGTCGTCGTACAAATTTAACAGCGAAAGATTTAAAGAAAATTTTTGAGTCCTTTCACAGTAATTCTAGAAAGAACGTAACTGTTACTAACGTTGTGCCTGAATTCGATCCCGACAGTAAGGTTCAGGATATTGATCGGTGGTTGAGAAAAGTAAACGAATGTTCGGTAATTTATGGTTGGGATGATGTACAGACAATTCATTATGCACTACAAAAATTGAAAGGGGTAGCCAAGACATGGTATGAATCTCTACCATCGCTCGATCACACCTGGAAAAACTGGCAACAAATGTTAGTTAAGGCGTTCCCTAGCAATATTAATTTCGGAAAATTGTTGGAAGAAATGCTCAACCGGAAAACTCGCACGGATGAATCTCTACGTGACTATTATTATGATAAATTAACTTTATTGAGCAGGTGCGACATTGTCGGACATAAAGCAGTTGATTGCATTATACACGGTATTGTTAGTGCCTCTATTCGCAATGGTGCACAAGCACTTAGATGCACAGAGCCTGAAGATTTGTTGCATTACCTGTCTTCACAACAGCCTATACGCACTAAAGATTTCACATTCGGTTCTTATACCAATGCCACAAGACGTGACAATCGTTACAAAAGTAGCCAAAGTAATCAAACACGTCCTAACCCCCCGAGTAACAGTAGTGTAATGTGTTTTAATTGTAAAGAGGTAGGGCACACTTACTTCCATTGTAAATTACCAATTACGAGATGCAACAAATGTCGGCGGGTAGGTCATTCTTCTGATTCATGCACTCTACCACATAGGAACGGGCCATTAACAAATGGGGCCACAAATGAAACTCAAAATACTTGCCCTGAGAAGAAAGTACTGACTGTAGCAACTATCGATGACATGACACTACACCGCGCGTCAGTTAACGATTCCAAAACTGCCAATAAAAAGTTTCACAAAGATATTGAGGTAAATAACAGCGTAGTTGATGCATACATTGACTTCGGAAGTGAATGCAGCATTGTAAGGTTAGAATTAGCAGTTAGACTAGACCTCCCGAAATTAATTGGACCTTTACCAACTATTAAAGGTTTTGGTAATACAGCAACAAAGCCAATTTTCCAATCTGTAGTGCATGTGAAAATTGATGAGATAGAGGCAGAGTTGAAAGTTTTGATTGTGGAAGATAACCTTTTAAACACGTCTATATTAATTGGCCAAAATTTTACTGAGCTTCCCTCAGTAACTGTGCTGAAAAATAACGATCAATTGTCCTTCTATCATACTCCATGCAACACGTTTGTTGATAACAGGCCAACCGTTGATCTTTTTGTCACCAATGATGTGACGATCGATAAAGGTGGTTTAGTGGATGTTTATTCTAAACAAGACTATTCTGGTGATATTTACATTAATGGTAGTACGCGAATGGAATTAAATCGTGCATATCAACTCCATCAAGGATGCTACAGAGTTGATCAAAATCATGCTACAATCTTCGTTTCTACCTTGACTAAGTCTAATGTATCCCTTAAGGCTCATATGCTAATTGCTAGAGCAACTGCGTTTAATGAGGTCAGATGTTTACTTGCAAATAAGAAATTAGACCTGAACGAGATCAATTTGGATGAGAAAGACATAAAAGTGAGTCCATTAATTGATCCCTCTTTTAAGCAACGCCTATGGACGCTGTTAACTGAGTATAAAGACTGTTTTTCATCTAATTTGAGTAATCTTGGTTGCTCTAAGGAGACGGTCATGACTATTGACCTTACTGATAAAACGCCCGTTGTATACAGACCTTACAGGATGTCCTTTAACGAACGACAGAAAGTAAGGGAATTGGTTGACGAACTGGTAGAAAACGATATTGTTGAAGAATCAAATTCTAACTATGCCAGTCCTATATTGTTAGTACGTAAGAAGAATGGAGAGTCTCGTCTATGCATTGATTATAGAGCACTAAATAACAAAACTATTAAGGACAGATTTCCTTTACCGTTGATAGACGATCAGCTAGCTAATCTCAGTGGTAACAAATATTTCACTACACTTGATATGGCGTCCGGCTACTATCAAGTAAGAGTCGCAGAAGGTAGTCAACATCTTACTGCTTTTGTAACGCCTGACGGGCATTATCAATTCAAGAGAATGCCATTTGGTCTTGCTAATTCTCCTGCTGTCTTTCAAAAAATGATTAACAAATTATTAGGTCCTAGGCGACACAAGACAGCCTTAGCATACATGGATGACCTTCTTATACCGTCCGTTACTATTGAAGAAGGATTCCAAAGACTTCGAGAAGTACTCGACCTCATCAGAGACGCAGGTTTGACACTAAAACTCTCTAAATGTAGTTTTTTTGACATCGAAATACATTACTTAGGTTATGAAATATCGGCTGATGGGATAAAACCAAGTGAACAGAAAATTACAGCTGTTAAAGACTTTCCAACACCTAGAAATGTTCATGAAGTAAGACAATTTTTAGGTCTTGCGAGCTATTTTCGCCGATTCGTTAAGGGTTTTGGTGAACTTGCTAGACCGTTAACATCTTTACTTAAAAAAGAATCCATTTGGCAATGGTTAGATCAAGAAGAATTGTCTTTTTCAACTTTAAAACAACGTCTCATTGCACGTCCAATTTTAGCGCTATATGATCCAGAACTTGTAACGGAGCTACATACTGATGCCAGCTCGTTAGGACTCGGTGGGATTCTAATGCAATGGCAATCTTCACCAAGGGTACTCAAACCCATTGCTTATTTTAGCAGGCAGACCACGCCTGAGGAGCGCTACTTTCATTCATATGAGTTAGAGACTCTGGCAGTGGTCTGTTCATTAAAAAAGTTCCGACCTTATCTGTTGGGAATGGATTTTACAATTTACACAGATTGCAATGCATTACGAACAACTCTGACAAAACGCGACTTAATACCTCGTATAGCTCGCTGGTGGCTACAAATGAGCGAATACAACTTCAAAATTGAGTACCGTCCAGGCTGTCGCATGGCCCACGTAGACGCGTTGAGTCGTAATCCTCCATCGTCATCTATAGAAGAACCAACTACCGTAAACAGCTTAAATATCACAACTGAAAATTGGCTACTCGCGCTTCAAATGAAAGATTCCGAACTAGAACGTATTTTCAAAATTCTCAAGCCTGAAAACAATGAGGAGATCTTAGAAATAAAAAAAAATTACGCGATTAAAAACCATTCTTTACATCGAAAGGTAGGCAATGAACTACGACTAGTGATTCCCAAAGATGCCAGATGGCAAATTTGCAAATCAAATCACAATGACGTAGGACATGTTGGTCCTACCAAAACATTAGAAAGCATTAAAAGCAAGTATTGGTTCCCAAAGATGCGCCGATACGTGAAAAAGTATGTAAATTCATGTATTGAATGCGCTTATAGCAAAGATAATACTAAACAATCTCGAGGTGGATTATTACATCCTATAATGAAAGTAGAACAGCCTTTCCATACTCTACACATAGATCATCTGGGCCCGTTTGTTAAAAGTAAATCACAAAATAGTTACATTCTTACAATAGTCGATGGCTTCACTAAATATACATTTGCTCGACCTGTAAAAGATACCAAAACTAAAAACGTCATCAAAGTTCTTGATAATCTGTTTACTGATTTCATGATTCCTCGCAGAATTATATCTGATAGAGGGTCTGCGTTTACATCCATACAATTCAAACAATTCTGCACCGAAAAGGGCATAAGACATGTGCTAAATGCAGTCGCGTGTCCTAGGGCAAATGGACAGGCGGAGAGATACAATCGGACAATTCTTGCCGCACTTGCAGCTGAAAATGTTAACAAAGACGAGCGTGTTTGGGATGACAATCTTAAACGGGTTCAATGGGGAGTAAACAACACCATTAACGCTACTACTAAAAAGACACCGACTGAATTAATGTTTGGTTTTACACCCAACAACTCAATCGACAACATGCTATCAATAACCGATGATAACACAACAAACTCTAGTACTCTAAGTAATGAGAATGTAAATAAACATGACAAAGACGTTGAAAATGACTTAACATTACAGCATAGTTCTGAAGGTGAAGTTTCAATATTGGAAACTATACGTAAAGAAGCTGCACAAAACATAAGAAAAAGTCAAGAGACACAGACAAAATTGTATAATTCTAAAAGGGTTAAACCACTTGTGTACAAAATAGGAGATTTAGTCAAGGTAACGAAAACCAATTTCAAAAATGACGGGAAAAGCACAAAACTATTGCCTAAATTCGTTGGTCCATTGAAAATCATAAAAATACTCGGTAATGACCGTTATGTTGTAGCTAACATACCAGGATTTAACTCAAAAAAGTATGAATCTACATTTGCTGTCGACAGGATTAGACCTTGGATAAGTGTAGGGAATGAGAACGAATCCACACTTACAACAGAATCTGATAGTGATCACTCAAATTCGAATTAAATTACAATAATAACCTTTATATACACGTAAGATTAGGATGATTTAATAACGACACATGTGTCACACTTAAGTGTAATTAGTAATAATCTGAGTGTTCTGCATTTTTGTCTTTATTATGATTAGTGATTAATATTTTTGGCATAAATATATTAATATTTTATTAAAAAGTATAGTAGTAAGAAATGTTATTATCGAGACCGAATGTTGTGAAGCGTGCTCCGGAGATAGCACGCAGTAGGATGGCCGAATGTTGTGAATTTGATTAGTTTAGAAGAATGTTTCATTGTTTTTATATTGTTTTGTTGAGTCTAAGCCACGATTGCGGTGGCGTAGCGCAACTATTGAACATCGCTATCAAGTTTAAAAAAAGGTAAGCCTACGTAATGGATGATATCCTCATGTTGATATACATAATTTAAATTAAAAGCATATTTAAGATGTTCCTATAAGCAATCCAAGATGAAATTGTATGATTTACGGCTGCTTTTTGTAAGCTGTGTTGTGATGCCCTGAAATACAGCAACGTGATTGGTCGAAATACAAACTGCCACTAGGTGGCGCTCTAAATGCGAGTTATAGTGTGGGGCATCACAAGACAGCAAGTTAGTTTTTCGTGTAACTCTGATCAAGACTGGTCGAATAAATCAAGTGAAACCTATGTGCGTTATTTAATTTACTATAAACCAACAGTGCTGATTGAAGAAGATTCTGAGTTTGATTTCGGACAAAATTAAGTTTTTAATGATGTTGGTGTTATTAGTTACGTGTATAACAGAATATATTGGTAACAATACAAATTTCTTTATTCTGAGATATTTCTTTTACAAGAAAAACGGGACGTGAATATTTTTTATTAACTAAGTGTTACCTTGATTACCCGACTTTTCGGGCATGCTGCAACGGCCATGGTTACGGGCTATGACATAGATAAGGATTATTAAACAATGCTTTAACTTAAGCTCTAGAACTTACCAATGAAAATGAAGATCTGATGATGGGCGTACCTCAGCAGCATGGATATCGTCACCGTCTGAAAAGAACGGGAAAATTCAATATAGACAAATTTAAAAACTTCCGTGTGTATTTTGTGACTTCATACAATTGCTGTATCTTCTTTCTTTGGTGTAGTAAGAATAAATGGTAACTGTGTCACCAATATTCCTTAACAATGGCTTTTCAACTTTCAACAAAGTTATGCTCATTTAACTAATAAGTAAGAAGATAATTATGTATGTTATATGTGCAGGAATAATATGTATGCTATTTAATTAAATTAAAACATGATATAAGCGCAATAGTACAAACAGAATTCAGACATTTATAGGGCCAAAGTGAATAGAGTTGGACGGGGTACGCCGCGTAGAACAACTACAGATCAATTTGAAACATTCTTCTCATGACGGGTGCAGGCAACTTGAAGAATAGAAGAGCGTGCATGAGAAGGTTAATGGATATGTGTGAAGCAAGGCAGATTTGTCAAGACCGTTTCAGGTAGCGATCGATAGTCTTTGCCTATCCTGTTAACGACGACGTAGAGAAGTGCATATTTGTATGTATGTATTTCAATCAGTTCTAACACACATTTCTACGACAAATCCTCAGTTTATAATTCAAAGTGACCGAATAACTATATAACCATATAGTACTACACATATATGTTACCCGCTCTCCTTCAGGCACCAATCAATCTCGTGGCCACACCATTTGGCTCCACCGCTCTTCGCCTCTATTGCATTTCATTAGCGGCACGCTTAGTCCTGATTGTTCCCATTTGGGCCCGCCACTGAATTAGTGGGCGCTCTATTGATCCACGTGAGACGTGTTCCGAGTCTGGGATTTGGGTAGTGTAAGTAGCTGTTTTCGTTTCATTTATATGTGTCAAGAATCACGTCCTTTGAACGCTTTTAGGATGGTCAGAATTATAGAAACACGAAAAGGACAAGATATCTTTTTTCCTTAGCAAGAATTGGGTTATGATATTATGTTGATGTTGATATGGAACTTAGAAGATGTTGCCAGCCGTTAGCCCAATAGGTTCCATGTACCCCTAGTTCCTTAGTGGCCTCTTACGGTGTATTGGGAAGAACGACAGCTAGTTAGCATTCATAAGACGGGTCATACTTTCGGGTACTAGCTATACTGAGAAAGGTTTGTTCAAAACTTTTGTATACAAATGTTCGGGGGTATTGGAAGTGAGTGTGTGTACACATATACAGGTATTGCAAGCTACATAAACAAGGCGCCTTTACAAAAGAGTTCACAATTAAAAAAGCCTACTAAACCAACTTGTTAAGGCTGTCTCACACGGCGACGTTAGTTTATCTATTTTAGATAGCGATCCATAGGTTTCCATCCCATTCTCGCATACATGCATAGTTGTAGTATGATTTTTGAAGAGATACCCAGAATAAATGGTAACGAAAACCCTTCTGTCACAATTGGACCGAAAAAAGTGAACAAAATAATTTAATTCATTTTAGTAATATATATTCTGATTTAATTAGCAATAAGAGGCAGTAAACAGAAAGCTTTACCTACATTTCTTGTCCTACAAGACAATAGAAATTTGACTAACACCAACATTCCGATTTAATCCTACCACAATAATAAGTTAAATTGTCAAAAGAGATAAATATATTAAGGTATAATGGTGCTTATGTCTGCTTATAATAAATAAATTTATAAAAACATATGGGTCAGAATTGTCTTCTCACAGCCATACTTGCACCTAAATATATGTATGTTACACCCATGGAGTAATTAATAAGAGGAGTGGGCCTTACGCAATATTTATATGGAAACTAGCGTGGCATTACGCGGGGTGAAACGAGGTACGCGTGATGGAGGGGGGATATTACAACCAATCAAAATACGGCATCGGCCAATCAAATTAGGTATCTTCTTTCTACTACACATTTTCAGTAGCTACTACCATTTGGCCTCCGCACCGCGTAACGGGGACCGCTCCTTACGCCGGGTCCTCTTTATATTTGGTTCGTCGTTACACCCTATTTCCCCGTAAGGGCATGCCTTTACACTCGGCCTATGGCATGGCGCAATGGCTCGTGCCTAATCCGACAGACGCGCTTTAGTTTTAACTGCTCGCCGTAAACTGAGGAGCCTATCCACTTTCACAATGCCTAGACTTCGTAGCAGGGGTGGATAGGGCTTAGGAATTAAGTTGCATAGGTATGCTATAGATTTCGAGTGAATTGGAAGAGGTAATAAATTAATAAGTTGATAGACATTTGTGTACCGATCGTTCACCTCTCCTAACATGGTAAAAGAACATCTTCAAAATATTGTGCATTTAAATAAGATACAAATTATTTATATTTATGTGAAATAAGAACTAAACAAAACATAAGTAATTTTTGTATGTATGTTCATAGTCTGCAAAGGTTTAGTGAAAGAATAACACCTAAAAAATAGCACTTACTTGGAATAACAGATTATATTATTCGTTTGTGAAAACACTATTTATATATCAATATATTTTACATTTTGAATCAAACTGAAAAGAGATCATTTTTAGTTAATACGCACCTAGACATTCAATTCACAATAATCCGCATTTCTCAATATTTCCGTTCGATACAATCATTTTATTCTCGTTACCGATCACTCACTAAGCACAGACTAATTAACTAATCAGATGAGAAAAAACAGACAAATACAAAAAGAAAACAAATGTAACACCGGAGGCATTCTGACGTTGTTTAATTAACTGCTCAAAAACAGACGTTTTCCAAAGAAATACTCAGATGGGATAAAATGGCCTTTTCCATATCGGATTATGCCCCCTAGGAGAATGGCAGTTAGTGGAAGAGTGACTCCGATACTACTGTTTTCTAGTATTAAGAGTTGGAATCAGCCAATAACGATCTGTGCTAACAACGTTCTTGCTACATTTTGGCATATCTTCTCTGCAGAGAGTTTTCTTTACGTAATTCCAATAAACAATTAGTCTAATTAGATTTATTTTTAATACATATTTAGTTTATACTAATGATAAACTTTTTGATAAAACCTGTTTTTTTTTTGACTTGCAATAGCAGATTTTATAATCCTTATGTTGAATATTATGATCCTAATGTTGAATAAAAAGGTTTTCATCTTCATTTATACATACACACTTGACTTAAGCGCCTGCATACTACTATGTACGTTTGTAATTCCCAAAGGGCTTTACGGAATAATGTTGCGAAAACTTTCATCAGATATAGATAGAGTTTGGAAAAACTAGACATATGGAAAAATTAAAGGACTTTATAACTATCACTTGCAATATACCGATCAGAACGCATCTGGTTACATTATAATAATGTTCCTTACTAGCTCGGAACAATGCCTAGAGCCTATAATATAAATTCATATAATAAATTTAATTCACGACCAGTATCCCTTAGGGCCAACACAGGTTCACGCGTCCATTTGTACGATTATACAAAATTTTGTAAATTGAACCAAATTTTCCTAAAATAGTCAGCCACCAAAGTGGTATTCAATATCCCTATTTAGAGGTCCTAAAAAGGTGACATTAGGAGTACCGATAGAATGTCAATGAAGCGATCCGTGATCTCTGCCTATCCCTCTACAGGGAATCAGGCGTGATGTGTATGTATGCATGTAAGTGCTAACTATAGCCTATTTAACCTTTAAATAACCTCGGATTTCCTCAGTATGTCTTCCCAACCATGCCTGTACTTATCAATTCAATAACTCAATGTTCGCCCACCCTATAACTGCAGTCATTTCACCCGTGTCAGGTATCTTGCAAATGGCGTCGAGACATGAGTAATGGTCACCCGGCGAGACTCCGATGCAAATTGCATTAATCAAGTGTCCAGCCAACATTATTGTCTATGGACATCTGGTACGGGCTAGCTCCCCGTTGTTATATTTAAGTAAAATCTGTTACCAAAAATATGTACATGTATTCTTATAAACCGTTTCTTAGCGTATTTTTTTAGTTCTGTTAAAATTGTGCAATTTGAAGCGTAAAAGAGTATTTTTCTGGAACCTTCAAGATGGCGATCTATAGGCTTCCTTTGCAACAGAGAAGTTGAATCACGTGTATTTATGTTGATATAAAGACCAACACCTATGTACATATGTGATACAAGTATTTGTACGTATCAAAACATCCTACCAACATACATTAGATAATATTGTAGGACATTATTACACCAATTAGTTACTACTACTAGCCCTTTCTAAGTACATTTAAGAAATATATACTATTTATACATAGATATATACTTATTATACATAGATAATACATATTTAGCATATATAATAATTAACGACCAGACTGGAAAGCACTAAAAAAGCGTAGTTCCTAACTCTGCCTTCACCGTGAATCGAACCCAGTGTTCAGGCGGTTAACCAATCGCACCACGGAGGTCGTCACATAATTAATACATACATACATTACATTACAATCACTCGTAGTAAGAATCATGATTAATAAGTAACGGGACTTATCGCGTATGTTTTTATATAATAAAGTTACCTTTATTAACCCGACGTTTCGGCTACGTTGCAGCAGCCATGGTCACGGGCAGACTTTATATATTTATTAGTACTAAGAACTAGACTCGTAGTAAGAAGTCACTATATACGCAATAACCTGTTTTTTTTAATTTGCTAGCTTTTATCCAAACTTAATCTTTCCTTCCCTGTTCTAATACCCTATCTACCCTTCGCAGATTACAAAACACACGTAACTACAGGGTCCAACAGTGACCTCTGTAGGTGGTATCCAGTGCGGCGATAAACTTTGAAAGGGCCGTAAAAGCGCAGTAACTGTAACTCGCAAGAGCCCTGATTTTAGTGGCAACGGCCCTTGCTGCCAAATACAGGCGGGTGGCATAGCGGGTAAACGTGGTGTAAGTAACATGTTAATAAAGAATACATTTTCCTTCTGATTCGTGTATGTCAAAATGGGTAGAGAGCACGGAACTGTACACGTATTAGGCACGTCATTTATTTTGTAAGCATCATAATTTAATATTGTGTTTGGTTTGGTTGGTCAATTGTGACTGGTTGCTAGTCTAACGCCCAACAGATTCCATCCCTAGTCCGTTATGTGCCTTTTATAACAAGCCGGGAAGATAGTGAAGTACTAAATATAATTTACAAGACTAAAAAAATATTTAAAAAGTATAAAAATGTATCGTTTCAGAAATTAATATAGGTCTATAAAAATACCAGAAAGTTACCTTGTTGGGATTTAACCCTTTTAAATTGTACATATGCTTATAAAAGCTAATTAACTAAACGGCTTAATGCCATAATAGATCTTAATTTTTTATTAGTTTATTGTTATTTTTACATCTCTTTTTTTTCCTAAAACTATCAGTACAACTTTATATCATAAATATTTAAAAATTTATTATAGCATATACTCCTAACTGTCATGATATTACACAAAAAAAAACTACTGTTTAAAATAAATAAAAGCCTCTAGATTCTATACATTACTCGCTAACCTCTCTTACTTATGACGCATCTATTTTTAGTGAGCCCGCGTTCCCTCCGTTATGTTATGGCCTGAACCGAGTCTATAGGTGGGTAGCAATAATTGATCTGTATTTTTCGAAGGCGCTATAACAATTTACCTTTTTCAGTTCGCTTTTTCAATTGGTTAATTGATTAGGTTAAATGTTATTTGGAAGGGTATTCGGAATATGATATTGAGGTTCAACTTAACTATATAAAGTTAAGGTAAACATATAATGAATAAGAGCCGTTAAAGGTTTTATAATTAATTGATAAATGTATCACAAAATGTAAATGTATTTTATTGTAAATGATATTTTATTAATTATTTTAATTAGATACTTATAATGAACGTCTTTTTATTTACAATTCACATTATAGAATGAATCAAAATGTATTATCTATATTTATCTCCAAGTCACATTGAGTACTGACTATCTGGTCAACACGTGGGTTCTGGTTGGCCATAGAATTACTACCTCCGCAATTGCAGAGATGGACACCTGAACCTCTGACTACCCCGCAAGGGTTAATAGTCGTGAACGCGTTTTTTGTCTCCAAGATGCTTTTATATAATTATATTGAAAGACAGCAGTACAATCAATAAAGCTTTACTACGAATCAAATTACATTCGCTATTAATTCGCAAATCGTCAATAAGAAACTTAATTACATGATAATCTAGATGATCACCCATCCAAACAGTGCCCACGCCCGATTAGCTTAACTTCAGAATCAAACCGAACGAGAATTTGTGTATCAAGATGGTTTAGAACGTTTTCAACGCTTGTTGATTTGGCTTTGAAATAGCATCGGGGCACAGATATGTCTTCTTATGCCATATCTTTAGGAGTAATCTATCGGCTCTATAATCCCGATATTACATGTTTTATCCCATCACACACTATAATTTATCTACACCTCGTCGTTTAGTTGCAAGGGGCAAGTGGCACTTTATATTCTAGACTAGCACTATACACACTTAATGTCGTCTTCCAACCTAGCAATTGATGAAGCACAAAAAATAAGGATATACCAACACGCTATGATGTTGAATCGATCAACACTTTAACGACGCACCTTCGAACCAAAAACATTAAGCAACAATGAGCAAAGAATTACTACCTCCCTGACTTATTGTTTGTTTTCATAAACCTAACATGCTTATATTCCTTATAAGTACGTACCCTTATACATATATCAATTTGGCTAAAATATAAGTCACAAAAGTAATATCGGCACTATTCAGCGCACATTACAGTAAGCACTTCAATTACATACATATATTACACGCCTCCCTAAGGAAATAGGCAGAGACTCACGATCGCCACTCCAGGTTGCGGCGGTGACGGGTGACAAATCTCTCTTGCTTCAATCATACCCATTAAGCTTCTCATCATCATCCTGTCTGAATCCACTGTTGGACACAGGCATATCCGTGTCAGTGGCCGTTCGCATCCATTCGATACCGGCCAACCTGCGCAGGTCGTCTTCCCACCTTGCCGGGAAGCGCCCCACACTACGTTTACTGAGACGCGGTCTCCACTCTTAGACGTTTTTGCTCCAGCGACCATCAGTCCTTCTGCATACGTGACCAGCCCAACTCCACTTCAGCGTGCTAATTCTTTTCATAATATCGGTAACTTTAGTTCTCTGGCGTAAACTAAGGTTTTCAATCAGTGTTTGCTCCCTGTTATGATGTACGGTTCTGAGACGTGGACACTCACTGCGGGATCAGCCCACAAATTCAAGGTCGCTCAGCGTGCTATGGAAGATGCTCGGAGTTTCCTGGTAGATCGCATCAGAAATGAGATGATACGCCAGAGAATCTTCTCATACATGCTCTTATATTGTTCACGTTACGTACACCAGCCTTGAGAAGAATGTTTGTTGTTCTATGCGGCCCTTCAATAAGATCTAGTATAAATGAACCCAAAAAGAGTCTATAATAAGTTAAAAGTATACTTACAAACACAAGCATTATGAAGAAAGCCGAAATGTAGGAGCTTCTGGCCGTCTGCAGCTTCACGAAGCGGTAGTGTTCACCGGTCACCACGTTTCTGGGAAACAAATATAAACATATACAATCACGTCTTTAATCCCTTTCAGAGTTGACAAAGACTAACAAACAAAGATAAAAAGACAAATGCGTTCACGACCAAATGCGAAGGTAGTAATTCTATGGCCACTTCGAACCCACGTGTTGACCAGATAGTCAGTACTTAACGTGACAGGTGGTAAACCATGTCGCCATTTACAAGCACTAACTATTACCTGTTCGGGGAGCAGGTAAGTTTCCTCACATTTCGGGAATGTATTTTTGTTACGAAAATGTACATAGAAATGCATTAAACTTCAATTGAAGCCACCACTGATACAGAGTCAAGCCCCAAACAACTGAGCTACATCGAATTAACATAAATAATTTATGTTAGCTTCTTTCTACCTATCACCAATGTTGCACATGATATCACAACCCCAATATTCATGCTAAAAAGTAACATCAGAAGTTTGTTTCACACTAAAATGTTCTTAGTCGAGTTATTGTACTCATGATTTGGTAGGCTGTATAACTTCCAGTATGAAAGGAAATATAAATCAATCTCATACATATACATTCACGTCCTTTAATCCCTTTCGGGGTGTGCAGAACTTTGGATACATTAAAATACATCTATGGTCACTAATTAGCATATACATACATTGGAGTTGTGATGTCATATGGAATAACGGTGATAGATTGCTAGCCCATCGCCCAATAGATTCAATTTCTCCCTTAGTCGCCTCCTACGCCATGTCGGGATGAACGGCAGCTAGTTAGCATTCTTTTTACGTCCCGGATTAGGACGGGACATAAAAAATACATACATACACACGCCTCATTCCCTGTAGAGTAGAGGCAGAGATCACGGATCCCCATTATTCCCGATCCTGACGGATCACTTTCGCCTCATTGACACTCATGCAGACTCGGCAGTTATAGGTCTAACGTCACCCTTTTTCAATATAGCGTCTATCTGACTGTCATATATCTTACTGGAGTCACCCCTATAAAAATTAGTACGTAACTAAGCTGAACCCACCTCAAAAATCCCTTATTATCCTCCTGCTCAGCCAAATTCTTGATTGACGCCATGAGCAGGTCATCATAACCCAGGAAGCCATCCAGAATGAACCTGGAGAAGGAGTCTCCAAAGCACTCGTCCTTGAGAGGGTCCAGGGTCACAATTTTCACGGGAATTTTCAGTTTGAGCCGCGCACTGGGCGAGAGACGAAGAAAACCGTACTCCAAAGAGTATTCTAGAATGTAGTCGTCGTCTGAAAGATATATAAGTTGGAGGATTAGTTCTTATGAAAGTAACTTATATACTTAAGTCTAGTCGAGAAAATACTGTCGTAAAAAGTTGGTCCAAACAGGTACCCGAGTCTACTAATTTGTTTTAGCACGATCGTAGTTCAGTAACAGTACGAAGTTGTTAGTGGATTAGCAAAAGTGTCAAAATTCGCCTTCAACAGATCGTCAATTTTGTTATTCCACTAACAACTTCACACCGCTATTATAATATTGGAATCCGATTTAGCAAAAGACATAGTCGATATCTTCACTGTTCTTTACCTCAGATAGTCATCACTCAATTTATGAATCATACTATAATCTATTCGCGTTAAGTAAATAGTGACGTCATGATAATCAGAGGTCAAACTGACCAATGAGACGTGAGTAAATGAGAAAAGAAGTCACATTGACCAATAACAGACAACCCCTATAAAATCTCATTGGTTAAATCATGGAGACCTTGATGACGTCACTATTTTCTTTTATAGTAGCACTTTATAATATATTATATAACTTAAATTAGGTACCTTTTGAATCATTCAGAGTCACCTCTTCTGTCGTTTCCTGAAACGATAAATTATTAATATTAGATATATAAATAAGACGTTAGAAGTACCTATAACCACCGAGTGTGTATGAGGAGGTATATGAGAGTCAATGAAGCGACATTCGTCTGTCAGGATCGGGACAAATGCGGATCCGTGATCCCTGCCTACCTCTTTACAGGGAATCGGGCGTGATGTGTATGTATGTAGTTAGATCTTGCATAATACATATAAAAAGTTCAGAAGCAGATAATCCCTTAGGAATGTCATGTTTAATAAATATACGCTTCACGACTTGTGTATTCGTACTCCCTTTTTTATTGTGGCGGGGTAGTCAGAGGTTTGAGTGCCCGTCTCAGAAATTTCAAAGGCTTATTAGGTATGGGTCACTTGAAGCAGCAGTCTGGGACGCATAAGAATGCAAACTAGCTGCCGTTCTTCCCGACATGTCATAGGAGGCGATGAAATCAATGAAATCCTTTGGGTGATAGGCTAACAACTTAGTCATCAATGTTTCTTATAACATCATAACCCCAATATTCATGCTAAAAAGTGACCTTGAAATATTATCATCACAAAGGTTCTGTCCACTCCGAAAGGGATTAAAGTACGTGAATATATGTAATATTGTAACAAATCTAGTTAATTAATTTAGAGAAAAGTATTTTGAGTAAGTTTGGCGAATGGATGATAGGAGGGTTACGAAAGAAATTTATACAGCTAAAATGGAAGGTAGAGTTGGACGGGGTAGGCCACGTAGAACTTATACAGATCAAATTAGAAACATTCTTCTTAAGGCGGGTGTACTCTGCGTGAAGAACAGAAGAGCATGTATAAGGTTAATACGTGTGAGAGAAGCAAAGATTTGTCAGGATCGTTCCAAGTGGCGATCGATAGTCTCTGTGTAAGGTATGTATCAAGTACCATGTATCCAATATTGTATCCATTATTGTATTCCACGTGTAACCTCAATATTAATGTATTTAATCGTGTTTTATTAGTATAATAAAAGTCAGTCGTAGTTATGATTCCGTTGTTTTCAATTTGTCTCTTTAATTCATCCCGTACATCTGCCTAAGCCCTTGTTGAGGTACAGACGTGAATATATGTATGTATCTATACTCTATTCGCTTTAAGTAAATAGTGATGTCATGATTATCAGAGGGAAAACTGGCCAATGAGACGTGAGTAAATGAGAAAACAACTCATATTGACCAATTGCAGACAACCGTCAACCAGACAGTTCTCACGTCTTATTGGTCAAAACGTGGCGACATGATGACGTCACTATTTTCTTAATGCGAATATAATAATAATAATAATATTTGGACATTATTACACCAATTGAACTAGCCCCTTGGTAAGTACATTTAAGACTTGTGTTAAGGGTACTAGTCAACGTATATTTAAGAAATGTATACATATTATACATAGATAAATACATATATAGCATATATAATCAACGACCAGACTGGAAAGCAGTAGAAAAGCGTAGTTCTTAACTCTATATACTATATTATATACTATAGCTAGTTGACTCACTTCGCCATCCTTCTCTTCCACTGTGTCACCATCGTCCACCAGCCCCATGATGCCCTTCCAGATGGAGATGGAAGGCTCCACCTCCTCCCGGGGCTGATAGGTGGAGTTGGACACCTGATCACTGGCCACCACTTGGTCTTCGGGCTCCTTGAGGTATTTGGTTTCTACTACCTGAAATGTTAAACGCCATATTAGTATTCATCGCCTCTGTATTTCCGGAGGTATTTAATCCACAGATGTTCAAAGCTAGGGTGCATATGTAGGCATTTTTTGGGCAAGCTCGCTACATCTTAGACTCTTGTTTGTCGCCTCCTTTGAGGTGCAAAAAGGTTTAAGAGTGAACCCATTTCAGTTAAAAATAAATAATTCATACACTTATGTCGGCACGACCATTAGCCATTGCAGGGTAGTTGATAGGTACTCTGTACTACTTTAACACCATATTAGTATATCCATACACTACACGACCATTAAACATTGCAGGGTAGTTGATTGGTACTCTGTACTACTTTAACACCATATTAGTATATCCATACACTACACGACCATTAAACATTGCAGGGTAGTTGATTGGTACTCTGTACTACTTTAACACCATATTAGTATATCCATACACTACACGACCATTAAACATTGCAGGGTAGTTGATAGGTACTCTGTACTACTTTAACACCATATTAGTATATCCATACACTACACGACCATTAGCCATTGCAGGGTAGTTGATAGGTACTCTGTACTACTTTAACACCATATTAGTATATCCATACACTACACGACCATTAAACATTGCAGGGTAGTTGATTGGTACTCTGTACTACTTTGTAGATAGTTAGTTCCTGTATAAATATTGTTGAAAACAGGTTTTTAATGGTATCATAAGTAAATGATCACTAATGATCTTTACAACATTAATTAATATTAGTAATTAATTCTTCTTCTATTCCTGAATT
Organism: Leucoptera coffeella; assembly: GCA_030578115.1. NCBI lineage: Eukaryota > Metazoa > Arthropoda > Insecta > Lepidoptera > Lyonetiidae > Leucoptera > Leucoptera coffeella. Next base: position 37,022 of record JAMBLF010000249.1, read on the forward strand.
AGTTCAGTAATGTTAATATATTAAATTTATATCACAAAGCTCATTAAAAATGTAATGTTACTAATTACGAAGGTATTATTTAAGTTTTAATGATTCTGCTTTCTTTTCAAGTCATTGAGTTTAGCTTATCAAATAAATACCTCATTTCTTCATGTTTATGTTTGATTTGATAATAAACATACATTGTTAGATTATAAAGATATATAGTAAATAAGTCAATACATTAACTACATTAGGTTGTTCTTTATCATCCAATAATAAACATACTGTTACCCCTGATTAAATACACCAAAACTTAGAGACATAATATCTTATAAGTGACTTTTTTTCCGATTATCAGGGTAGGGATAGTAATAGTTTTAAAGGATTATTAGTGATAATGCTCTATTTGGCGGTTTTAATAAAAATACATTGGCAAAATGCACTGAATACGAATATGTAAGGGAAAACATTGTCAGTAAACCCAGTTGTTCCCAAAACAGGTAATAGTGAGTGCTTGTAAACGGCGACATGGCTTCCCAACTGTTTCATTGAGTACTGACTATAATACATAGTTCAAGGTGGCCATAGAACTACTACCTTCACTGTCGCGAAGACTACCCCGTATGAGTTAATGGTTGAGAAAAAGATTCTTTTTTGCCTTTGTCAATACACTATCTATATCCCTCCCTAACCTAATAACATATAATGACAAACGCATATTATTTACATCCTATACTATAATGGGAGACATAACATGCACTTCACACCGTTATCCCCAGTGGTGTAGTAAGAGGTTTGCATGCCTATCTTTGCAAATATTTAGTTAGAAATTCTATGACCACCTTGTACCCTATAACTGTTAAAGTTTATAATATTACCCATACCGGCTCTAATTCCTCATCTTCAGAATAAACAGGAGTGATGTTCCCATAATCGTTTCCATCACGAAGATATTCATTGTCTTGAGTATCTTCACTTGCTGACGATTCAATGTTGACAAAGCTGGAAAGGTTTAAGATGGAACTTAGAAAGCTGCATAAATTGTTTATAAGAGAAATTGTAAGGATGTGTTAGGATGATAATAGCTTGTTTCTATTTTTGTGGGATGTAGCAGTATTAAAAAATCATTTTGTTTAGGCAATTTATCATACATCCGTGTACACATTGTACAGTAATCTCATTACAATAAACAACTTTATCTCTCTCAGTGAAATGTTCCAAAACAGAACCAAAATTACACAATGATGTCTTTGCTACATGTCAAACCAAGCTATGGCTACATCTATAAAATTAAAACTACAATAAAGAATTAATATAATTAAATTTTAATATACAATTAAATCCTCTTTGTACATCCAAAAGTAGTCCATACAGCAATTTAAACTAAACTTACCCTTCAGTAGACAGCATTCCAATAATAGAATTGAGTTCATCCTTATCCTTCCTCAACTTCTGCTCCTTGGCATAGCTCTGTTCTATGCCATAATCATCGGATGGATTCCTCAGTATCTCCACCCTTAGAATACCATCTTTAGGCCAAGAGTCCTTTACATGACTCAAGCAGTTAGTGGGCGACCTACAGAAGGACATGTGCATGTAGGCCAGCACAAAAAAGGCCATTACAGCCTTCATAAGAACTAGACACTCGAAAAACCTTCGCACTGGACGCGGAAACGTTCTCGCGTACGCCACAGCAAACTTGAAAAACACAGCATGGCATAACCTCTCCCTTATATTGAGCAGGGGATTGTTGTTCCTTGGACGGTTGATGGCAGGGTTGATCAACGGACCCCCAGGCAAGATGTTGTTGTCAGGGTTCACACCTGGTGGTAGATTGTTCATGATCTGTGGCCCACCAGCGTTACTCGCCATCTTGTAATGTCACACAAAAAGCCAACAGTAACTCTAAGTCAATCTATTCACATGGTACTCCTACAATCTGTAATACAATGTTTTATATCATAACAGTGACAAAGTTGTTTGGATTAAAACAAAATGCTAATCTGATAATTTGAATCTTAATTAATAGGTCTGAATTTTAATCACAATTGCCAAAAGGGTAGCTTGTTTGTTAGGTAAGCAGGTTATTACTCTATTTGTTTAACTTTCTCATAAGATTCTAAATGGATTTGTAACTTTCGAAGAAATGAAAGAATTGATCAACTCTCGATGCAAACCAAAAGATCCAAGTCCAAGGAAACAGAAAGGATTTAAAGGCACAACACACAAATACGATCACACTATTTACGCTATGATAATCAAGTTGTTTTACCACTAAAAGTGAAAGAAGATGTACAAGTGATTATTATGAGTTGTCAACATTATTTTAGAGAAACATTGAGAAAACATTACCTTGGGAATAGCAAGCTTAATACAGATTCCTAATAATCACATCAGCTAGCAATCTCAATTTAATTATTTATTGTATACCTTGTGAAATCGAATCAAAATAAATAAATTGCAAAGGCACCGAGCTAAAAGTGAAATGATGAAATGTCAGATTCCAGCAGGACTGCATTGACACTTGACATGACATGACATTTATTCGCATGTCATTGTTACGTTCCGTTTCACATAGTAAAAAGAATAAAGTTTGCTATACACAACCAATTTTAATTTGAATGTCTTTCAGATTTGAAAAATATTTCAATTATATATTTTCAAAATTCGGTTAAAACATTTTAACATCCTCGTTTTCGAAATGGACAGAACTCAGAGATAGAAATAGTGAAGCAGATTGTAATGCAGTAAATGTTGAATATGAATGATAGATTATTTCATCGTATGAAAAATATGTGAAAGTATTAGCTTAATATTGTGAGATGAAAGAAAAAGCTAGTTTTGCCTTAGGGTAATTTAACATTTTGTTTTTTTTTGCTATCAAAATATAGAACAGTGTTAAATAAATATAATAATAGAATTTAGTTAAAATTATGTGAAAGCGATGCCAACCATCTTAACATTGTAACTTAGTCCACGTCCAAAAAAAGGTTTGATCACTTAGTTCCAATGCTTTAAACCAGATGGCGCAAAAGGTTGAATTTCTTACAAACTTTATATAACGAATTTTTAAGATAATATGTACATGCGTACACGTTTACGTCCTTCAATGCCTTCGGGGTGAACTGAACATCAACGATAAAAGAATATATCCAAGGTAACTTTTTAGCATGGTTGTGATGTTTTCTAACATTTTGCCTACAGGTTTCTAGTCAATCGCCCAATATCATCTTCCCCTTAGTCCTTCACACGCTTTCCGTGACACATTGAAAAGAACAGCAGCTAGTCACCATCCTTTTTACGTGAGTGCTACAACGTTTTCTTTTTGCATTCTTTTTCGATAAATCCTATTGGTACCTAACGTGTCAAGTTAGTTATAAAAATAATAGATAAATAAAATGTAATGATTCTTGCTACCGTTTGTCGTAGCTTATTGTTAGAGGCTACTAAGAAGCTAGGGGTATCTTGTATGTAATTCTCAATATTAGTACATAAGATTAACTTTAATGCTGACTGCATCTTCGGCATTCTCCCTGCGGACAGTGTTATGTCTCAATGTTTTTATGTATGTAAGTTTAACACAATATTTTTGTTTTTTAATTATTTATAGTGATATTCATATGAATACAGCAATAGATAATATATTTAGTTTCTGAAGTAGGTAAGTATCGCCTAGTTTTGACATGTTTTTATATTAATGTATTTCTTGATTAAATTATTACCTAATTAATAATGTACGAAACCGGTAACTATCAAAGTATGTTATAAATAATTAATGTCACATTCTTAAAATATATTTTTACGGTATAGTTTATTTACATTAACAAAACACGTTTATCCTTTTCGTAGTGGACATATACTTGGAGACTTTATATCCTTAGTTACTTTTACACATACATACATTTTTATTTACGCATTTACGTCTCCAACGGGATAGGCAGAGATTATCGATGGCCACCTGAAACGATCTTGACAAATCTCTCTTGCTTCAATCACACCCATTAACCTTCTCATACATACTCTTTTGTTCTTCACACTACTTTACTATGGTTATTTTTAACTTAACATAATTATTAATATTATTATTATACGTTTACTGTGTGAATATGCGGCTCGACTTTTACAAATGTCGCAAAAAGACGTCACAATAACTTATATTAATTATTAACGTGTAAAATTACAATATGTTTAATAGGAATTAATTTATATGTATGTATAATATATATATATATATATATATGTATATTAAAAAAAAAAAATTAGTTAGTGCTTGTAAATAACGACATGGCTGACCACCTGCTGATACATTGAATACTGACTATATGGTTAACACGTGGGTTCGAGGTGTCCATAGAATTACTACCTTCGCAATTGCGGAGATGGAAACCTGAACCTCTGACTACCCCGCAAGGGTTAATGGTCGTGAATGCGTTTGTTTGTTTTATTTTTTTATTTAATTGATTAATTGCAACATACCCAGATGAGTTAGAACCTTTTTGCTGCGACATTAACATGCACAAGTTATACCCTATAGTTTGTAAGTTTTCATTCTAAACGTTTTGTGTAGTGTATGTTTTTGTGGCTGTAAATAAACGGTTTTTATTATTATTATTATTATTTGTATTTTTCGGAGTTTTTCAAAATATCACTTATCTCTTCAACAATGGCTGACACATTTTTTTTAATCCTCGAAATGCTTATACAAGTATAATTCAACCACAATTTCCCTAGCGCCACTTTTTAAGGCAATTATATCTATCATTGTTTATAGTTCAATAAATTATTAACAATTTATTCAACACGTGCTTCGCAAACCATATTGAAAGACATCATGCATACGAACATACACATCACGCCTGATTCCGTGTAGAGGGGTAGACAGACATCAATTAGCAAAATTTGTAATAGATAAACGCGCATTCACTCAATTAACGCATAATATTAGTGACTATAAATAATAATAACGACCAAGCTTTTTATATTATTTTTTATTACCCTTTGACTGCCGAGCTTTTTCCTATAAAAGGATTACCTCCATTAGCGTAGGTCACCGGTGACCTACGTGGCGCTCAACCAGTTAATTATAGAAGACTGATCTCTTGTATTTTAAAATTCTGGATATATGAAAAAGTGAGGAAACCTACTTTTTGATTAAATAGTCAATAGGTATTGTATACATATTTTACGTATTATATCATGATTCATTGTGTACTGACTGTTAGGTACAAAGCGAGGTTTTGAGTCCCCAGATGACCATCATAGTGAATAGCGAACCTCTTCAATGCGCCGTTCCTCTGACCATCCCAAAAGGGTTTACAGTCTTAAAACCGTATGTAAATTATTAGTTACTAGTATATAGAACAAGTGTATTCTTCAATTTAAGATAGAAAACTTATATTCGTGCGAATATATGGCCATACAACCTCATGTTTTTTTTATTTTCAATCACACAATACCAGCTTTAAGGTAAGCTTTTATACTGGGTACGATTATTTGAAAAGGAAAAGGTCACAATACAAAGCCTGCTAACAGGCAGTACTGATTGATGTCTAAATTGAGCGAGCTTGTAAGAAAGGATAAAGGCGTTTTTTTCTATATTTCGTTGTATAAAGACATAATAGGTGCATGATAAATGGAGTAGAAATAAAACTTGGGTTTATGCCAGAATTGTATGCGTAGTGGAAAAGATTTTATTCTCACCATCATGTATGTCCTGTGCTAGTCTGGGACGTAAAACTAATGGCAACTAGCTGCCGTTCTTCCCGGCATGTCGTAGAAGGTAAATATTCTTACCGGACTGAGGGTAAATAGAATCTATTGGATGATGTGCTGTCTAACCTGTCCCCAATGTGCCGTTATAACATCGCAAACTCAATATTTATGCTAAACAGTGACGTAAGATGTACTATATCTCCGAGGTTCTGTCCACTCGAAAGGGAATAAAAGATGTGAATTTATGCGTATGTAGGTATGTATACCATAATGTATGGAGTTTTGTACGAAATAAGTGAGAAAGGTTATTGGAATATTCGTGACATTATCTCAATTTGATTGTGAAAACATTGTGAGGATTTCCGATAGTAATTTCTGAAATTCATCAATTAATTTTATGGTCTGCGTTTGCGCTAACTATCACGTTAGGTACTGATTAGCTTTCCTATGGATATACATACATACATATATTCACGCCTCTACGTCCCTAAGGGGATAGGCAGATACTATCGATCGCCACCTGAAACGAACCTGACAAATCTCCCTTACTTAACTTACAGCCAACAACCTTCTCATACATGCTCTTCTATTCCTCACGCTGCTTACACCCGTCTTGAGAATAATGTATCCAATTTGTATTATATGTTCTGTTCTACGCGGCCGGCCGACCCCGTCCAACTTTACCTTCGACTTTGGGTCTTTTAATTTCTTTCGTAACCCTCCTTTCATCCATCCGCTCCATATAATATATACTTATCAATCCATAATTTAGTATTATAGTACACGTAAACTCCTGACAATATATGAACCTAGAATACTAACTGAGCATGAAGCATAATACCATGAACCAAATACTAATACATTATAATTGGTCCATGCAATACCTTTGTATACACCACATTGAAATCATAAATATTCCTCTACTGAACATACCTTCTTTCTAATCAGTTACATAGGCTTTTATAATGTTTTTAGAGTACAGCGGAGGTGGCTGCATTATATTTAAGTCCTTGACTACCACTGCTGGTCAGAAAGTTTATAGAATATAAATACATTTCAATACCTACCTAACCAATTAAAAAAGAAAATGTAAAAAAAACTTAAGGCGGGAACCTTTTTTTTCTCAAATAGATAAAGAAGCAAAGATAACACATCTTAGAGCCGACGTTTAAATTATCGGCCGTTCACGCTATAAATATTCAAAAAGCGGTCTAGCAGGCTGCGAAGGAAAAAATTGACATCTCAATTAACGAACGCTTCGGGTCCCGAACCGATAATTTGTTGCGTTCTCACGTCTCAGCTGTAAAGCGTTACTTTTAAAAGGACTTCTTAAGAATAAGATATCGGAACTTATGGCCGACACAGAATGGATAATACTTCACGTGTTAAGCTGCTTATACATTGCTTGGACAGGAAATCGAGTTTTATATCGAGAGAAGAATTTATAGGTATTCTTATGTATCGTTTCCGGGTTAAATTGATTTTACTTTTGGTATAACGTAATATATTATCTGTAGTCTTACTATCGTCTATTACTATCTTAGGCCGCGTAGAAAGTATACAGATAAAATTGGAGACATTCTTCTCAAGACGCGTGTACGTAGCGTGTAGAACAGAAGAGCATGTATGAGAAGGTTAACGGGTGTGAGTGAAGCAAGAGAGGTTTGTCACCATTTCCAGGTGGCGATCGACAGTCTCTGCCTATCGCCTTGGGGACGTAGAGGCGTGAATACATGAATGCTTATGAAGAGAATTATAACTACATATTATGTAGTTTCAATTATGCAACACTACTTGATACTTATATATTAATCAACATAATATATACCAACTTAAACTACATCTTTACGTATGGATTAGACAAATGTCCATAATGAAAAAGGGTGACCTTAGAAGTACCTATAACCGCTAAATGTGTATGAGGAGTGTATGAGTATCAATTAAGCGATAGTGGTTTCTGAGGCAGGGAATCCGTGATATCTCTACCTACCCCTCTACAGAGAACAAGCGTGATGTGTATGTATGTATAATTAAAAGAATCATTTTGACTATAAATTTAGACCAGCATTAGATAGACACGGTAGATAAAATCAAGTTTGTCCATACTTTATTACCGTGACTGAACTTTGAAATTCATATGTGTATGTATGTATGTGTGTTGTTCGTTACAAAACGATAAGGCTTTTTTAGATACCGAGAAATCTGTCAAGATCTATCCAAATTTAAATATTAGACGACCTTCGTGGCGCGATTGGTTAACCACCTGAACGCTAATCGTGAGGTCCCGGGTTCGATTCCCGGTGGACGTAGAGTTAAAAACTACGCTTTTCCTCTACTTTCCAGTCTGGTCGATGATTATATATGTATTTATCTATCTATAATAAGCATATATTTCCTAAATATACCTTAACCTAGTACCCTTAACATAAGTCTTAAATGTACTGAGCAAGGGGCCAGCTGAATTGGTGTAATAGTGTCCTACAATATTATATTATGTATGAAATAAATATGAGTTAAGTGGAAGAGCGGTTATGTAGGGGCCGGCCCAATAAGACATAACAGTCAGATAGACGCTATATTGAAAAAGGGTGACGTTAGGAGTACCTATGAGAAGATGTATGAGTGTCAATGAAGCGAAAGTGGTCTGTCAAGGACATATGGGGATCCGTGATCTCTGCCTACCCCACTACAGGGAATCAGGTGTGATGTGTATGTATGTATGAAATACATATGTGAAAAAAATATATATGTATGTGTTTGTATACGTTACAAAACGATAAGGCTTTTTTGGATACCGAGAATCTGTCAGGATCTATTCACGTTTAAATATTAGCATTTAAATTAGTAAGCCGTGTAACAGCGGCATTAGTCCGCCCATAAATGGCACCCCACTAATATTAATAATATAAGGCCACGTGTCCACTTGAAGCTAGACTTGGAACGATAAATACCAATGCATATTTTTGGGAATATTTTAATCAAAGTAATAGAGTCCCAAATATTACATTTGGGACTCTATTACAATAATTAAAAAAGTGCCTTGTTAAATACGTTTAAGACTTGTATTATGAACTAGTCCCTTGCTACTTAAGTTTAAGAGTTGTGTTACTAAATACCGTATATTTCAGAATTATATTTGTTATAGATACATACATAATATATACATTACATACATAGAAAAGTGTAGTTCTTAATTGTGCCTCCACTTGGAATTGAACCGTAGGACCTTAAGATTAGCGTTCAGGTGGTTTACCGTTGGCGTCGCGTAGGGCGTCAAATAAAATATTTTTGAAAAGTTTTAGAATTACATTTATAGTATTGGGGTATACACAGGTTTTGAATATACGAAATATTGTCTAAGCCGTCTTTAAAATTCTTCTGCGGTTGTAATAACATTGCTATGAAATCTAAGGTGGCAGATTGATAGCCCTTCGTCAAATAGATTACATTTATGTACCAGTAATCTATGGCTCACCTTTTTAAACATATCGGTAGAAATGGCTGCTAATTAGCATTTTATTAACAGTTGGTCAAAATGCACATATTAATTTTGCCTTTACGCACCCATTATTAACATGGAAGTAAAATGAAGACGCCTTTAAGTGATCATATAATATAAGACCATCGATGGTGATTTTTCAAACTCTATTCACCTCAAAAATAATTGTATAGTTTCTTTTTATCTATTAAGCATCGCACACAGTGGAGCAACACCCTGACCGAAGCGAACAAACGTAGGATGTCATTTTAAATGAATCGTGATTTGTAAGGGGCCTTTTTCTCGGAACGTTTTTTTATTTCTTGGAGGCCACGACACATTTCGGATTCAGCCAACAGCCTGGCTCCGACGCGATGACAGATCTCCAAAAGGAATGGCTCAACCTCCTTGGACCGGACTTCTTGGGATCGTTGTAAATTATTATTTAGTACCTACCTATAACTTGTTTGCCTGTGTCAAGTATTAATAAAAAAAATTTGTTCGAGAAATATTGTTTGTTGGTTTGTAGTAAAAAACTCCATTTTTATTTGTAGGTTTTAATCTATTAAATGAAGGTTGTTTATTAGTTTTATAGTAAAACAGTAAACTTTTAACTGTTTGTTTTAATTTATTAGATGTATAGATTTTTTTTTTAATTTAAAAGAAATTAAGAGGCTGGTGACGTTCTAATTTAGCCTAAGAACTAACATGATTATTCTCTCTGGTCACCGTAACTGTACTGCATTAAACCTTCCGAAGATTATGGACGTTAGCTTTACACAATACTATTACGATATAATTCATACATGTATATTCACACCCAAATATCCATTAATAAAAATAAAATACATTTACGAAGAGCGTCTAACACTAAGGTAAGGGAAAACATCGTGAGGAAACCTACCTGTTCCCCGACCAGGTAATAGTTAGTACTTGTAAATAGCGACATGGCTTACCACCTGTGTCACATTGAGTACTAACTATCTGGTCAACACGTGGGTTCGAGGTTGCCATAGAATTACTACTTACCTTGCCTCCGCACCTACCTTTACACCTGAACCTCTGACTATCCCGCAAGGGTCAATGGTCGTGAACGTTTTTATCCTTTTTAGCCAAATAAACCTTTAGAGTTAACAGTACCTCAGTGACAAAATCGTTCACCTTTAGCTATAAACAAGTAATTAAAGTGACAGTAATAATATTATAATATTGTAGGACGTTATTACACCAATTGAACTAGCCCCTTGGTTAGTACATTTAAGACTTGTTGACTTGACTGTTCGCTAGCCCATCACTTTAAGTTTCATAACCAGTATGATATGAAGCCAAACCTGCTCATGCAGTGAAACGAGTGTCGAAATTAACACCACGACACTAACAAGGCAAATTATAAAATTGACAAGCGAAGCAATTGGGTCAGCCAAGAACAAATAAAAAACCTCTGAACAGGATCTTAATTAAAAACGTCTTGTGGTTTTGTACTTAACGTTTACATGTTGCGTCTTTTAATCCCTTTCGGGGTGGACAGAATTGCGGAGATATATCTCCTAGGTCGCTTTTTAGCATAAATATTGGGGTTATGATGTCATATGGAGCAATGGTGACAGGTTGCTAGCCTATAGCTCCATAGATTTCATTTAAACTTAGTTTTAGGCGCTTCCTACGACTTAAGGGGAATAACGGCAGCTAGTTAGCATTCTTTGAACGTATAGTCAGATGTACATACACACACATCTCGCTCATTTCTTTGTAAAGGGGTAGGCAGAGTTTACGGATCCCCATCTGTCCCGATCCTGATAAACCACTTTAGCTTCAACGACACTGATTGAATCTCCTCATAAACACATTTGGCGGTTATAGGTACTCCTAACGTCACCCTTTTTCAAAATAGCATTTATCTGACTGTCATATGTCTTATTGGGCCGGCCCCTATGTTACCGCTTTAAGGGAAAAGTTTAAAGTTATATGCCTTTATAGTCAGATGTCTTAAATTAATTAATTGTAAAAGTCGAATATTAAAGACAGCCGATCTGTCATTTTGAAATGGCGTGCCCACGCGTTCGTTACTTATTTATCAGCTACAAGATTTGGGAGCATGATTTTTCAGCCAAGATTTCAACATCAATCAATGTTGTTGTTTTGTAAGATAGGTCAAAGGTACGGTTACATAGTTTGATGCTCTTTAAAAATTACGACTCGCCTCAATTAAAAAGTTACATCTATACTTATGCTTATTTTTCGTTGTGAATTTAAGTAAGTTAAAAAAAAATAAAAAAAACATAAGTATTAGTAATTAAAACTCAATAAACCACAGTTTAATAATAATAATATATTTACATAAATACATTCTCATCCTTTAATCCGTTTCGGAGTGTGCAGAATTTTGTAGATGATAATATTTCCTAGGTCACTTTTTAGCATGAATATTGGAATTGTTAGCATGAATATGTATATTTGCAACATTGATGAAAGGTTGTTAGCCCATCACCTAATAGATTGCATTCAGCCTGGGCCCTTGTTGCCTCCTACAACATACCGGGAAGAACGGCATCTACTTTGCATTATTTTGCGTACCAGACTAGAATTTTTCATTTTTTATGCTTATTTAAAACATAAATCAGTTTTTATAATTATTTATTCCAAATACTCATTCGTAACATGTATAAAGCTATCGCGTTACACGAAAATTTTTATAATCCTTTTTCAAAAGGAGACATGGAGTTTGTTTACTCAGCCGAGAAGCGTCAATATTTATCCAGGATTTAGGAAGTGGTGTTGGGTTTGACAGCTTTAACGACTACTGTTAGAATGTAACACTGGTTAACTGGAAGGGTAGACAGACCCTTGGTGTATTTTAGGTTTTATAAGTGAATTATGATATTTGAAATTTGAATAGAAGTCTAAGGCTTCTTGTCAAGTAGTTGTCAAAAAAAATTTAAAAAATTACAGCATACTTTCAGCTATTAGGAGTTGGACTAACAACCTGTCACCAATAATTACTATACACCAATAATTACTGTCACAATAATGAAGGTGGCCTAAAAAATATAATGTGTGCAAAGTTTTGTCCACCCCGAAAGGTATAAGTGTGTAGCTAAGCAATTAAAGGCTGCGACAAACAATATTACCAATATTCGGTTATAGAAAACTTACTATTGAAACGAACATCAAATAATACGAAAATACACACCAAAAACACAAATTTGTATACCAAAATACAGTGAAACCAAACCTAACCTTTGCTGTAAGTTTAGCTATTTTTTGGTATACATTCCAGTACTAATTATCCCTCGAGATAGGTAATAGCCAGTGCCTGAGTAAATTGCAGTATTAAGTATCCTTTTAAATAGGTAATAAATAGCCAGTGCCTGTAACATACGGTTCATTACCTTTTACTTTGGGAGCTATCTATCTAGTGAAACGCAGGCTTTGAGTGGCTTATACCTAACAAGCCTTCAAAATTTCGAAGATGGGTACAATTTCGGACACGGGCACTCAAGCCTCTGACTACCCCGTCACAATAAGAAACAGGTCGTGTGCATACAATTTTATTTAACGATAAACATCTCAACTACACTTTGTAGTGCAAAATTTAAAAAAGGTAAAGTCCATAGAATCAGTAGTGATGGTTTTTCCTGCACGGCAATATAAAACGGTGGTCAGGTACTATTCACAACATTAAAATAATATCATCTTTATTGAGATATCCACATCAATTTGATACAATTATTTAAATTCTAATTAACAATAATTGAATTACAACGCTGAAGTTACTTATAATAAGATAATAGAACTTTTAATACAATTATGTAAAGGGCTAGCCAGAGCTCACGGATCCGCATTTTTATCAATCCCAGCTATATTTAGTGTATTATGTACGATACTTTTTGACGAACTCGGTGGCGTGATCGGTTAGATGTCTGAACGCTAACCGTGAGGTCCCGGGTTCGATTCCCGGTGGAGGCAGAGTTAAGAACTACGCTTTTCTACTGCTTTCTAGTCTGGTCGTTGATTATGTATGCTATATATGTATTTATCTTTATATAATAAGTATATATTTCTTAAATATACGTTGACTAGTACCCTTAACACAAGTCTTAAATGTACTTACCAAGGGGCTAGTTCAATTGGTGTAATAACGTCCTACAATATTATTATTATTACTTCATAGCATTAATGTACAAAAATATTTAAAAGATCTACCCAATCACAGTATTACTATTCAATAATATTTCTAATATGAATACGCGAACCTATGAGTACCTTAATAGTCATTTAGTAAGATTATAAATAAAATCATAGGTACGTATTTATTGATGCCAAAAAGCTTACAGCAAAAACAATCTTCAAAAAGGCATTAACCGTAGCGACTTGTACCCTGAACACCGTCCCCGCAGGCTCTTGATTCCAGCTGCGATGTCTTCATTTGTTAGCCGGCAGGTGTCACGTGGTATACAGCTATCCCTTTCGTACCCTTAACAAACAGGTATGCCCGTCTCTTTCCATTTACAACCTCGTGAAAAGGCCAAAGTAAAAAGGTTTTACTTTTTTTTTTCTTGTTTCGAACTTTATTTAAAGTTCAAGTTGGAGTCGCAGCGAGAAATGATTTATTTACTACCTGATACGGTTGTTTATTTGTGTATAGTACCTAGCACTTATACATACAAACACGTCACGTACGAACACGGCTAGAAGGGTAGACAGAGATAATGGTTCCCTATTTCTTCGAATCCAGACAAACTATAAATGCAAAAAGAATAGTGTATAAAAACGAGTGATAATATTGCAACTAGCCTGAACCGCTCAGATTTTGAGCTTATAATCATAATCGGGCTATGGGCTGGCAACCTTTTTATAATTATTTAAGGATCTTAACCTTAATTCACGTGCTTTGTGAGTGACTAAACTTTAAAGCACAAAAACTCTTTTAGAATATATACATACATACATGTATATTCATATCCTTTAATCCCTTCCAGGATTGCCAGAAGGTAGGAGACATGATAACATGTCCTCAATCACTTGCAAGCATTAATATTGGGATTGTGATGTCATACAGAACATTGGTGACAGGTTCCTAGCCCATCGCCCAATAGATTCAATGTACGTCTGATCCCTTAGTCACTTCTTACGACATGCTGAGAAGAACGGCGGCTAGTTAGCATTATTTTACATCCCAGACTAGCACAAGACAGCGTTAGCTTCTTTGGAATATTATACACGTAATTTATTTATCAAATATAATATGTTAATATATGGAAGACTAAATTAAATTATTATGAATAAGTATTTGTAAATTGTGGACAGAGATTTCTAATTGTTACTTACTACTTTTTGAGGTTTTGATCATAATATATATTAGGGACGGTTAGCAACTCTAATTCCCTCTTTATATTATTATGACTATGTTATTATGTGTATATGTACATCAAATACATAATATATACCAGTGTGTATGAGAATGTCATTGAAACGAAAGTGGCTTGTTAGGATCCATACAAATGAGGATCCGTGATCTCTGCTTACCCCTCTGTAGATAAAGATGCGTAAGTTATACGTGTGCGTATATGTATGTATTTACATGTATATATGTGTACTATCTAACGTTGTCCGTCATATTCAGTTTATCACCGCAACGGTTGAACTGATATCATCTCAATGGGTAATGGCACAATACCAGTAATTTCTTTGTATGCTAATCAACAGAAACCATTTATGATCACACTTCCTCTTACTCAACACCTCTGACAATTACGGCGTTGATTTGTGCATCCGGGGTGGACAGAATTCAAATTTCTAAGACTTGTATGAATGTGTATAAGTGTCTCTTAAAACGTGGGTTTAGTATGAATAAAGACCTCTGTAATAAGACGGTGGTTAATCAAGTATCTGAATACTCTGTAAAAAGTAATGGTCGTGAAGCTTATGTATATATGTGAACCTTTGGGGGTAGTTAGAGATTAGTGTTTCTTCCGAGGATGGTAGATATGTTTTTTAGTATAAGGATAATATTATGTATGACCTAAAACACTACCCAATCCATTAAACATTCCTTTTCCAAGTCAATTCTAAATAGAATCTATTAGGTGAAGATAGTTCTTATTATAACACTAATTAACTAGTTCTTATTATAATATTATTTATGGTAACAGGTTGCTAGTGCAACCTGTTACCATAGTTTCATATGTCATCACAACCCCAATATTCTTGCTAAAAAATGACTAAGAAGATGTTTTCATATCTCCGAGATTTTGTCCACTCCGAAATGGATTAAAACACATTAATGTACATGTTCTTCAAATAAAGTTAGAAGACAGACTAGATATATATGTTCTTCAAATAAAGTTCTAAATCAGACTAGCAACATTTCATTACCCTCCACCCCACAGGCCATCTGTCGCCATTTTGTTGTAACCCAAGATAGTGTTTCTAGAAATGCCTTAACACCACATCATCATTTCTAAAGGAAACGAAAAAAAGCCACCAGAAAAAGCGGAAAGAAAATGATGATGATACGGTTCCCTCCTGGCTCGACTCAGACAGGTTAATCAGGCGATGCCATACAGTGCTTGCCAACATGTATGGCTTTGGAAGACTTTTATTTAATAACAAGCTTAAAACTCAGGTTTGTGATTATGCCAGATTTATCGTTTTAAGTGTACCTGTGTCATAGATATAATCATATTATAATATGTAAACACAAAACGCCATTAGAAAAAAAATAGAATGTCATTAGAATTTAACGGAATACTCTGTTAAAATCGTTTTTATTCTGGCGAGGTTGCGATCAAGTGTGCACTCCGGCACGATTATATTAATAGATAGAGAAATAGAGATAGAATATAAGTGAAGAAAATGTTATTCAGTTATATTATACAGTGTATTATAAAGTGATAAAATATCTCTCGGCTCTGTGTGGTTTTAATGCACATCACGTCCTTGTTTGCATTACAATAACCTTTGCCATTAAGTGTTATTTCACTCCTTGCTATCTGGGATGTTTATAAGATACTAACTTCACTATCTTGCTTTCCGGCATGCCATAGCAAACGACTGAGAATCTTTTGATATTTATAATTTTTTTAGTGATGATAAACAAGACCTAGGAGATATTTCATATTTATAAGGTTCTGTCCACCATTGAAAGAAAATAATATATAAAATGATATATAACATATGTAATCAAGCATGTTAACTTAAATAAAATAAAACTATTACACTGACATTACTCAATTCCTATCCAACCTCAAACTCACACAAAAACCTTCCCTTCAAACTTTGAGAAGCAGTGGTCCGTAATCGCAGATAATAACTTCATCGGCGGCGTAGAGGCGCGGCTGCCTCGGGCCGCTTATGAAGTTATTAGGAGACGCCACGCATACCGGTACAAGTAGCGGCACGAAACTCTAGCATTGACTACAGGGGTAGGCAGAGAGCACGAAACCTCCATTTGTAATAATTATAGCAAAGCATTTTGGCTTTATTGACATTTATAGACACTGGGTGGTTTTAGGTAGTTTTAACGTCACTCTTTTTCAATATGGCGTCTATATTACTGTCATTTGATGTCATTTTGACGACCTCCGTATCGCGATTGGTTAGCCGACGGCACGCTAATCGTGGGGTCCCGGGTTCGATTCCCCGGTGGAGGCAGAGTTAAAAACTACACTTTTCTACTGCTTTCCAGTCTGGTCGTTGATCATATATGCTAATATGTATTTATCTATGTATTATATGAATACATTTCTTAAATATACGTTGACTAGTACCCTTAACACAAGTCTTAAATGAACTTACCAAGGAGCTAGTTCAAGTGGTGTAATAATGTCCAAATATTATTATTATTACTGACTATAGGGGTAGGCAGAGATCACTGATCCACCATCTGTAAATAATCTTGACAAACCACTTTGGGTTTATTGACACTTATATACATTGGGCGGTTTTAGGTAGTTGTAACGTCACCCTTTTTCAATATGACGTCTATATTACTGCCATATGTACTCATACACCTATTCAAACACACTGGGTGGTGAAAGGTACTTCTAACATGTCCCTATTTCAATATAGCGTCTATCTGACAGTCATATGTCTTATTGGGCCGGCCCTTACGTAAACGCCCTTCTTTTTCGTTCACATTATATTCCTTTTGCCAATCTACTATCAATCATTCGTATAACATGTCCAAACCATCGAAGCATGCTCTTTTCAATGTTAGTCACTATATCTTTTAAACCACAACCTTCTCTTATCACATTAATTTTGATTGCGCTGAATATTATATGATATTACTAGGCCTATTTATATAGCAATATTGCATATAGCAATTTGTCACCAATGTTCCATACTACTCCATCACCCGATAGATTCCATTGACCCCAAGTCGCCTCCTACGACATGCCGGGAAGAACGGCAGCTAGTTAGCATTCTTTTTACGTCCCAGCTAGTACGGGAAGTCAGTCGTACCCCGTCCAATTGTATAGCGTATGCGACTGTACCGTGCAGGTATCCCCTCCACTTTTACTCAGGCTAGAGCTTTCGAGTCGCTACTTGTATACCGGACTGGGTTCGAACCCTGTACAGGTAGTTAGGAAACTGATTGAGGAGTTCCTGTGGAGTATGTGGGTAGGTGGACATGTAGTCATCAGAAGGAAGTATGAAAGACATGTTATACAATGAATATAGTACCATGTTAGTCTGAGAAGGAAAAAAAATTCTAACTAGCTGACGTTATTTCCAATATGTTCAAGAGGCGACTAAAGTACCATGGTAAATGATCTATTGAAGGATGGGCTAGTAACCTGTCACAAATGTTCTATATTATATTCATGTTATAAAGTGCCTAAGGAAATATTTTCATATCTCTAAGGTTCGGGCTGGACAGAAAGAAAGAAAGAACCTATATTAGCATAAATATTGGGGTTGTGATGTCATATTAAACATTGTTGACGGGTTTCTAGCCCATTGCCCCAATGAATTAAATTTACCCCTAGTTCCTTAGTTGCCCCTAGAAAATGCCGAAAGCACGGCAGCTTATCATTCTTTTCACGTCCCCAACTATCACGACACAATAACATCTAACATCACTAACAACAATTCCAGCCTATCCTTAACCGGCGTTTACACCGTCTTGAATATAAGCTCCAACTGTCGCGCCACTTTTGTAGTTACACAAGCCAAGTCTTTGAACACTCGAGATGAAAGAGGCCGCGCCTTTGAAGTGCCGATGCACGCGACTCGCTGATTACCCTCTCCAACAATCCGTGATTTATACTGGCTAGCTGACAACTCTATTCAAAATGCGGGCCGGTGTAAGAACCTTGAATTTATGGCTTAGGTTATTGAGCAGGATATTGTGTATAGGATTAAAATGACTTGTGAGTTGTATAGCTTAAGTTAGTGATGGAATTTAGAACAATAAGTTTAGGTTTCGATTTATATGCGAATAATGTATTCATTAAAATTTTCTGTATAACATTCATGCTAATAATGTGTGTTCATTAGATAAGAGACAAAGAAGATTTAATATCTCCAAGGTTCTGTCCACCCCGAAAGTGATTGAAGGACATGTTTTAATATGTATTTGTATGATCTGTAATACAAAAGTCACCTGCTATTTTGGAACGTAAAAACAATGTGAACTAGCTGCCGTTCTTTCCGGCATGTCGTAGGAGGCGACTAAGGGACTAGGGGTAAATCTATTGGACGATGGGCTAGCAACCTGTTACCGCTGTCTATGTGACATCACAGCCCCAATACCAAGCGTAAACCTAAAAGTGACTATTTAGATGTATTCATGTCTCCGAGGTTCTGTCCACCTCGAAAGGGATTAAATGTATATGTACTGTAGTAGAGATATGTACTTTGTAGGGGAAAATTGTGACGAGAAACTTATGATGGAAATTGAACATGTTATGAGTAGGGATAGTAAACAATAGTTTAAGCTTGATTCAGAAACAATCATTTATTATTACCAACTTGCGGACCGTCGGTATAAAATAACTCGTACCTAGTTATCTCAGTTTAAGATCTGTAAATCTTATTTCCAACTGAGCTTTATCTTGTAATCTTTGCTTTTGCTTTGTCTGGCCCGTTCTTATCTTGCATATTGTGAAGAACCTCCTTTTTCACGTGTTACTAGAAACAACTTAATATATACATAACAATACCCTTTTGCGGTTCCGTCATAATATCAGAGTTACGATGGTCCACCATTCGTAACATACCAAGCTGAGTCGGAACCTTTTTGCATCAAGAACTACTTGTGTGTGCCATTGTGCATAAGGATTCAAGATCGGGGCAGTTGTGGATCTGTGTTCTCTGCCTACTTCTCTACAGGGAAATGGACGTGATATATGTACATATATTTTCACCTTCAGTTAGTACTCAACATCACACAATACTCTCTAAATTTCTATACAGGCTAACATTATTCTACATTTTGATTTCTGTCCTCTCTTTCAAGGATAACAGACACGTATATATCTGAGCTTAAGATCTGTAAGATCCGACTGGGGCATTATCTAGGCTGAATCTCATCATTCTGTTACAGCTATTCTCAGAAACAACGATTCGCAGAATGTGGTCGCGTGATATCATTTTAGCTTTGTTGCGAATCTTATTGTATACGTATATGGGTGTCACGTGCGTTATTTACGAAGAAGGGGACTAGTTTTGAGGTATAAAAATCCCATGCTAGTCAGGTATGCAAAAAGAATGCCAACTAGCTGCAGTTCTTAAGGGACTAAGAGGTAATGGAATCTATTGGGCGATGGGCTAGCAACCTTTTATCATTGTTCAATATGGTGTTTGTATTTACTAGTCATAGGGTATTGAGTTGGATGGTTTGAGAAATTCTTTGACTGTAAAGGCTAAAAATTACCCATATTTCCCTAAGTGGTATTAAAAGATATACTCAAAAGAAAGGCACTTAACTACATCTATAAAGTCCCAAATCAGCTGGTTACATCAACGAAATATGTATTGTATTAATACTATACTTATAATGTGAAATTCCATGCATACCTTATTCATTTTTGTCTCTAGTGACCGAGTTTTAATTTAATTTTCGTGACTTAGATAAAATATTTTCGTTCCTATCTAAGTAAACACAAACATTATGCCCTTAATACCTCAAAAGGTAGGCATACTCATGGCCACAGATAATATAATACCTCATGGCATTAAACCTCTCATTTAAGAATACAGTATTTACAAAGTGGGACAAGTGTTTGTAGTATTTATTTTGAAATTCGAACCTTTCGGAAGCTTGTCTTTTGTCAAGATGGGTGAACTATTTTTTGCTACGTCCATAGATACATTGATCTTCCAGACAATTAAGCAGATTATAGGGATTAAGGTGCTCTTAGGAGGACGGAAGTTAGATAACGTATTAGGATTGTGTATAACAAATAATGTGTGGTGCTTAGAATATGTTTTTGCAAATATAAGTATGTTCTTTGAAATAGGCCACGTAAATTGAGGATAATCTGTTACTGAGTACTACTACAAAATTGCAATTGTGTGAGTTAACTTGAGTTTAAAAAATGCTGCAATTTAAATAAAGCAACCCTTGCTCTAAACAAAATAAATTTAATGGCACGGTAAAAGTGAACCTTAATAAAAATTAATAAAAATCACACTTACGACCTTTATTTTCGAATTATTTTCTAGCAGATATATACATACAAATACACGGGTCCATATTTTGTATATCACGTTTTTTGTTTCCAATTATTATTGGCAATTTCTATCAGCGACATCTATAATAATTCCAACGCACTTACGCACCTTAATTCTTCAATTATCTCCTTGCATTCACATACACGGCTCCTAGGGTAAGCCCAGAGCCTCCCACGTTCAAAGTCAATTTAGAAAATTACTTTTAAACACGTAAGCGTTCGGAA
The DNA here is from genome assembly GCA_030578115.1 of Leucoptera coffeella. Taxonomy (NCBI): domain Eukaryota; kingdom Metazoa; phylum Arthropoda; class Insecta; order Lepidoptera; family Lyonetiidae; genus Leucoptera; species Leucoptera coffeella. The sequence goes on from JAMBLF010000249.1 coordinate 58,100, forward strand.
TAATGGCGACGCCCCCAGCCATAGACAAGAAGGAATTAATATAATAGTTTATGAAAATGAGCCCGCAAAGTAGGGAAACGGAGTGGCACGCAGATTGAACAAGCCACGGTTCGTTTGAGAACGGGATACTCGATGTATGTAACTATTGCTTGGGACTTGAGTGTGGTATAGAGCATGTTTTTTTTTTAATTCTTTATTAAGCCATTCACCACTAAGGTTATGTCGGCTGAAGTACAAACACTGATGCCACGGCGTTTGAACTTCTTGTTATTCCATCGCCATGGTTACACCAACGCCACCAGCCGCTACAACCGAAGAAAAATGAAATCGAAGCTCCAATAGAAGAATTCCTTGTTCTTCGGTTCGTTCCAGTTGAGATTCCAAATATAATCCCAAAGCAAACATGTTTAGCCAATTTGGCCTCACAACTGACTAAATATTCAGCCGAAAATAATTATTTGTATTTTCAACTTTCACTGAGCTGCTGACTTTGTTGATGCACCATAGACGACTGATCTGTCTATTTACTGGTCTTGCAATAAGAATCGTCATGGATTGAACAGATATTTTCAGGCTGTCCTACATATATATAAATTTACGTCTTTTAATCCCTTTCAGAGTTGACAGAACCTTGGAGAAATGATAGCACGGAGCATGTATCCACGAATGGCGATAGAGATACTTAATAGTATTTGTTCATGATCTTAAGTCTTAATTTTTCTTGCTAATGACGTTTCATTTTACTCAGTAGAGTATGTGTAGTTTCTTTTATTTATTTATATTTCATTCAGCGATTATTAATGTGAGTGTATGTATACGTAAGTGTATTTACTCAATTCAAAAATTCAGACATTATTTTTGAGAGCGTTATATGCCTTAAGGTTGCAACCACCCTTTGTATTTACACGAACCAACATGCCTCAATATGTCGAAAAAGAACAGCTGGCCATTTAAAACGGAGGTTAAGAAATGCATAATTACTTGGCGTGAGCAAATTGTATTCAAAATTTACTAAATGCGGAAATGGCCACCCAGAAATAAAGATAACCATTATTAATGAAACAAAGTATTGTTTGAGGCATTTTGCAAGTTTGCATTCATTAAATAACATACGTGTTTTATATCACATCCGTTTTCATATTCAATTCGGCGTAGTCATTTTAAGCTTGACTCTGTGTCAGTGGGTACAGGGTTCAAACCTCAGAGCATTTACCAATAGATAAGAAGTTTTCTGATCTTCTATGTACATTTTCGCAATAAAAACTAATTTGCGCAATGCTCTGAATACATGTGAATACGCTGAGAAAAAACGTCGTAAGGAAAAATATCTGTTTCCCAAATAGGGAATAGTAAGTGATTGTAAATGGCAACACGGTTTACAATCCGTAATATTGAGAACTATTGGTCTACACGTGGGTTCGAGGTGGCCATAGAAATACTACCTCCTCAATTGCACACATGGACTCACCATCACCAATCTTTGACTACCCCGCAAATGTTAATGGTCGACCGTCTTTTTTAGTCCAGTTCCATATAGAAAGACAATCAAAGATCAGGGCTCTCTATTTTCCTAATACTCGTATACACCGCCTTACAAAAAATTTCTAACTATGCGAGCAAATTAGAAGTAAGTCATTAATATCGATATCGGACATACGCTACACTAGATATTTTTACCTTGCGTGACGTTACATTACTGACATACACACATATATTCAAGCCTCTACCTTACACTGAGATAAACGAGACTATTTATTTATCGCTACATTGAACGATCCAGACTACTAGTTATACTAAGACCCTTTAACCTGACTACTCTACTACTACTTTTTAAATATTGGTCAACTTACGTTCCGTAACTCTACCTTTACTACAGGTTTATAAAAAGGATCACAATAGCTTCATATTTATGTGTTGGTATTCTTTAGGAATGTATGAAGATGTAGGTGTCTTAATCACATTTCGACTCATTCCCGTCCACGCACGCTCAATAGAAACTTAATCCGTTCCGCGAGCCATTCCCTGATACCACACACATAGAGGCAATGACGCAACAATGAAATAACTATTTTAGAGAATAATTACTGGATAGTTCCACCCATTGGTTGTATGGCCACCTAGTGAGTATAGAGCGGAGAAAGTTTAATAACATATGATGGTATAGCTTAAATTTTATCACTACATAGTATAAAACAAAGTCGCTTTCTCAGTCCCTATGTCCCTTTGTATGCTTAAATCTTTGAAACTACGCAACGGATTTTGATGCGGTTTTTTTTAATAGATAGAGTGATTCAAGAGAAAGGTTTATATGTATAATAACATCCATTAAATAGTAGAGTAGGCTATATATTTTATACCCGTGCGAAGCCGGAGCAGGTCGCTAGTGGGTACGCGATCGGTTAACCACGAGAACGATTATCGTGAGGTCCTGGGTTGGAATCCTGGTGGAGTAAATAACTACGCTTTTCTTCTGCTTTCCAGTCTGGTCGTTGATCATATATGTATATTACATATCTAGATCAGGTACATATTTCTCAAATAAGTTGCATAAACCACCTGTCACATTGAGTACTGACTATCTGGTTAACATGAGGGTTCGAGGTGATGGACACCTGAACCTCTGACTACCGCGCAAGGGTTAATGGTCGTGAATGTGTTTGTCTTATAAACAAGGGGTTAGTTCAATTGGTGTCATACTGTCCAACAATATAATATAATTACATACCTACCTCTAATGATGTTATGTGACGTTTCATCTTGGTGTGATTGCAGCTTCACGATGCATGTTCTTATTGGGACCCCTTTAATATGTTGCTCAGTCTCGTTCTGATGGATTATTTAACTGAAGTTGTATTGAAATATGTCTGCAGAGTTTCTTGGCATTTCTTCTCTGCAGGATTTTCCTTTACGAAATGCCAATAATTTAAATAGTTTAATTACATTTATTTAATTTTTTTAAGATTAACTAGTTTTAATAACATTCATGTAGAAATGTTTTTTTTTACTTACAATAAGTGATTTTATGATCCTTATGTTGAATAAGAAGCATTTCATTTCATATAAAGTGTAGATCTCCGTTTTATTCAGCCTTTCTAAAACCAACGCGTGTTCTAAAAATTCGGGTTAATCACCACGGGACCTCACACGAAGATCCGAGGTCTATTGACGCAAATTTGTGGGACTAATGAGTACAAGATTGGTTAGATAACGTTGGCATCTGTTTTTAAGTATCCGAAATATCTATTTGGTATGGACGGCGACTGATGTGAAATACATTGAGTACTGATCTGGTCAACACGTGGGTACGGGGTGGCCATAGATTACTACTTCTAGTAGGGTAGTATTTGGGTAGGAAACCATCTCAACCAACTAAGCAAAATTACTTTTGTATTCGGTGATCGAAAACTGCCTATTTCTCGAATTAGTGAATAGTCAGTTTCAGTATACGGCGACTTGGTTAACCACCTGGCACATTGGATATTTATTAAAAGGTAAAAGTTATCTTTCCAGTCACCAAATACCAAGAAAAGCCTTAGTATATGGTAGACTCTCAACTACTGACTACCCCTAAGGGAATGTACGGTCGTAGATGTACAAACCTACTCAAAGATGTGAAGTACGTAACCGCCGTACTTAAGGGAGCTATACTCGACTGAATTAGCTAAAAAGGGATGTTCACACGACCCTTGAACCACCTGCGTGTAAACCCTCTTTAAGCAGGATACATTATAGAATCCCTCTTAAGGTTAAGATGCGGCTTTTGAAGTATAAAGGTTTAGGTTGAAAGCGTACGCAATTTTGTAACATATATTCACTACCTTTAATCCCTTTCGAATAAATAAATTAATCATAAATACACACCAAACATTTTTGAGTAGGAATACATTATTAAGGTGTACAATTCAGTATTTTTAGAGTACATTTTCTTAAACGGTGAGGGAAAACATCGTGAGGAAATCTGCCTATTCCTTGGGATAAGCAATAGCAAGTGCGTATTTACAGCGGTATGGTTGGGTGCTGTTTAGCTAGTGAAAATTGAGCTTCGTGTGACCCATACCTAGCATACCTTCGAAATGTCATAGATGGGCACTCAAGCCTCTATCTATCCTGCAACATTAACCACACAAGAAAAGTGAAGCTTCGTGAAGCATAATTCGTGAAGCTTATGTTTATATTATGATTTTCTTACTATTTCATCTCCGTTTTATACTAGCCATAAAATAAAAAGTTTATCCATGACCCCTATTATATACACTTTGATCCTTATCAAGACTCAATGATACTTTACTTAAGCACACTTTAGTTTTAGCTGAGAGTTCTAAACGTGACTATGACGCTGTTTGCAATTTTTTATAGAATATAACACCGTGTGAAAGGATGTAAATGACACGTATGACTATTCATAGTGTGCTGGTCCCAACATTGACTTATGGTAGCGAAAGTTAGGTATGGCTAAAGAAGCATGAAAGTAGAATCAATGCCGTTGAAATGCGATAACTGAGAAGCATGTTAGGAGTGACATTGAATGATAGAATTAAAAATAGTGTGATAAGGAAGGTTGCGGTTTGAAAGAAGATGTAGTGACTAAGATTGAAAAGGGCATGCTATGATGGTTTGGACATGTTATGCGGATGAACGTTGTAGATTGACAAAAGGAATATATGTGGGTGAAGTGGAAGAACGGTTAGGTAGGGGTCGGCCGGCCCACCAAGACATATAACTGTCTGATAGTCCTTCTAAACAATAATACTAAAACTATATAGCTCTTTGTGGAGGTCTGTAGTTTTATTTCCATTATAAATCTCCGATTTGAGAAATCAAATAATGATGTAAGATGAGATTGGATCATCTACATACATATACTATAATCCTTTTATACCTTTCGTGATGGACCAATCTATAGATGCATAATACCTCGTCGAACGTAGTTACAAAGTAATCCATACTTAAACATGAAAAATTTAAAATTTGGTCGGTTATAACTTAATAAATTGATGAGTTTTGTAGAATTCGTATTATATGATGTCGTATGGAATATTGCTATCATGTTGCTAGCATATCGTCCGATACATTCCATTTCCTTTAGTCGCCTGCCACGACATGTCTGGGAGAATGGCAGCTAGTTAGCATAATCTTTACGTCCCAGACTAGCTCGGTACACAGTAATCGTACATGAAAATGGATGAAATAAAAACATGTATTGTAAAAAACAAAACTTTTATTAAATTTTGATCAAAATAAATACAATAATTGTTATTTTTAGCCATAAAAACGAAACAGTTAAACTCCGAACCAACTTACGTCTATTTATAATATAAATAAATAATTCATACTTATGATTAACTTACAAATATTTTGTACCAATGATTAAAATACATCTAACAACACAACTTGGTGACAATGTCTTTTGCTACGATGCGTGCCAACATTTAATAGATTGAGTGTCACAAAAAATATTTCTAATTCAATTCAATTTCAAATGGCAATTAAAAATACATGATTGATATATGCAATAATTTCATGAAAAAAGGAAGAGTATTTAGATAATAATTTATATGATTGAATTTATTATTGATAAATTATGATTGTTGATAATGATGACACAGGTAGTCGCTATAAATAGCAATTCTTTATAACAAATTCAGAAACTATTTTGCGTAAAAATTAAAAGACATTGTAGATACAAACTCTATATAAAGATTTTTCAATAGTTTCAAAGCATCACCAAGCTAAAATTGTTTGTTAAAACTATGCTTTCTAAATGGAACATACAATATGCTTTTACACTAATTGGTTAAAATTAATAATCTCACTTTGGTAAACTGTGGTTAATCAGTTGCATCGTAATGTTTGAACTAGCCTAGCTTAAGTACTAAATACTAATTAAATATAATATATATCTAGATTAATTAAAATGTACAGTGGCCGACGATTGAATAAAAATATTTATATATGAACAGAATACCAATAGATTCGAGTTTTTCATAAGAAATGTGCGTGGTTCTAAGTACAGTTTTTTATTTAATTAAAATATTTATAAGCAGCTAACTTTATCCTCCAAAAATGTTATTGATTGTACAAATTAATCGAAAGTAAAATTACAGTTTGATTTGAAGAAAAACATTGTAAAAAAGGATTATTCGAAATCTTACATCTAATCAGTTCATTGCCAAAATTATTTAAAGAACTTATTTGTTTCAATAACTATTTTCTATTCCCAAATTCCAAAATACACATCCGTACAAAAATTTAACTTCTAACTATATACAAAAACTACCTGAAAATTCGTATTTAGTACAAAATAGCGAATATTATTTACAACTCTGTAACATACAGAATAATTATGATAAGGAACTCTATTCATAACCTCAGAAAATGGGGGTATTACTCGTACATGTTATGATATCGAAATTGGCAGGTCAATGATATGATCATTATCACACCATTTACCATTACTATTTACCATTACCGTTTACCTATGTACCTTTGCTCTCAATATTAATTATACCCTTTTGCAGAATTTTAAGATAAGGAATCAGTCGTCTATGTTTTGTCAGCAAAGTCAACTTCGTGAAGCTTACAAATAGGTATTTTCACTAGAACGTTTAATCAATTATGTTGGCAAACGGACTTAATAGGTTCGAGTAAACAATTGTCGAGTATTTCGTAGTGATTTGTATATCAATTTAAAAGTAAGTCGTTGTTAGACCATAAGATTTCATTTCTCTGCCAACCCCTCAAAAAACAGCTTGAATGTTTATCTACATCGTACATCAGTCTTCAACTAAAACTCGAAATACAACATTTCATTTTGATTCCAATGACACTAATAACAACCAACACAATTTCTTAAGCGCCTGCATACATCCGACAATCGGCGACCGACTTTTTGTATTGGAAAATATAACGTACTGGGACCCAAGTTAACTAATGCGTTTTAGCACAATCTTAGTTCAATATCATTTCAACAATAGTGTGATGTTGGTAGTGGATTAGCAAAATTGACTGATTTCGCCTTGTAAATGTCGAAAATTGTCACGTTTTCTATTCCACAAACAGCTACACCTGAACTTGATATTGAACTGAAATGTTATTAAACTGTAGTTTTGCGGAAAACATTAATGGTCTTGGGCCCCTGATTACAATAGTATTCATTCGTCTTATAAAAAAAGATCCAGAAATAGCGTCCCGATCGATTGCACATTCAAAAATAATAAACCACCATATGGTAATCTATCTATATGTTATATGAGTTTAAGCTTAGCTACCTTTGTGTATATGTTTAATAAAATAAGTATTACAAAAATCGGTCCGATTATCGGTCCTACAAAACGCACTACTAACAAACCACACACGATCGCCTACCCACGAAAGTAGGTGCCAAACTGCATCGTCATACAAAGACAATAAAGTCATAAATTATTCATAAAACCCTGCCAGTGATTAGCACTAATCAACGGGCTGCTAGAGTGGGCGTAAAATATGATATGATCCTGTATTTTACGTAGGCTGTTCCGTAATTAAGATGTTGCATTGCTGTAGTCGGGATTTAAATAGAAAGTAACCATTCGAATTGGTTAAAGAGTTATTTTGGTTGTTATTTTGTGATTAGTTATTTTTACAAGTACTATTCAATATCTATATAGATATATCTATCAATATAGAACAATCTTTCAATGACATCGCAACCCCAATATTCATGCTAAAAAGTGACCTAGGAGATATTATATCACCGAGGTTCTATACGTCCTTAAAGGGATTAAAAAACGTTAATGTAGATGTATTTTCAAGTACTAAAGTAATTACTAAAATTTAACCAAGGGATTGCCCTAGGGTAGGTACATAGAAGAATATATATGAATATGAAATGTGAATACATTATTTAGCTTAAATTCTTGTTAGTTCAATAGCTTTTAGTACATGAACATACTTAGGTGCAGATAAATTACACATTTATAATCATATTTGAAGTAAGTAAGGCACATATTATCTTGTAATCACCTAATAACACTTCAAAATAACTCTAACAGTAGATCTACATCTTGCAGAGCAGATTGGCAATAGTTTTTTCTTATACAGTCCCAACACAGCACGTGTAGTTTTCGGAACACATACATTTAAGTCATACAAGTTCGAACTGACTTTTGAGTCGCCACAGTCAGGTTTAAAACCAGTTTGGCCAACCTCTTCATTACTACAACTGCGAAAGCTCAATTCCACTGAATAAAAACACGACGATCACTAATACTCAATCTTTCACCAGCCACGGAGCTTCGAGTATAAACAACGACTTTTTATAGCCAATCTGTTAATTAGTTTATACTCGTAATTGCTAAAGGATTGTTGGAATATTCATTTAAGTATTGCAAAAGGAATGGTTACTAGACAAATATTGTTATAGAAATGGCTGCTATCATTTTAGTAGTCAAAAGTTATTGGAAAGCCAATACGTATAGGTAATTTAAGCCTCTGATGACCGTAAAGAGGTTTATTCGTCTCTAATGTTAAGCTAGATACTTCTATGCCAATAAAGGCACTCAAAGGACAGGCCCCGAACAAAGGCGAGCAAAACAATCTAATAGAACCAAACAGGAAACAGTCACGAACCAAACCAGTTCCCTACGAGCGAGTGAAAGCATTTCGAGGCACACTCGGCAACTGAGCGGGATTCTTGGACAAAATTAGCGGATGTCAAAGATGCTGTAGTGATTGATTCGTCGGCTGCGACACATTTTTTCTCGCCGACCTACATGTCACGGGATGCGATCAGCGCCACGGAATTAGACGCTTCCCTAGTCATTAGGAGACTGCGATTGTCGCTTGGACCACACCAGTGGTCGTATTTATAGCGGGATCTACTTTTATAAGCACGGCAGTGGGCGGCGACTGGGCCCACACTAACAAACTGTAACGTTCTTACTCGAATCACGACATTCGATGTAGCTATTCGATTTGTATAGAGCGATTCTCATTGACTGTGGAGGATTTATGGCGTATCGATCCCTATCATATTTCATTGCTGTAACGGCCGATGTAGGCTACAACTTCACTAGTTTACGACCTAACTAGCTTAAATATATGTACAATTATTTACATGAATCTACATAAGTACTTAAAATCGTCGTGTTTACGTCAAATCAAACATCAAGTATGCAAGAACACGGTTACCAAAACGGCCACCAAGTAGGAGAAGTTGCAGACTACACCAGCAGCCGCGTTCGCTCTCTCTTCCTCTTTCTTCTTCTGCTTCTCGAAGCTCTTCTCGTGGTTCTTCTTGTGCTTGTGAAAGCACAACTTCTGCAGATTGTTCTGCATTCTGGGACAATCGTAGTTCTCGTGGCCGTCACACTGGCAGACTGTTAAGGCGGCTGCTTTCTCCTGCTTTTTAAGGATCTCTATAGAGTTTAAGCATTTGTAAGTGCATTTTCTACCTTGGTACATGGAGCGGCAGAGGCGATGGTAGTAGTCTAAGGCAGTGGCACATTCAGCGTCCGCTAAGCATATGAGCTGTGAGAGGCGACAAGAGGACGTGACGTTGGCAGATGCGTTTAATACCTGAGCCCTGCATACTTCCATTCGTAGTTTGGTTTCCTTGCAGTAACTGTCGTCGCATTGGCACTGTAACAAGAGAAGACGAAATTAATAACTAATACATGCTTAGGACAGTATTCAGGCTTCCAGGATAGCTAGATATACAATTGTCAAATGTACTGGGATTTAGATGGATAATAACAGCAATTGTTATTTACATGATATTATATAAGACGAAAAATATTTTGTAGAAACCGCGTCGCAAAATTAAGAAAGTATACAATCTCTATGCATCAAATTAAAACAATTAGTACTGTTAGCTAAATTATTCCGAGTTAGATCTAAACTATTTCGTCTAGAAAAGAAACTATAATACCATATATATGTATACACATTTGCTTAATCTGAAATAAGATATACGTGATTCGAAAGCCGCCATGTTTATCATTTTCCATAAAACCCCATAATCGTGGCATAACGACACCTTGGACATAAAACCGAATATTTTACGACTTGTGCATTATGGACTCGGGACATGTGGACTAATGCTGGCTCTATCAATGGAAAAAAAAGTTTAATAGCCAGGTTTAGTAGTTGCATTTCCTCTAGCTTTGGTATGGTGGGTTAGGGACGTGACATTAAATGGAATATCAAATTTATTGATAGATTTGGTAGTTAAAGCTACGAAAGTTTTTATGAGGTATTGCTGAGATTTGAAGAATGCTATGCTCAGTGTGGGGTAGTTAATGGTGTAATACATGCTTGAAATTATTATCACTCCTATCAAGCGCATACCAGATATTATATGGTTACTTGTTCTTGTTAATGCCTCCTTGTATGGTCACTAACAGATGGAATGCCTATCTACATGTGAACTATCATATTATATTACCAGTTAAATAACTGTTAATGGAATGGTATTCAATATTAAAAATCATTAATCGACAAAACATACATACATAAAATATATTGCTTGTAATATACCCTAAACTACTCATACAAATAACCCTCCTTTACCAAAACACTCAAAGCTTAGAACTGTTTAAAAAGCCACCCAATTTACTAAGAGTAGAGTTATGAAAAATATTATTCTATCAAATTCCAAACAGAACAATTTAAGGTACTCGTGCTCTGTCGATAGTCTCTCGGTGATTTGACGTCTGGCGACCTACCGCATCGCACAGGTGCTTTGGAAATAAAAACGAGTAAAATTGTATACCAGTCCCGCCATTATACCGATATTGATGTAGCACATTATCGAAACGCACAGCTCTTGCCGCGGCTTAAATAGGAGAATATTATTTAATTATTTCAGTCTATTAAATATTTACATTAAAGGATGTTTATTTTACAAGAAAACACAATAAGTGCTGTTTTCATGTAAAATTAATAAAAATCTTCAAAAATATTATTAATTTATGTCGTTAGTAATGTGTGTGAAGAACAGAACAGCATACATAAAAAGGAATGGGTGTGAGTGAAGTAAAAGCGATTATTAGGAGCGTTCCAGACGGCGATCGGTAGTGTCTGCTTATCACATTAGTACAAGCGTGATTTTTGTATGTATGTAAGTAATGTGTGTCAATAAATTAGTAATTAAAATTTACGTAAAAAGATTATAGGACGAGGGAAAAATCTAACAAATGTAGCCTATTCCTCAGAAAGTAGTTGTCTATGCCTGCTAAGTCGCATGTTTCTGTGCAGTAAAGTTGAGTGGTTCTTCTTCCAAAAAGATTTTCACTCATGATGCATAATATTCCGATAGCTTAAAGCTACCACGTTATTATTATTATGCACCTACATATACTTTAATAATATAGATTTGCACTTAATTCAAAATTTAAATAAATACGTGTAATTATACATAAATATATTGCTTGTAATATACCCTAAACTACTCATACAAATAACCCTCCTTTACCAAAACACTCAAAGCTTAGAACTGTTTAAAAAGCCACCCACAGATACCCCACATACGAGTATATTATAGAGAATATGAATAGTTAAGGCACAGATATTAAAATAGTTAAGGGTTAGGTTTTATTATAACATCTCATATTACCACGGTATATGATATGCATATACAACTAACAGTATCATACATTAAAAAGGCAGTTGAGAACAACTTTCTACGGTAATACTGCAGTGGATATTATTGAGTAAAGAAAACTTAATGCAACGTGCATTTTAATTGACACAATTATAAAAGGATCTTAATTATATAGAATCATTAGCATATGAGGCACAAACGTTCTGCTTTTGTATGCAAAATGCCCATTAAATATTAATTAAGACATAAAAACAAATACATATATGGTATTGAAGTTAAAAAGGCTTGGAAATGTTATAGATGGAATGTAAAATTCTTCAGCTGCTTAAAATATTCGATTCCATGATCGGTAAATAATGTTAGTTTAATATATCACTATATAGTATAAAACAAAGTCGCTTTCTCTGTCCCGATGTCCCTTTGTATGCTTAAATCTTTGAAACTACGAAACAGATTTTGATGCGGATTTTTTAATAGATAGAGTGATTCAAGAGGAAGGTTTATATGTATAATAACATCCATTAAATAGTGGAGTAGGCTATATATTTTATACCAGTGCGAAGCCGGAGCGGGTCGCTAGTATTCATATATAGTAGTTTAAAAATAAGAACAGCTGTAATAAATGCATGCTCCGTCATACATACATACACATCACCTCCGCTTCCATGTAGAGGGGTAGGCAGAGATCAAGGATTCTCATCCGTCCCGATCCTGACAATCCCTGTCAGGTGTCCTGTCACCCGTTTCTAATCCGGCGTTAATCTGACTCTTATATATCTTATTGGGCCGGCCCCTACGTAATCACCCTTACATTTCATCCACATATATTCCTACATCAACGACATATATCAAAAAGTAGATAGAACTACAGTCAGACGAAACTACGACATATAAAATGTCGTAACAAAAACATACCTGTCACGTACATTTCACTCTCGTAAGTTACTGATTGTTTAATCTATGTCAAAACATATTATTTAAACGACCCTTAAACGAAAAATATTCGAAAGTTCTGAAATTCCTAACTCGTCAACTCAACTCTCGAAACCAACCAATATAATTTACTACAATCCTATACGTATAGAGCTAAACGTACCGTTTTGGTTTCTCAATAATAAGCTGTAAATGACATTCACCTGAACTCAACCTGTTTGTATAATTAAGTTATAACATTAAAATTTGAAAGGGAACCGACAAACACCTGCTTTTAAGCCTTAAGCAGCGGTTTACGATTAAACGAACCTGAACTTTAGAAATATAAATATTTAAATACCAATGCGTAATGCATAATAGTACGAGTACTTATTTTGAGTAAGTAATAACGTTTAGCTAGGTACTAATAATAATAAAAGCGTTTATGCCTCAAAAACATATACAATAATATAGAAGTTTATAATTAAAACTTACATACAAGGGGGAATAAATTGTGCATATTATTGTCGCAGCAAAAAAGTTCCGACTCAGTTGGGTATGTTGCATTTGATGGCAAACGTTTAGTACTTAATGCAGATAGAACAATTTTACTAGTACTATTTTAAACAATCAAATAAGAAAAAAAAACAGATCTTTTGACTTAACTTTAAGCTTATAATATAAAAACAATTCGTTGCGAACGTATCACTACATTCTTAATCAATCAGCCTATGTTAATCCACTGCTGGATATAGGCCTCCCAAGGGTACGGATAGTTCTTAATTAATTCCTCTCAATATTTCTTAAACAAGTAAAGGTTTTGACTGAATGAATGAATACAGACGAGGACAATTTTCACCTATTAAGATTATAGTCACTGGTTATTAAAATCCCACACCAACTTCAGAGTTTTGAAATCACCACATACACAAAGACTAATCAAAATGCGTATTGAATGGAAAGTTATTGTCATGGCAAGCGAATCTGAATAGTCGTATAGTTAAATGAACTTTGATTGTCATAGTCATTCAGATAGAAGTGTGAGAGACAAGTCTGTTGCTATTTCCCAGTGTTTGTGATTTGAGTAATCGACTTTTAAGTTATATGCCTTTCGTAGTAGTATGGTGGCTATACATTTGTTGGAAGAAAAGAGTCTTTTTAGAGTTTTATATTGGGTCTTATTAATCTTAATAATAATAATAAAAATAAATAATCTAATTACTAAAATAAAAGTACTAATGTAGTTGAAATTGGATAAACATACTAATAAATAAATTATATCAGTTTAACAGGTTTTTGGTTTAACATTTAAGACATGTAATATACATATGAGTATTTTACAATATTCGTTAGAAACTACTTTACAACCCAATTTTAAATGGTCTAATTTCAATTTTTATTATTTCTAAAGTATATTAACTCGACGTTAGTTAGCTACAACATATATTAACTTCAAAAACTAATTCAACACCAATCTCAATCTCCTCAATATCTTTAAATGTACATTTCACACCGATCTTAAAAGTCGAGTCATGTATTAAGAGCTTCATCGCTGAGGCCTCACAATCTCATTGCAGCTTAATAAAGCTTTTTCTATCTATAGTGCGGACAGTGCATTTGCATTGCATTAGGCCTGGCTCGGCAGAGGTCGTCAACCGTACCGGCTTCAATTGAGCGTGCATCTTGGGAGATACGCGATTCTGCTTTTGACAAATATTTCAATTAATAATACGTGCATTGAATTCTTGCTAAAGTAAAAATGTATTAATTCTAATTTCTTGTTTCAGAGATACTAAATAAAAAAAAATCGTTTGAGATAAAAAGTCGAAGTTGTAAGACGTTTTCTAATAATGCCTTCTTTTATTGTTTTGTATGAAAAATGAAAAAATCGCTTAAAAAAAAGGAGTTAATAAAAAAATAACTGGAAATCTTCAATTTAAATTATACTATAGTCTGTCTTACAATCATATCAAGAGTAAGTATCTATATATATATACCTGAACCGTTTTTTCCATCATAAATCAAATTTTAAAAAAACGCCGACGTTTAGCAGAATTAAGTCATAAACGAAGTCGGGATGTCTAAATTAGATTTTACGAGAGCGGAGTGCGCTGCGTGTAACTAACCAATAAACGTGGGCTCATAAAGACATCAGCTTAAAAAGGTGCTTTTATACTGCCCTTGATTAAAGCCCGGGTTACAGCAAGCCGACCCATTGGAACCTTCCAATAAACCGATTAAATACTAAACCAATTTATGACCTGCGTTTTATTGGAAATGTGTAATGAAATCATTCACATAAAGTAATGTAATAATAGCAAAGGCATTCGGATTAAGTTGACTAATGAAATGTTTTCGATTTTATTGGTTTAATAAAGTGAAATGCTTTTAATTTTCTTAACGTTCGTAACGTTCGTAGTTTTATGACATCGCAATCTCCGAATTTTAAAGTTTTTACAATCACTAATCTTATCGTCATAAAATTGTATTAGAGTGTTAAAACGCAAAAAGATTTTTAACGATGCATACTAACAGTTTACGAATTCCTTCGAAAGAGATTAATAATATCTATTACCAAGGTCCCGTGCTAGACGTGGTCGTAAAAGAATGCTAACTAGCTGCCTTTCTTAATGGCTGTAGTATCTACAGGTCTGAGGATTCAATAGAATCTACATCAATAACCAATATTTCATATTACTATCATCACAATTCCGATAGTAATGTTACAATCATTGAGTATTAATATACATATGTCATGCATCTCCGAATTTTAGCTCAGCTTGAAGGATATGTTCAATAATGTATAATTTCATAATGTATAAAACAAGATTGGTATGAATCTACATAGAACGAGACTACAAGAATTGTTTTGGATAAAATTAGCACAATCTAACTGCGATGGGTGGTCTCTGTGTTGCTGAATCAAACTATAGATAAAATCTAGTTTAATAACTATATTTGTAATTTGAAGTAAATTGTTATAATTTTTGGGAAATAAAAAGTTAACCCAAGTTTATTTATATAGTTGATAATAAGACTTTAAGATACTCGAATATCTCGGCTTGTCGTAAGGGACAAAAATTATAAGGGATTTTTATTGCGTATAAGTTCCTTAAAAGATTTTTGACTCCTATTGCATCTCTGACTGATTAAACGGAGAACACTGTAAATGTATCATTATATTTATACGTAAAAGAAAAACTAACGCCGACTTAAGTAATAAGAATTTCCAACGTACAACGTACGTACAATATTAAATACATCATTAATAATTATCCCAACATATAGTGCATTTGTTTGAAATTAAGCGTTAATAAGTCCCGCTAACAGACAAGACATGTATTAAAAAATATGTAAGTATATTAACTTGTAGACTCTGATTATAATCAACGATAAGGCCTGATTGATCAATAGCAAATGAAGGCGATATAATGAATTCTGTACCATGTAGCCTGGCAATAAAAAAGATCAATCGAGATCTAGCCTAAGATATGTGAAATTAAATTCAAAATGAAACTGTGGGAAATATAACTCGTCTTTTTCTATGTAAGAAACGTTGTCATGTTTGGTTGTACAAGAATTTCTACCATATATAGGGACACAGGCAATAACTAATGAATTGCTACCATATGGAGGTGGTAATTTATATTGTATGGTAGTTTTTGCTAACTCATTACAATTGTTCAATGATTACATTATTACTGGAATGTGTCATGAAGTTGTTTGTTGTTTTTTTTGTTTGCAATTGTAAAAAATTAATACAAGACAATTAATTATTGATGTATGATTTGTGGGAATGAGAAATGTACCTTATTTTTTATGTAAACGTACGGCATGTTTTCGTCAACAGATAGGTACATTTACACGGGACAGAATATGAGCATATAGTTCATTTTCAGGTGATGACAAATCTGTTTGGCTAAGCTACGCTTAGTGTCACTCTTCACTTACTATGTTCATAAATAGTAATTCTATATTACCTCCGAGGTAGGTTTTTTAATTATATTTTTCTTCATCATTTTACTTATTGATCACGCCCGTAAGTTTACTGATATAAAAATAATGACATACTATTCATATGAAATACATATATTCTATGTATATTCAGATGTTTACTTTCACGCCTCTACGTCTCTAAGGGGATAGGCAGAGATTGTTATATAATCAGATACTATAGTTGCATTAAATTAACATCTTATCTAGCACATATCTTCAATACACATCAATATAATCAACATTAACTCTCTAAGCCCTAACCAAACACGGACAATCTAATTATATGGAAACCAGTTCATACTTCATATTACAATCAGCAAAAACTATTGGAATTCCAAACCGTGCAGCTTATGATCACGAATCGTTCATTTCATTTTATGACTTCATTTCGTTCGGAATGATTATCACGGACTGTCAGCATGGCTTGCTAAGGGTCATCGGTTTATAACGAGCCCCATCAATCATTCGGCTCTTGTTAGTTGGTTTTATTTTGGACTCAGACGATGAAGTCATGGCTTTTGCATGTTGTATGATGGATATCAATCGACACTCGATTCTCTTGTACATTCCGGTTAAGATGCTGATTGAAGAGATACTAGAGATGAAGACATGTTAGTTACTAGTCATAGTTGTTTTATTCTCATTTATATATAGGCATAGTAAAGTTGTATGAGACGTGTAACGAATGGTTGTATCTTTTTTCTTTTTATATTATAAAGAAAGTAAAGATAATTTATCGGATAACAGACAACGGCTACTCTGCCCTAATAATATGGTATAAAAGACAGATATTATGTCTCTGGTGTAATTTGTTTTAGACCCCGAAAAGTATGAAGGTATTGAGTACAGTATTAGTATTTGCATATTACAGCTAAAAATAGAGTGTAAATGTGATTTATATAAGGATTAAGTTAGGTTAGTTTCTTTTAACTTTTGCTCGCTAAACTTCAGGTAAAATTAATATGTATAACCACTATACATACAAGTATAGTTATACGATATCCCTTGCAGGGTTGAAAGTGAGATATTCGGGTTTCCACCTCCGCAATTGCGGAATAGTAATTCCATGGCCACCTCGTACCCACGTGCTGACGACATAGTCAGTACTCAATGTGACAAGTGCTAAGCCGTGTCACCATTTACAAGCACTGACTATTACCTGTTCGGGTAACTAGAAGGTTTCCTCACGATGTTTTCACATAAAGTAATAATCAGTACTTTTAGATATAATAAAATAGAGATTTGATTTTTCAAGAGTAACAAAACCAAATTACATTGATCTCTGTTTTAAAAGTTTTGATTCCTGCTAAAAGGATTACGCTAAATATAGTCAGAATATCCAAAAAAAAATTGAAGTTATATGTCTTTGGTCGACATGTTGTAGCACAATCATTAACCACTGTAGTAAGAAAAGTGGTTGAGCACAATGATTTAACTAGTTGGTTCGACCTTTTGACTTTTAGTTATAGGGTATTGCACTCCGGATCGGAGCAAAGGGTGGGTCTTTAACGCAAAATATAAAAGATAATTCACACAATTTTGGCAGTAACCTTCGTATTGAAAAAACAGTTAGAAAAAAGCTTAATCATATAAAAAAAATTGAAAATAAAATAAGTGATGGAGACCTACGAGGGGGCATCTCAGCTTCTGTTTTCCACAGACGCGGTTGCCCCGGATACTCCGGAGACCCTGGCGTCGCTGCGGGCGAAGCATCCGCCTTCCTCGGGCTGCGCCGTGCCGAGGCCTGCTCCGCCGGGGGCCGCAGCGTGCACTGGAGGTGACAGCAGGGGAGGTACTGGCCGGGGTGCTTTCCTTCAAGAGCGGCTCCGCAGCTGGCCTTGATGGGCTCACGCCACAGCATCTTAAGGATCTCTTGGGTGTTGCTGTCGGGGACGTAGGTGGAGGGCTTTTGGAGGAGATCACTCGGCTTGTGAATCTTATTACTGTCTGGTCTAGGTGTGCGATGCGGTTTTGGACGTTTTGTATGGAGCGAGCCTCTGCGCCTCTCCGTAAGAAGGATGGTGGGAGTGAGGCCGATTGCGGTGGGCAACACAATTCGTCCACTTGGTTTCTAAACTATGCTGCAGAAAAAATACAAGCAGATTGCTCTAGATATTTCCAACCGAAGCAGCTAGGTTTTGGAACCAAGGGGGTTGTGAGGGTCGCTGTTCACGCCGCTCGGGCTTTTCTCCACCATGGGAACAGAGATGTACTGCTGAAGGTGGATGTTAAGAATGCATTCAACTCGATAGACAGGGCCGCCCTGTTAACACAAATTCAATCTAAAACACCGAAACTCTATAGTTATTTGCATCAATGTTACAATAATCCTTCAAAATTATATTTCAACGAAAATTGTATCATGTCCACCATTGGTTGTCAACAGGGCGACCCATTGGGACCGGGCAATATTTAGTTTAGCCATACACCCACACGTTGAGGCTTTGGCATCAGGATTCAACGTGTGGTACCTGGATGATGGCACCCTAGGAGGAGACGTGAGTACTGTACTTTCAGATTTCGAAACCTTAATTAACGATTTTGGCTCCATAGGTCTACAGTTAATTTTGACAAATGTGAACTTTATGTAAATCCAAAATTAAGTACCATTAGACAGCAAGAAATTATTTTAGACTTTAATAAATTAGCTCCAAATATCAAAATTATAGACAGTGACTCACTTTTCCTCTTAGGAGCGCCAATTTTAGATTCAGCTTACTCTAATTTCGTAAAAGAAGAAATATCTAAATTTAATGAATCTTCTTCTCATTTTTTTGATTTAAACCCACATTTAGCATACACTATTCTCAAATACTGTTTATTTGTACCTAAATTAATGTATAGTTTAAGATGCACTCATTTTTGGAAGTTCAGTCATCTTCTTAGTGATTTCGACTCAGTAATTATAAAAACACTTTCCAAAATTTTAAATTGCCCTATTGATGATCGCTGTTGGACGCAGGCTTCTCTGCCCATTCGGCATGGTGGTCTTGGCGTCCGCAGTGCTTCAGCAGTCGCGTTGCCCGCATTTTTGTCTTCGGCCCACGGGTGTTCAGAACTTTTTAAAAGAATTATGTCCCCATCGTTTGGACATATAGATATTTTAGGTTTGGCAGAAGCCAAAGATGCGTGGTCGGTTGTTGTCGGTCCCAATCAGAGTATTCCTGTCTCTGTTGCTTCGCAGAGGTTGTGGGATGAGCCGTTGTGCAGACAGGTTCAACAAAACTTGCTGAATTCTGCTCCTGCTCTGGCAGAACGTGCTCGTCTCCTTGCTGTTGCTAGGCGGGAGTCGGGATACTGGTTGAATGCGTTGCCCTCAGCGAAAATAGGGACTCTTCTCGACAGATCCACGTTCTGTCTTGCGGTGGCGCTGAGGTTGGGTGCTAGGGTCAGTGAGCCACATCGCTGTCGCTGTGGAGAGTGGGTGGACCCGTCTGGTTACCATGGCCTGTCTTGCTTACGTAGTGGAGGTCG
Source organism: Leucoptera coffeella (assembly GCA_030578115.1). Taxonomy (NCBI): domain Eukaryota; kingdom Metazoa; phylum Arthropoda; class Insecta; order Lepidoptera; family Lyonetiidae; genus Leucoptera; species Leucoptera coffeella. The sequence continues at coordinate 78,063 of JAMBLF010000249.1, forward strand.
CTTGTCCAGACATGCAGCATTGAATGACGTGATCCGCCGGGCTCTTGCCAGCGTGCGTGTCCCGGCAATTCTGGAACCGTCCGGGTTGCTTCGCGCCGATGGTAAGAGGCCCGACGGTTGCACGCTCGTTCCTTGGAAGAGTGGGATGGTGTTAGTGTGGGACGCAACTTGTGTCGACACATTGGCCCCATCTCACGTTTCTAAGTCTGCTGTCGGGGCTGGATCAGCCGCCTCTAACGCAGAAGGACTGAAGCGGAATAAGTACTCGAATTTGGGTCCTGAGTACATCTTCAGCCCTTTTGCGGTAGAGACTATGGGGCCATGGGGTCCAGACACTATGGCCTTCTTCAACGATTTGTCTGGTCGCCTGAAGGAGGTCAGCGGGGACCCAAGGGCTGGGGCTTATTTTGGCCAAAGGATAAGTTTGGCCATTCAGCGCGGAAATGCTGCCAGCATCTTGGGCACTCTCCCTGTTGGCAGTGATTTGGCTCAAATATTTTATTTATAGTTTTATAATAATTTATTTATAAATAATTTAGTTAGTTTAATTAATTATGATTGTACATATTGAATAAAATTCAATCAATGATTGAATCTGGATGTCATAATCGATAATAATTGGAAATGCATGGCAGAGAGAATTCCAGTTTTTATGTAATAATAAATCATGTATTATGCGTATTGTACTTTTAGCAAATCTATTTCTAATACTAAAATCTACATAGAAAATCAGAAAATTATATTTCCATTGGTACATGCTCCAATGTTCGAAGCTCAGAGTCAAGCCCAACGACAGAGCTACGCCGTATTATATACAATTATAATCTCCTTATATAACAAAAACAATGCTCCACTCACAGTGATAAGCCCCTTCCCTTCTTCAGTGGACGTGAGGGCTATAAGGGCGTGTTCACAAGGCTCCGGACATCGCTTCATTGGCTCCGACATCACGTCTGCACACAGCATCATGTAGTTGTTTAACGCCGTGCCTGTAGAAGAAATTGGTATATAGAAATGTTAAATGTAATACTGATGTTGTGGTGTGATACATTATATATATGCACATATTTTATATAGGCGGTTCCATTTATTAACTCTTCATTCCTTTGTTATGATCATCTCTGACTAACAAAGATTGTCAAGCACAAGTCGGCGAATCTGGAGCTATTATCGAGAAAAATAGCTTTGCAACGCTATACATATTACAAAGCTGCTTATTTTCCTTCAGTATTTCAGTACTTAGTAGTATTATTACTCACCACAGCCCTTCCGGTAGGCGCATCGCATCCTGGCCTCGGTGCAAGGCGTGGCTGCCACCTTAGAGGCGCCCACCACTAGCAGAATCAACAGCCACATGGCCTGCAATAGAAGAGGGGATGATTACTTTAACTATAGGTGGCGTTAATAGTTAAATGCTGGTACGTACTTAAAGGTTTGTCGGAATATCAGCGATGGCAGTGTGTATTTCACACAATCAACATTAGCTGAGTTAAATCCTATTCACACTTGCGCGGGGTTGCCATGTGCGCTTGGTTCCATTAATGTAAATTGTTATGCAATTGATTCTTTTCTCTATTTGTGTATATGTATTACTGCGTCTAGTGTGAATAAAAGGATGTTTTTTTTTATACGTAGTGTACAATGCTTATAGCTTATGCATAGGATAAAGCGTTCGTAAGAATGTTTGTAATATAATATGACAGCTTATTACTAAGAATACTGAGTTAAACGGTAAATGTTGACGTATTAGCTTATGGTTATTGTTTGAAAAGGCAAAATACATGCTAAAAAGTGAATTATTATATTCATGATAAAGTGGCAAGGGCATTTTTCCACGTTTCCTAAGATCTGTCCATCCCCAAAAGAGGTTAAAGAACGTGAATGTATATGTATGTTGAATAGGTAAGTTTTCTCTTAGTTGCTATACCTACTCACCAAATTAAATCTAAATAGCATAAAAATGGTTAGTTGAATTGAACATCGAAAGCTTATAGGCAAACAAACACCAATCCAACAGATAATATAATACTATACCAATCTAAGAATAAATAAATTAAAAAGGTAACTATACCAAATAATCTCTATAGAAATTCTTCGAACTACCATAGCTTATATTTCGATGCACATCAATTTTATGTTATGACGCAGCAAGTAAGCATTCTTCAATATCTCTGCGTTAGTAGTGATTATAAAAATATTGACCGGTTTGAATCCCTTTAAGTATTTAATATGAAAGGAAGGAGTTTTGAGTACTGAACAAACTTTATAAGATTCAAGAGGCCTTTTTTATTTACAAATGACGATAATCTTTGAAGTAGTACGCGGAATTATGAGGCATAAGACTTTTGATTCTAGTTGTAAGTTAAATATTTCTTGACTTAATGAAGATTTTTGAGTGTATACTCTACTCGGAGACATAATAACTACTCGGTAATTTTACTTCTATGGTATTACTAAGTAATAATAGTATTCAGCCAACCTATCTGAAAAAAGATTCTATTTACATTCCATGAACGTTTCTTAGTATTCTATTAACAACCCAACAATGGAAATATTTATATTTAAAATCATAACGCACTTTAACTATTCTCTGCAGAGATGTCAAAAGTTCATGTTCATCAGCCATCTTCAAGTCTGAAGTACTTCGTTTATAATATTATATTAGTGTAAAATAATAATAATAAATTATCGTGAAACGGCGAGGGAAGACATCAAGAGGAAACCTGCTTACCCTCGGAATAGGTAATATCCAGCTGTATACGGCGATACAAGACACAAGTCGTGAAGCCTATGAACATATGCATGTATAAAATATCAATTGCCATCACCACCCCGAAAGCTTTTCTAATAGTGACAGAGGAGATATTAAATAGATTGAGCGACGTGAATATACTATAAAATATATAAACTTAATCTCAGGAAGATTCTGAATAAACCTCGAGGACCCTTGACTCTCATCCGTTCTTCCCAAAAGGACAAGTTAAGTAAGCAAACAGAACATGGTCACGTCACTCGGTTCACTTGCTACTAACTTACACATGCGAGTGACACTCGACTAATTTAGGGTTGTCAGTAGATTGATGTTAAAATTATATTAGGAAATGAGAAAGTTATCACCGATAAATTTAAGAAACGTGAGTTAATACGATAAGTTTTTGGGAATTGCTATACATGATAGAATCAAGTGTGATTTTGTTGGATTTAAATGATAATGCCAAGCCGATTCGATTGGACAATCATTTACTTTTATTGGGTCTTAGTATACGTGTCATATATAAAGACAAATTCATAATGTTAACATGTTTGTTATATCCAAAGCATCTAAAACTAAAATAATAGGTTATTTACATTTAGCAATTGAAATCTCAATACAATTTTAATACAAATAAATAAACTAAATTATCAGTTTGTTGTTTAAGTGAAAATTGATTATAAGTAACATTAAATAATGATAACCCTAGCATAGGTTAACGCACTGTCCCAAAGTTATTGTGACTAGACAAAAAGTCCAAGAAAATCCACTCGAAATATGGTAACATGTTGCACAATCGCTTCATACGAACAGTTAGACAAATACGTCTTCAAAATATAATGACGGTTAAGTGGCCCATACAAAATATACGTAAATAGAATCTTAAACTAAAAATAGAATAAAATAGTAGTATGTCATTGACCTATGCAATTATAAATATGGTCTTGTTTTGAAATTGCACTATATTCATTTTACAGAATTTTACGAGCTTTTCTATAATTTCATATTAAAAATAAATCTCTGGTATATTTATGGAAACCATTGCTTATTTCTGCGCAGGCAAATAATACTGATACGCTTAAACATCAGTCATTTTGGTGCTGACTATTTGGTTAAAAGTGGATTGGATAGGGTCTTAATACATAATAATGAAATCCATAACTAACGTGATGGACACACCAACCACATCACATTCGTAAACTATAACTTAGAGAAGGTAAGTCATAAGTAAAACAAAGACGTACACTTTCACGACCATCAACCCTTACGTGGTAGTGTGAGGTCAAGGTGTCCATCTCCGCAATTGCGGAGGTAATTTCGTACTATCACTATGGCTACTTCGAACCCACGTGTTGACAAGATAGTCAGTTTTCAATGTGACAGGTGGTGAGCCAAGTCACCATTTAAAACCACTTACCATTACCTTTTCGCGGAACTGGTAGGTTTCCTCACGATGTTTTTTCCCTCAACGTAATAATAAGTATATGTAATAAAAATTAGTACAGTAGGTTAGAGAAGGAATGAGATTTATTCCTAGAAAGGCGCCATGTTGACCAAAAGCAGAAACCGTATACCAGTTAACTGATTTGCTCCAATAACCGTTTAGATGGAAATCCAGAAATACACTGCACGACAACATTTCACGTTTTCCATGTGTACCCAAAGCTGGAGGTACACTGGGATAAGCTTCATAGAATATCACTACTGAAGTCATTGATAATACTGTACTAGTATCAGATATAAGTCGGGTAAATATACCTACTAGTAACAAATATTTGGAGACGAATTACTAAACAAATAATCTATTGGATGATATACGAAATGTAATTGTTAGTTCTTAAACCTTCTTAATCTAAGCGAACAAAATTGCAATTTACAAAGCTTAATTATGCTACATATCACACTAAAAATATCTAACTATGACCCTTTGTATAACGGTGTATAAGAATTCCTTAATCATTTTTTTACCTAATTCTCTTTGCCCAATTAAAGCTATGCTTTGTATGCATAGATAGATAGTTTATAGATATATTTTATCCCATATCCTCTTTCCTTGCCCCAGTATACCAGAAACCTTATCTCCGCAAACAGTGGAGTTAACGCACCTACATGGAACTGTTAACACTCCGGTGTCAAAAGACTCCAGTAATTGCCCTCTGCGTCAATATTCGGCAGTTTAGGGTTAGAAGCTACATGTAATATGAAGGGATAATAGATTAGTGGAGTTTGTTGGAATACTAAAAGTTAAGTGACAAAGATCATTTATTAAGGTTCCAATCTTACAAATAACAACCTCAGTCATAATGACTTAATAATAGGGATTTGTATTTATGTTTTATTTGTAATTGGTCCTTAATATATATTAGTCCTAGTGATTTGTTACTTCATCTATATATTAATTCATAATGAATAAATTTACTGCCTCTAACCACCTTTTCAAAACGAGTAAGAGATTCAAGTTCTATGAATAAGTTCTCAGGTTCTATACACTGTGACAAAGTGTGACTGTATACATGTAGGTATAAATAACGGGTGTTGGTTTCGACATATTTTATCATCTAGATCAGTAAACAAAATAGAGATGTGTTACTTGAAACTGACATTTTTATGTGTTGCATCTTGGATCGGATTCTCCTACTGTAAAGTGTATGGGTGCAAATAATTTATTAATTTGTTGGAATTCAGTACATTAAGTATATAAGAAGGACTTCCGTGATATAAGACGACGAATACTTAAAAATATTATCATATAAGCTACTTATATAGTCACTGTAAAGTCACTCAACGGGTAAACCTTATTTACATCGGAATTCTGTATCGTTCAGTCTTGATAAGAGTGCACACGAAAATCTTCTTTCTATACTACTTCTATTCTATCAAACCATATCTCAACTAACAATCAGTACATAAATCTTTTTAATCATATTCTCCTTTAAGTCAATCATTCAATACTACTTCTATCAAACCATATATCAAATATCCATCTAACAATCAGTACAAAAAATACTTTAATCATATTCCCCTTTATACCAACCATAACACCTTAGTCATTTTCGTAAGTACATTTAAACCTGAGTAGCAGAATCGACCCCATCCCGAGTTACGCAGTGGCCGCGCCTCTAACCGTGTGAGCAAACAGTAGCCTGCACCGTTTTCATCATCACAATAATTACGTGTCATTGGGTGCTAATGCGCTGGGTAAACGGACGGAACATGCCTCGCATAGTTACACTTGGACGACCAAACGGGGTTTTTGGAGCTGACGTAATATTCGCTTGTTGGTAAGGGTGCTAACTAGTATGTATATTTATTTAATTCTTTGTTGCCATTTCTTAAACATATACAAATATAAACAAGAAATATTAAACGATAACAATAGGCGGTTTTATTGCTTATAGCTTATTTAGTATAGTATTCCTTCATAAGTTTAATAGTTCGGGATTTGGTTCTAGAATGAAGTGTCATTTAATCGTTTTAAGGGAATGTAATATATATAAATAATAAATATAAGTATGCATATATATAAAGCTAAGGGATACTTGAAATAATAGTTTATGAGTTTGAGTATTTTATTTCTTCATTTCAGGTTTAATTTCTTTGTGGCTTTTATGAGATTTTCTAACATGGGCATATAGATATTTATAATATCTAGTTTAGGTGATATTTGAGCCTTTTTGATACTGTTTAACAGATTAGTATCTGATAAGTTAAATGGATTAATTTTGATGAAATGTACTTTCTACATTTTTTTGTTTGTATGGATTTGCTTTGCTGATTGTAACCGAGGACTTAAACAATTTACGCACGTACATAGACAAGTTTCACTAACCACGGATGTAACTAACCAAATTCAATAGCCTAATCGTACTACTTACACATAACATAGAATATCACACAGTACAGTTAGTACTCTATATTCTATTTCTAGCTATCAAATACCATATCTCAGAGTTTTAATTAACTGTGTCCTAAATAGTAATCTATGTGGAAATCGTGATAAAGCCAGTTTGCTCTGATAATACTAACAACTAGTTTTAACGTCGATAAAGTTTGACCTAAATTAACATTGCAGACAACTTTAAGCTAGGTGTTCAACGCGAATTATTTATTGGCGGGTGATTTAACCTGCTTTTACACATTGATATACACTACCACATTGATATACACACAACAGTGTGCAAACAGTTCCGAAGTCACTTTTGTGTCACATTATTGCAAGTGCAAGTCACATTATTGCAAACAAAGATATTTAAAATTTAGGAATATTCTATAAAAATAACGTTGAATGTAAGTTACGAGTTTGGTAAGTAAAAAGCGGCAATAAATCAACAATATCGTATCATATCCTCTTAGCTTTTAAAGCTACATAGAGCAAAAAAGTTCATGTAATAATGCGGGTAGTTAAGTGATTTTCCCACAAGTATCTCATAGCGGGAAGAGATTAAGAGCTCTTCTCCCTAATTCACATGTCAGTTAGCTGCTAACGAATTAAGTGTTGCATGTTGCATACATACAAGTTCTCATAACGATTTTAAAAACCGTAAGGCAGTAACTAAGGATATGAGAGATATGAGTTTATGATGTCTGTTATTAATAAGTTTATTATTTCTGTTTAACTTAGAAATGTTAGTTAAAAATACCCTTATCTAAGTGATGATTATATAAGTGAAGATGAGACATGTACTTCAGTCTAAGCTGCCACAGTCCCTCAAGACGAAAGTGTTTGACCAATGTGTTCTACCAACTATGACATATGCATGTGAGACATGGACTTTGACAGACAAAATGATGCAAAGATTAAAGGTCACGCAAAGACACATGGAACGCGCCATGCTCGGCATCACTTTGCGGGATAGGGTCCGGAATGACACCATAAGACAACGCACCAAAGTTGTGGACATAGGACAACGAGTTGCTAAGCTGAAATGGGCTTGGGCTGGACATGTGTGTCGTAGAGATGATGGACGATGGAGTAAGCGCGTCCTGGAATGGAGACCTAGACAGCTAAAAAGAAGTGTCGGCAGACCACCTGGCCGATGGTCTGATGATCTGTTGAAGGTAGCTGGCTCGCTCTGGACAAGAAAAACCGAAAACCGCGCACAGTGGAGGAAGATTGGAGAGGCATATGCCCTACGGTGGGCGAATTAGTGCTGTAAAGAAGAAGAAGAAGTACATATAAAATAGGTTTAATAATTATATACTGTAGCATTTAATTACATAGTCCTTTCGAAAGAATATTTAACTCTCCAAATGGAATTGAAAAGGGTCAATCAATCGACCAATGTCACGTTCAACAAAGTCCGTTCCAAATAAAACCAAAAGGTTATAAACAACGTTGGCGGAAACCGTTAAACCCAATTCCAGTAGCTTCAAGTTCGGACTTTTGAGAACTTAATCCAGTCTGGCGTGAGCAATTAAAGAGGCAGCTACAAAAACCCAGGTAGGCAATCGCAACACTTTTTTTAATGTGCACTCAGACGGTTGCTATTAGGGACGAAATCTTTGAAGAATGAACAGTTTTGTAATCTTAAGGGTTTTTATATACAGTAGTAATAGTATGTAGTATATAGTACAGTAGTTATATACATATAGAAGTACTATTACTAGCAAAACTTAATAGAAATTGTTTTGTAGAGACTAAAGACAGAAATATATGTATATTGTGAACAATTTGTAATCCACATAAGAGAATTCTATTCTACATATAATAAATATATATATTTAGGCCGTGCAGATAATTCCTAATTACGATGAATATTTACAATGAAAAGGCTATAAAAGACAGACAGCCCTGCTAGAATCTTTGTATGAATTACAAAGATTCCATGATTTCATCGTCAAATATTTACCGATTTCAACGATTACAGAACAAACTAATCTATATATATACTTCTACTTCCATAAAGATATCATTGTTACGTTAAACATACGTTGAATCAAGTTGCATAATAGAGTATTTAGTTCAGCATTATTCTGCTTTTGTTATCTTGTTTTTTCGTACCTCTTTTGTAGAAAAACTTTTTTGAGACTATTTGCGAGGACCCGGATTTCTATTGGGGCTTAGAGAACATAAATCACTGGATACATGTCGCTCTAGACAAATTTTTCGACATGTGTATGGCAGCTGCATCGGGCACCATTTATCAATCTTAAGGTCTTTGTAAAAAATAGGAGCAGAGGTTCTACTGTTTTAAGTAACGAACAATCGTTGTATTCAAATAAAGATTAGATTATGTTGAGTATTCCGATTGTCTAAAAGAGGGTCGCATTTTAGGAGTCATTGTAATTTTGTTTTATAACAAGAGAGTTACGTAAGTACATACTAATAATATTATATGCATAGGAATTACAACCTTAGTTATTTTAGTGATAATAAATCTTTTCGGTTTCAGGCTGAGGTCTATTCTACAACAATATTTCTATTTATATCCCAACTTAGCAATGCAGTTCGGTATTTCTGGAGTTTTGATTTCAAAATTTCCTAGCATTACAGAAACCTATTTAATCTGTAGTAAAACAAGCTTCGGAATAAACCCATAATCTTATCAATCCAGTAGCCACTCGAAGAGATTTTCGAAAAATAAAACAAACAGACAAGTGCAACGTATTCCAGTTGGTAAACATGACATGCTTAATTCTCAACAAATAAAACGAGATCCCGTCATTCATACCACATCCGAGAACAAGCACGGATGTACCGTATCACGCACGACGTTATCATGTCAAATATAAATCTTAAAACAAACGATCGCTTGCATCTGTTTGCCAAGGGTCAACTACTGGTAGGAGTATGTACCAATGCACACATGCACATATGTATATTTCACCCTTCTTATACAGCAGAGAGAATTACACCACCTGGAACGATCCTGACATCTATCTTTCCTATCTACACTCATGCATGCTTTTGTGTTCTTCATGCTACGACCGTCACAACTTGAGAATGTGTCCAGTTTGATCTAGGACTTTCTGTTAAAACTCTTCCGTTCAACTTACCTCAAGTCATTTCGTAACTCATCTTTCAGCCATTGACTTCATTTGCCCAAGCCACCTCAAAAAGCCTGTACCTTTCTATATTTGACACGTTCAAGCCCTTTCCTTTCTATATTTTTACTACTACATCATCTTTCATTATACTATGTTCACAATTCACCTTTATCCATGCCTACCCTTTGACACAATCTTACATTACACATTTTCCTAAGTTACCTCATGTTAACTACATAAACTTGTCATTACATCTTCTTCCAAACAGCATCGTTTACACGCGTTTCACACGTAATACCAATGCATTGTAACATTACACTCTTGTTAAGATGAGACTCAAAATAAACGCAAGGATCTGGGTTCCTAGATAGAATTACAGAGCTAATTGCCTGTATGCCACTTCATAAGTTATGTAATGCGTGTTGGATTACACGAGTAAACAGCTTATGCATACCTAACATGCATTCAAAGGACCTTGTTAAAACGATACTGTGTACACATAACGCTAATTTATTATGTGTTTGTAGTATGAATAGTAAATACGTAGTAAGAATCCATAAAAATAACTGGGAAAGTACCTATTATGTATCAGTATACGATTGATGTAGTTTATGTATACAGTATATGGTTAGTTTACGTTTCACGTTGAGTTGGCATTCTTCGTATATGGTATTACACGTCGAAAGGGTTTAAATCACAGCCTCTTGTGATTTTCGGGTTGGACAGTCCTTGAAAAACACATTGATTGTCTTCTCGATATTTAAGTAGGTACTTAATGCTATAAGGGTTGTAATAGCATTCATATGAAAAATGGTGAAAGTTTGCTACCTTATCACCTATTAGATTAAATTTTCTCTCGTCAGTACATCTTCTACGATGACAGGTTGACAGACAGCTAGTAAGCAATCCGTTTACGTCCTAGACTAACGTAGTGCAAAGAATATGTTACATATGTAAATACAATATTTCAGTCCGTTCCACTTAAGTCTTGGACAAGCGTAAACATTTACCGTCTAGAGTAAATCAATCGGCGAAAGAACACTAACAAACAACACTATTAGCATAATTTCCAGATTAGTATTCATAGGCGTTACTGGTAAATTTGTTTCGAATCGGTCTTTAAATGGTTTAAACTTTTACGAGGTCGTTTCGCTAATTTTCTGTTCGTTTGACCATTTTAGCGTGGACATTTCTTACACCGTTATTGTGAATTTTGAAACTTATTGTTTCACGCGACTAATAATAGGCTTTGTTTCGGCGATAATTGGTTATGTGTAAGTTTACACTTGTTTCATGATTGTATTGGTATGTTTATGTATATAGCACAATATGCCTGGAATCTTGTTTGAGATTATCAAAACATTTCGTTAATACAACAACAGAACAAACTAATAACATATTCGAAGATACTCGAATTATGTTATTTATATTTTAAGAACCATTATTAAATTCCGTTTATGCGAGAAAACTTTTTCGGCCGATTCTAGATCACCGAATATCACCTGTGTTGAATAATGTATAGGTACTATATATCGCACATACTGTTAAGTTTCAGTCGACAAATTATATGAACCTTTAAATAATTTTGCAACCCTACACATTCGCCTGGTTACAGGCACTTCAAATACATTTTACTATTCAATTCTTCCATGGATTGCTTATTGTGCGTCAGAAGCCTATAAAATAGAGGCACTTAATCTACAAATACTTTTATTTTAATGGAAGTCTACGTCAGAGTAGTTTATAAATTCTATATGGATATTTAAATACGTATAAACAATCACATCTTCAGCTTTCGGAGTGGGCAGTACCTTTTTCAGGCATCTTAAACTTTATTACCGCGGTTGTGATAGACAATACGGATTATGGGTGACAGCTAGCTCATCACCCAATAAAATCCTTTCATTAGAACCTTAGTCGCCACCTACGACATGCCAGGCCAACTAACAACTAATTAGCATTCTTTAAGCCAAACTAAAATACCTTTCCCTAGAGCCGCGTCAAAGCTTAACTGCCGATGTCACTAGCATTAACATGCAAGCCGTCACTTCGTAACATGTAAGGAATGCCAGCTACTACAACCGTAACTTAAGTCGAGCTGTCACGTAGAAGCCATGTGTCTTCATCACTTATCAATCATTTGGCGCCCAAATGACCGAGGTTTTATAGGCGGAGGGATGTGTGAGGAATACCAATTGATACTAAACTGAATTGCTAACTGGTTATGACCTACAGGCTGTGTTTAGACCTAAATAGGTGTAATCGAGCCTTAATAAGGACCTAAATACCGGTGCTGTGGATGTATGCGCGTAATGCCAATTCGGTTGATGTTTGGTGATCGATAGAGTTCTTGAGTTGCATTTTCTTTTATAAATAAATGGTTTGGACGAGAACGAATGTATGATAGCAACTTTATTAATATAGTTGGTGTGAAAGGTAGCATTAGTACTAATCTAGTGAGCTTTATAACTTGCAAATAGGCGACGTATTCTTTAAGAGGGAATCATTGAAACGCAAGACGTATGTTAGAATGCTGAATAATAAGGATTTGTGCTTTACGTCTATCTCGTATTAATTTTACTAATAAACACATAACATCAACCTCACAATAATCATCTCTCACGTGATAGACCGAGGTTTATGTCTCTACCTCTGCAATTGAGTACTAAGAGATTTAAAGCCACTTCGTACCCAACGTAACAGGTGGTGGTTTCCTCGCGGTGTTTTCAAATTAATTTGACAGTTTCTACGAGAAGAATTTACATGTATGTATTTGAAATCACATTTCTATATCCAAATTAAAAATAAGTGCCATAAATCTACAGAGTACTTAAAAGTTCGAGATTAATGCTGTTCATACCAATATTTTTATCAGGAAATGAAGGTCAAAAGTTAAGAGCAACAGTACTATCGATAGTTTTAAAAACAACAATGATTTATGTTGAAAGAATGAACTGTAATTATACCTCCGGTAATATTATGTGGACTGTTAAGAAATAAGACAGGAAATATTAAACCAATTCAGTGCTGATCTGGGATTTATATAGAATGTAACCAGCTGTCTATTGATTCGCCGTGTTTTATGAGGTATCTAAGTGATTCGGGATGCTCAATACTCTACTCGACTGAAATAACTTATGTATCCAGATAGATATTAGCAGTTCATAGTTACTTTTAACCGCCGTGTATGTATGTTGCTATTCTGATGTATAAATAATAAAGAAAACGTGATTTGAGGATTTTTACCTGCTTCTCTATGTAAGTAAGTAAACGGAAACTTTTATATATGTAATATAAAAGTGTATATTGAACAAAGATACTCCAAAAGTGGTCGATCTATGACCCTTACATCTCTACTCCACCCTTCGGGGATTAAGCCGTTAAGAGGCTTTACCACGACCACAATTACTATGCAACGTCACGATTCCTTCAATGTGTATTGATGGAGAGAATCAACATGGCAGAATAATTATTTTGTACCGTGTGTGTAGAGCACTATAAATCATGTGCAGTGTAAACAGACCTTGATTTAAATATGATTGTGTGTATGCATCTAGAGCATGCTGTATGCTATTGTTTTATGAGTGTAATAATGTTTACTGTTGGATTTGTGTAGCTTTGGGTTTATACCAGTGCCGAGGTATTTTCCAGATTATTATGAATTAGTACGACATTCAATTATACTTCAATATTTATATAAAATTTACATATTAGAGTATTATACTAGTATATAAAAAAATTTTTGTGAACATTTAAATAATTATGCGTTCAAAGATATTAAGAAAACTTAGTATCTACATGTTACATACATTACTCCCTTTCTGTATTACTCTACTACCTTTAAATACGAGTAGGCACCTCATAGCCTATTGTGAAAGAGAATAGTTTACTGCAATCTTGTTAATACTAATATATGAAGTTCTATCTTATAATATAAATTCGATATAGAAATAAAAGTTTTAATGACCTTTATTTTCATCCAACGCAATCCTATTTGCTTGCATTACCAAGTTCAAAACAAGCCAACGGGCCAGACCGTAGTCCCTTCCACCTATTAATAGCCTTGCCACATCACAAACAGGGATAAAATAAAATTCAATACGTACAGCAGCCCTTTCAGTAACTTTGCGTCGAATTCACATCTCCTTCATCCAAGCGGAATATTGAACACAACTTGTTTTTATACTGTTTCCTCAGTTGTTGTTTAAAAATCACACAAATCACTCGTAAAATACACAGTTATATTGATATTAAGACACTAAATGCTTATTCATTTATATTAAAAACTTCTAAATACACTTTTTCATTCAAAAAGTTTGTAAATTGTAAATTCTCCGGCCGTGTACTGAAGCGCGCCAAAAATACGTCTTTGACACGTGCGCGCGGTTTCTCGATTGAGTTGTTTCGTCTCTCGAGGCTTGGATACCGGTATGCAGGGGCTGCGTGACAGCTTTATCTTGGCTCCACGGAAGCCTTACCATAGAACTTATACAATGCACGATTGAATTATGTCGAAAAAAAATTTTAAGAACAGAAAGAAATTACAAAAGGTTTTTTTCAGGTAATAAACCGAATTACATGGTGTAAAATTTGAAAAGTCAACTTTAGAATAATATTCTGGAGTTGCACAAATTACAGAAGAGTTGTAAAAATGTATTATAAGCCCTTGTCTTTCAAAAGTTAGAGTCAAAACAAAAGTCCCAAGAGGTGCAAAAAAGCTTCAACCAAAGCTCAATATCTACCGACAATAAATAATTATTTTTGGTCTACTCTAGACGCATAGATACTGAAAGTGTTATGCTACTAGTATACACATTATTACGTAAATAACGGATAATAATCACATGAAATGAAACATAAAAGATTTTAAAAGTAAAGATTCTTTGTGAAATGTGTATTAATATATAAATAATAGGATTTTATTACTTATACGTACAATTTCAGATCATAACATTATTTTTTAATTATTGTGTTCTGTGTGGAATAGATCACAATTGTAGAATTGTAATAATGAGAATAATTTATTTCATATGCTAGATTTCACTAGCTCGTATTTATTCCAATAATTCAATGAGTAGAATAACTCATTCCACAATAGTGATGATATACACACAAATCTCTAAATTTTCCGTATGGGTTAAAAGTTGGTGAAAGTATTTACGTTTTTCAAATGGGTACATAAACATTCACGTCCTTTAATCCCTTTCGGGTTGAAAAGCATCCGGAGACACGATATCATCTAAATCATTTTTAGTTTAATATTGGAGTTGTGCTAGGCCATCGTGCAACAGATTCCATTTACCTCAAGTCCCTTTGTCTCCTGCTACGACATACCAGAAAGAACAGCAGCTAGTTAGCTTTATTTATACCTCTCAGCTAGAACGGAGCAAAAATTAAGATACATAAATTGATTAACCCAACCCAATCGAGTTTTACTAGTAAGCCCACCTATACAGTCCAGGCGTACGAACCTACTACATTAAATTGTAACAAACAGATATATCTTGATTGCTTTTTACTCTTTTCCCAGCCAGCGCCGTGTCAGCGGGGTTTTGTTTAATGAGCCAGGTTTGTTAGCTATGTTAACTCTTAACACGTGTCTAAGATTAAGTACAACTCAATCTATTTTATAATAGAGTACCCGCCACATAAGGTGGCAGTTGGAGGCGTCGCCACAGTCGCGTAATCCAGTGTTGCCAGTAAACACGCCAAAACTAGCACTCACTGTGCCATACGGCTCGATACATTATATTGAGGTTTCATTTGTAACGATCTTTGGTTGCAGAGCTATAAACTCAAATAAAACAAATTAATATACCAAAGTCAAAAGTCAAAATATTTTTATTCAAAATAGGCCCTATCATAAGCTCCCTTTGAAAGTTTTTTTATGATCTAAGTACAAATTAAAAAAACTATATATTGACAAAAGGAATATATATGAGTGAAGTGGAAGGGCGGTTACGTAAGGGCCGGCCTAATAAGACATATATGTAACAGTCAGATAGACGCTATATTTAAAAAAGGTGACGTTAGGAGTACCTATAACCGCCGAGAGTGTATTAGAGAATGTATGAATGTCAATGAAGCGAAAGTGGTCTGTCAGGATCGGGACAAATGGGGATCCGTGATCTCTGCCTACCCCTCTACAGGGAATCAGGCGTGATGTGTATGTATGTATGTAAAAAAACTATTTCAAACATGGCACTGAGCATTGTCTTTACATATTTTTACCGAGGTTAGTTCACCAACCATTTCGGCTGCTCAAGATGCCACGTCATGAAGACCACGACCGCTCTGATAAGAGCGTAACGATTGAGAAGAAGAAGTTCAGCGGAGACCCTTGGAGAAGAACTAACAAGAAACTCCAGAAATCAATTTATTATAATCACCCTTAACAAACATAAAAATTACAAAGAGTGGGCAAAAAACACAACGCTGGTAATACTAAATTTACCTTTCATACAAAATAACACGCAATGGCGGAAACGTCAAATTTAGTTCCAAGTTTGGCTACTGCCACCTTATGTGGCGGGTACTCTAAGTCTGTAATTCTGACTGACAGGCCGGTTCTTTGTTCTATTTTGTTACTGGCTGAATTGTAATATTTAATAAGGACGCATCGAGCTCTTTTCCCAAGAAGGTGACAGAACAAAAAGTTTTTAGTTACTTTTAGCATTGGACTTTTAGTTGAGGGCCAGTTGAAAGAAATTTAAGAAAACTTGATGATGGTGCGTAGCTCTTCTTTCTAATGGCATTTAAGCATATGTGGGGAAGGTTTCTGGTTAAATTTTATTCAATCTTATATAAACTTTAGCAGAAAAACTGCTTTTAAAACCATTTCGTTATTTTTCTAACGAAATAATTATTGGAACCTTTTTTTGTACACCATCGCGAAGCTTACGGACTTATTAATATAGTGTACAAATCATAGATTGGTTAAAATAGTAGTCTATAAAGAAAATAAATTGGAAGAGATTAACAATAAACTGGTTTTTCCTTTACCAATGCTAGAATATTCTTTCACAACCGCAGGCTATTCTAAACGTATTACGTATAGATAATATTGAAACCTACATGTCAGAGGCCCAACTCCACTAAAGCTTTTTGCAAAATATTAGTTCAATATCACTTCAGTAACAGTGTGAAGTCGTTGGTAGAATAGTAAAAGTGACAAATTTCGCCATTTGTGCTAATCCACTACTATTTTAACACTATGAAGTGATATTGGACCACGATTGCGCTAAATCGCATTTTTAGACTTCGGGCCCCAGTTCATCTGTTCATAATTTTCGAAGCAAAGTGACATTATGTTTATGATAGCCATTGTGTTTTAAACTGTTAGGCAATAAGTGGGCTTTAGTATTCACAGTCAGATTAAAAGTGACTACGTAAGTATTATATTGGCAATATTAAGAATACTTCAAGTCTACAACAATATTTAAAACTACAATACCGTTAATTTTTGAATTAATAAGTGAGAAATGAATTTCATCATAACCTCTTGTGTGTGGAAAGCCTGGAGCAGGCATGAATTTTTAACCCCCTTATTTGTGACATGCCTGGAGCAGGCACGGCGTAGGTGTAACAGTTCTCACTTAAATTAAGACTTTCGTCAATGTTCAATAGGCTCTGTTTTTTAAAGAACCGTACGCGAAGAATAAAACAACATTAGTCAATCGTTATATTTGACACTTCAGAATAAAAAAATATTGTTATGATCATTTGAAATATTGATCATTTTGGTGCCTCAATTCTTGCTTGAGGGCAACTTTGTTATCGATTTTACTATAAAAAGTAGATATTTACATAATGAGGTTGGCATTTTATGATGTATTATTATGTTTTATATGTTTCTGTCACAATCATTATAAATAAAAAGCCTATTTTTGCTGGTCAGATTTGTTTTCAAAATTTCGTTCCGTAAGTGCATTGCAAAAATTATATTTTGCATTTTATAAAATTACATCTTCCTAATCACATATCTTAATATTTTAAATGTAAAAATATATAATATTTATCGCTCTTTCTATTGATGGCTCTAACAATGAGTGATCTATTATGATAACGGAGTAAATTTATTCCAATGACGATGATATACATTATATGCCTGGAGCAGGCTCGTCACAGACGCGGACATCATTTTTTTTTATGTACGAAGGGGGCGATTGTTTCAATGCAGCTTGCATTTCGTTTCGAGTTATTAATATTTTTTGCTGTTTTGCTTAACTTTAATGTAAATGACAATAGTGGCTAAGTTCATATACATGATTGGCCCGGATTATGAATTTTATTGGCAAATATTGTTGGTATTTGGTGATTACCTTGCATTTTTGCATATTTTATTTTTGGTCATGGAAGAGCACGCGCAAGTGTGAAGACGGTGTGATAACATTGTTTAAAGATTTTGTTTTCTTAAATTGTTATTCTTTATTTCTGGAGTGTTATTTAGTTCAGACTTTTATAATGAGCGAGAATAGCCCCCCGACTACGCGACCGTCATAGCGTTTCTAGCACATATTTGGTACAGTATAACTTTATATTTTTATATTGAAGACACGTTATTTTACATAAACGTCTAATATAGAATTTAATAAATATTTCAATTCAATAATTTAATTTGTCAAATTACGTAAATTATCGCCGTGGTTGTTGTCTTTTGAAATGTCTTGTTTCTACACTTATTTTAGGTCTCTTTTTGAAGACATATATGTATGAATATGACCTATATATTTAAATTATTTTTGCATGTTTGTATTAAGTGTATTCTGAAATATATGTATAACAAAAATTATCTCTTGCTAGCATATTACAAAATAGATAAAAGTTCGAGGTATGAGTACTGAAAAAAGTACGCAACTTCGTGATGGTCAATTTTACCGACACCTATTTTCAAGGATTATGAATGGTTTTTGTATGAAAGTGCACCGTAAGTTTGATTTGATTGCATGTAATAGTGTCGAATGTGTTAATATAACGTAATTTGAATAAAATTATCTCTTGTTTTTTTACTTAATTTTGCCTATTCTTATAAAAAATATCGGTTTGCCTTTTTTTTTATGCATTTCACGCATATTTTTAATACTATAAGTACGATAAATTTTTAATACCTAATGCGGAAAAATTAAATAGCTTTCATATGATATAACATTCATAATGATCAGGCCATAGATTATGGTAAAATTTCAATTCATCTGAAATTGGGGAAAATTCAGACCCGCGTCTGTGGAAAGCCTGCTCCAGGCACCACACATGCGGACATCGGACTCGTTATTGGCTCCACGCACGAAGGGATAAGTTGCCAGTTTCACGAGAAAAAGATACTGATATTCCCATATTACTTTATTCTGAAGAACAACTTTCAGTGAATAGACAACCATACATCATTGTATACATACTCAGCAGCGATACGCTCTTCTTATGTTACCTGTCATCAATATAATAATAGTTATTGCCTATTTGTGCAAAACATTTTACCAACAGGAATACTATTTTATTGTATTGGACAATTACATTGCGAAAATGTACTTCCATTATTACAATATAAATTCTACATTTCCGGATTTTATGTGTCTGTCACCTGAAGATCCCTATCAAAAATCGCATAGTAAAAAGCATTGCCTCCATCTGCCACATAAGGTGGCAGATGGAGGCGTCGCCACAGTTGCGTAATTCAGTGTTGCCAGTAAACACGCCAAAACTAGCACTCACTGTGCCATACGGCTCGATACATTATAGGTTTCATTTGTAACGGTCTTTGGTTGCAGAGCTATAAACTCAAATAAAACAAATTGATATATCAAAGTCAAAATATTTTTATTCAAAATAGGCCCTTTCACAAGCTTTCTTTGAAAGTTATTTTATGATCTCAGTATAAATTAAAAAAACTATTTCAAACAAGGCACTGAGCATTGTCTATACATATTTTTTACCGAGGTTAGTTCAGCGGAGACCTTAGCTTGGAAAAGAACTAACAAGAAACTCCGGAAATCAATTTATTATAATCACCCTTAACAAACATTAAAATTACAAAGAAAGTGAGCCAAAAACATAACGCTGGTATTACTGAATTTACCTGTCATACAAAATAACACGCAATGGCGGAAACGTCAAATTTAGTTCCAAGTTTGTCGTCTGCCAACTTATGTGGCGCGATCACTACGTCAATTCTAAAAGTTAACCTTTTAATTGTGTACCTGTCATGAGTAAAATTATTGTACTGAGAACAAAGCAGTTGATTCATAGCGTTTGAACTGAAAATTCAAATTGAAATAGCTTTAAAGAAATGCGTAACGAAAGTTTGAAAAGTAACTTATTATTTGTTTAAAATCTAATAAATTCTATGTTAATCTTACTATATTGTTTATATTAGCGTTATAAACTTCAACTCTGTGATGGAGAGCCCACGTAAATATTTAATAAGTGATCTTATCAATCAAACCGCGCCTATATATGTTTGGCTACAGGGAACTATTGAACAAGCAGTAAAAGGAGATATCTTAATCATATCTGATGGGACAGGACGTGCCAAAATCACCAAATGTGAAACTGCCGATGGAGTAGTTGACAAAAATTCGCTCAGCAAAGGTTAGTTACGTTAGTAAATAAGTTTGAAATGTTTTGTAGCAACTTTATAAAATGTGTTGTAAATAAATTTAGAAGTTGTATAATTATTTATTATAATGCGCTATTCTGAATACACAGTGGTACAAACACATACTGTGGTTTCAGGTGGTTGAATAAATGTCTCAGTTTTATTCATTCTATTTTATCAACTATTGATTTAATATATTTTAAATCTACTTTAATTTCTTTTAATTTCAGGTAGATATTGCTGTATAATTGGTACAGCAGTGAAAACCAAAGGCTTACCAGAAGTGCAAGCAACTAAATTTGTGGATTTGACACTTATGAAGCCAATGCAAGATTCATGGGTGACAGAAGTCAGGGAAACAAACTTATTCCTTGAAGGAAAAGTGTGTCCAGCTATATGATTATATATTTTATAATAAAATGTAAAGTATAGAAGAGTGTGCAAAAAAGGTTCGAGTCTAGCGAGAGATTTGTCATGATCATTTGAAGTGGTAATCAATAGTTTCTACCTCTAACCAAACACAACGACGGCACTGACAAAGGCATGGTCTACTGTGACACGGATTGAAATTTAAATGGCCTCAGTGAAGTCATCAAACAGCTGTCCAAAAGGTGCTTAACAGTCTGCTTGAAAATAGAATCAGTGTGTCACTCATCTATTGATTTACATATCTCATTAAAAACAATATGCAAACATGAAATATTTTATTCTTAAATACGTCAATTACATAACGAAGCGGTTGGATGGCCAAAAACATTTTCCATCCAACTTAATATGTTTAAATAATTAGCCATTCATTATTTGTACGTTTCGAAATAAATGCTGTTGTAGTAGAAAAAAAATACCTATATTTAGTCTCACAAAATGCTGTGTTTTAAAATCCCCCTTCATCCAGCATTCCTCATCTCACCCTTGCGTAATGCCACACTACGTTCCATACAAATATTGCATAAGGCCCAATCCTCTAAGATTTAGGGCTGTCCAAACCACGGCCCGCGGGCCGCATGCGGGGTGTCCAAACTAGATGGGACCCAGGGCCAATAAAAAAGACTAAATACATTGGTGGGCCGCAAAATATTTATTAAAATGACAAAATGGTAATAAGACCAATCCAACTACTTGGATTAGTACGGGCCAAGAGCAATCACATTCTAAAAATTTCAAACAAAGAAGATAATAAGAAATAAATAAAACTAAGTTGAAGCTATTATTAATTAAAATAAAGTATTATTATATGCAGTGGGTACAGATCTCTTTGTAGTCGGTGTAACCGAATCGAACTTTTTTTTTCAATGGGCCGCAGTAATCTAAGCCGCGGGCCGCAGTAATCAACACCGCGGGCCGCATGCGGCCCGCGGGCAGTGGTTTGGACAGCCCTGATATAGTTGTTGTACATTATATTTGAACTTGTGCCATGTGTAATCAAAAAGCTCTTTAACAAAATCTGTTACTTTTTTGAGTAGTTAATGTAATGTTTATCCCAGACATAACAGTCAGATAGACGCTACATTAAAAAAGGGTGATGTTAAGAGTACCTATAACCGCCGACTGTGTATGAGAACACAGAGAAGTGAGAGTGGTCTGTCAGGATCGGGACAAATGGGGATCCGTGATCTCTGCCTACCCCTCCACAGGGAATCAGGTGTGATGTGTATGTATGTTTATATATGTATGGGTTTACCATTTATGGAACATCAGGCTGCCTTTGTGTTTGTTGGACGGTGCCTTTATATTGCATCCTACTTCCAGTTATTAAATGTAAGCTTTTCATGAATGTAATGTTGTTTGTATTATTTCAATAAAACACTGTGATAAAAAAGTAATAATATATTTTAATTGCCCTCACCTAAGGTACATATAAAAACTATACAATTTGTTGAACATTTTTACTATTAATATAAAAATGTATTGTACATAATTCATTATAACCGTGATGATTAGTACATTTATCCATCTATAAGATAAACATATGTTAACAGTTTCTATTTCGATAACCACAAGATACATAAGTATGTATATAATTTCTATACATGTTTAAAATAACATTAAATTCCAATATAATTTTCAGCACCCCATGCAAAGTAAACTCTTAAAATAAACAAATTGTTCATAATAACTATATCATAAAATATGAAGCATTAAAACTTAATGAACTTTAAAGACAATAAAATGCTTGGCATTCAAATTTCAATGAGATTAAAACCAAAAAGACAATAATCAATAATGAACCAAAATTGGAATGTTATACCATTCAAAACTCTATTTATATACACATATTGCTTTTTTTCATTAAAAATATTAACATACATATAATTATACCCCTTTTACTTGACCATCAATAATATACATTTCAACCTCTTACAACTTAGCGTCAGATTTCAATAGGGGTCCCAATTTCTGCGCTAGCATCAGGTTTCCGCTGATCTTCAACTTCCCCTTGAGGTAGGCCACTTGAGGGTTGAGGGTCCCCGCTGCGATCTCCACAAAGTCACTGTCACCCACTGTCATGGTGGTGTCGGCCTTACCACTCTTTGGTGGGCCATCGTAGATCGAAGCTGACTTTAAGTCCAGAGCTGTTGAATTAAATTAATGTTATGTATATTTCAAGTATTATTTATTATACTCTGGGACTGGAATTAAACCAACTACTTTTCTTGGTATGTCATAGTAGGAAACTAAAATCTATGGAAGTAAGTACTTTACAAAATTAGATATAAGTCAGGTATAATAGACTACAATGATTTTATAGCACCTTATTATATACGAATTTTTCTTGACTTATATACTATTATACACTTCTCATAAACATTCTCAATGATTCTTATCCTATAACCAAGCAATAAACGGTTCTCGAATAGCGTCCGCGTCTCGGTAAACGTAGTGTAGGACGCCCCCTGCTAGATGAACCGATGCCCTGAAAAAGGTCGCTGGTAGTGGCTGGCTGAGGGTCACGAGTGATCGTGTTTTGTAGCATTCCTTAGGGAGGCCTACGTCCAGCACTGGACTGACATAGGCTGACTGATTGATTGAACCCAGCAAACCAACTCAGTAACTTTCATTCTAATCCAAAAACACAACATACATACATACATACACATCACGCCTGATTCCCTGTAGAGGGGTAGGCAGAGATCACGGATCCCTATTTGTCCCGATCCTGACAGACCACTTTCGCTTCATTGATATTCATACATTCTCTCATACACTCTCGGCGGTCTAAAAACATAACTAATTCCTTTAAAACACTTACTCCACTGCTTAACAGTCTTGCCATTCTCGGTGATATTGTAAAGGAAGATTCCGTTAACTTCCTTCGCCTTAGCCGGGTTATTGGCAACCTCTTCCTTGATCTTCAAGAAGATGGAGTCACTCTTGAAGGCTCCGCCAGTGGATGTAGCGGCCTGTGGAGCTTGGCTCTCACTGGTGCCTTCTTTGACCACCTTTTTCAGGTCTATGTAGGCGCCTGTAGAGAAAGAAGTTGGTGTTAAGTTAAAATATATACATATACTAGCGACTCGCTCCGGGTTCGCACTTCTGGCTATTTAATGGATGTTATTATACATATAAACATTCCTCTTGAATTACTCTATCTATTTAAAAAAACCGCATCAAAATCCGTTGCGTAGTTTCAAAGATTTAAGCATACAAAGGGACATAGGGACACAGAAAGCGACTTTGTTTTTCACTACATAGTATAAAACGTGCCTGCAATATCTTTCGGGGTCGACAGAACCTCGGAGATTTAGTTTCGCCTAGGTAACTTTTAGCATAAATATTAGGTTTGTGGGAGCATAAGTACGGGTAGCTAGCACATCTCCCAATAGATCCCATTTACCCCTAGTCCCTTAGTAGCCTCCTACAACATGCCGGGAAGAACGGCAGATAGAATCTTTTTATGTCTCAGCTAGCACGGGATACATTTACACATTTAGGAGGTATATTTTAATATTCTACTTTAATTCTTTTAATACTTCTAACCTACACCTATGTCTTATTATTACGAAAATAAAAAAAACATAGTTGAACCAATTCATTGCCTCTGAACTCCTTATCTCATAAGTGTACATTACGTTTGTACAACTGTCTTTGCGAATGCACATAACCCTCATGGTTCTAGCATAAGATCAGCGCAGTAATTGTACTTCAATCATTGCATATAAGCTGAGCTGGGACCATTTCACTGGGCAATGACATGCACATGTAGGATTTAATAACTTGTATAAACTCCTATTCTCTTTTTTTTCTTTTTTTAATTTCCTGTCTGTGTATGTCAATGTGTTTCTATGAATAAACATACATACACATCACGCCTGATTCCCTATAGAGGGGTAGGCAGAAATCACGGATCCCCATTTGTCTCGATCCTAACAGACCCCTTTCGCTTCATTGACATTCATACATCCTCATACAGTCTCGGCGGTTATAGGTACTCCTAACGTCACCTTAATATTTAATTTAATTAATTTTATATTAATTTTCAATATAGCGTCTATCTGACTGTTATATGTCTTATTAGGCCGGCCCCTACGTAACCTAATGAATAAAGCTTATTATTATTAAGTCCTCAATTCACCAGAGATGACATATTGTCCAGTCTCCTTGGTCTTGGTCTGGAAGAAGACGCGGGTGCCCTCCACCCACATCTCCGTCACCAGGGTCTGGCCAGGCAGCACTGGCTTCACGAAGCGGGCCTTCAGGGCTTTGAAGTTAGTTGGGTCGTTACCTCCGTACCTGTATAGAGAAAACTAATTTATAGTATATTCGCATTAAGTAAATAGTGACGTCATGATAATCAGAGGTCAAACAGACCAATGAGACGTAAGTAAATGAGAAAAGAAGTCACATTGACCAATAACAGACAACCCCTATAAAATCTCATTGGTTAAATCATGGAGACCTTGATGACGTCACTATTTTCTTAAAGCGAATATACTATAGTACTGTAATAGTCTAGGGCGTAAAAAGAATGCTAACCAGGTGTCGTTCTTCTTGTCGTTCCAATTGGGCGAAGGGCTAACAACCTATCACCAATTTTCTATATGACATCACAACTAACCTAGGACTAAAAAACTAAAAGTGATCTAGGAGATACTAAATCACCGAGGTTCTGTCCACCCCGAAAGAGATTGAAGGACGTGAATGTATATATGTATGTAATTTAGTACTGAAAAGGAATAAGCTATTTATTTGTTATCACATGATAACAGTAAAGAAGGAATTTGGTAAATAAAATATTGTGCTAGTCTGAGATTTAAATATAATGCTAACTAGCTGCATTTCTTTGCGTATCAAGTTTACCAAGGTACTACGATCCATTGAAAACATGAATCTTTTCGTCAATTAGCTATTGGTCAGATATTATTAATTAATATTTCATATGAAAGCCATCACAACCCTGAGAACTATGCTAAAAGTGACTAAAGAAATGTTGTCTCCGAGTATCTGATGTTGTATCCCACAAGAAATGGGAGTGTCTGTAATAAAAACTTTTAAATATATAACGAAATGAAGCTTTCCATCTTAGAACAACACAAAATAATTCTTATTTGAAACCTTTTTTCCATAATTCATCTATTTGCTTCATACGTCTTAATTTTAATCTAAATAGAAAACTAATACACCAATCTTACTCACTTGAAGAGAACGTGTCTAGCGGCGAATCCTAGGGAACACAGGCCGTGCAAGATGGGCGTTTTGTGACCCATGGCTCCAGCCACGCTTGGGTCAATGTGCAAGGGGTTCAAGTCTCCTGACAACCTGTAACACAATAGGTATAATAGAGAATTAAGGTCTCGCTCGTAGAGATGAGATAGAATAGTTCTAATAGTGTTATTACATTTATTTTTTATTATTATGAATATTTAATTGTAAAGTTAATGACAGTTTTTCATGATTTTTTTTTTACTTTGAATAAGTGATATTCATGATTCTTATATCAAATAAAAGTATTTAATTTCAATGGTGATGGAATCTGTGTTTTAACTGCTAGACAAACTCCATCAGGATTCTGATCAGCAGATATAACACAGAAGGAAAAAATAACATTAATGAAAAGAGGCTATACAGTAAAAATAAATGACTATTTAAATATTAATTTGACATTTCATTTGATTGCAGCTAAACGATCCGGTTCTTATTGAATCGCCTTACCATTATTACACGATATCATTTTTTGCAATAGAAAAGCTTGAATCAAATACTAACGGAATATTATTACTACGAGTATCAAAAATTGCCTGCTGATGTGCTTAGTATTTTTTACATACATACATACATACACATCACGCCTGATTCCCTGTAGAGAGGTAGGCAGAGATCACGGATCCCCATTTGTCCCGATCCTGACAGACCACTTTCGCTTCATTGACACTCATACATCTTCTCATACACTCTCGGCGGTTATAGGTACTCTTAACGTCACCTTTTTTCAATATAGCGTCTATCTGAC
The DNA here is from genome assembly GCA_030578115.1 of Leucoptera coffeella. Taxonomy (NCBI): domain Eukaryota; kingdom Metazoa; phylum Arthropoda; class Insecta; order Lepidoptera; family Lyonetiidae; genus Leucoptera; species Leucoptera coffeella. The sequence continues at coordinate 104,841 of JAMBLF010000249.1, forward strand.
TGTTATATGTCTTATTTTTTTATTTTAGTTATTCTTCACGACCAGCCCGCATAAATAAATATACCTGTACAAAGCAGCCTGGTCCACAGCCGTCTGTTGCTCCATGACGGCGTCAGGGTTCCTCTTGGGAGCTGGTTGCACTGGAATGGCCTGGTCAGAAGTCCTGGGCCCGTTGAAGCCGCCCTGGCCCAAGATGAAGATGGTCTGCTGGCTGCGGCACAGGAGTTGCTTGTCTTGGTACAGCTCGCCTTTGGAGGAAAGGATTGATGAGTATTTTATGCATGTTGACTAATATATGTTTTAATAAATTAATAATAAGTTTTCTCATTCTCTTTATCCCGCTATAACACTCATTTTCAATAATAATAATATCATTCCTTGTCTTGTTTAATACTTTTCAGGAGGGCCTAACCTCAGATTTGCGATAATGTCTACTAGGTCATTATCACAATTAATATTGGGGTTTTGATATTATATAGAACAGGTGACAGGTACTAGCCCATTGCCTTATAGATTACATCTATAGTCACCTCATACGGCACATAGTTCGCATTCATTTATCTTCCAAACTAGGACATACGCATTTCCTTTGCTAACTCAAAGCACATTTTAACCAATCAACCTCCAGTTACTTACTGTTAACAATGGCGACCGCACTCTGTCCCTTGTCCAGCACATCAGCGACGTAAGAGCGAGTGGTGAACGTGCCCTCAGTGCCAGGGTAGTCACCCAGCAGCTCTATGAACTGCTCTCCGTGCAGGATCTGGTAAAAGGCATCGATTTATGAGCATACGAGTAAGTAAACCCGGGTTCGCTCGTCCAGTACTCGATTTAGGGCTATCCAAGTCATAGTAATTAATTAAACATCTAAAAGTCTTAACCCTGATCGAAATCAACATCAATCTATCTGGTTTCCCATCCAGACATTGTCGATGCCCGTGTTGCTTAAGTTCGGTGATCAAATAAGAAGCAGTGTGAAATCTATGTAATACTCAATACGGGTATAGTCAGTAACCTATCTGGCAGTATTATATTATAAGTCCGATTATTATTAAGAGAATAATTCATTTCGCATCATCAGTAAGACAAGGGCACAATTATATGTTTTGTAATTGCTCAATAGAGACATTTTAAGTTTTTATTTTTGTTATGTCGTGTATTTTATAATTGACCTTAAGTAATTATTTTTAGCGTCAAATATGCTTAAAACTTTAATTTTTTATAGCTACTGTATCCGTCCAGATAAAAGGATATTTTTAAAGCAATGCGCATACTTATGACACAATTTTAACAATTATGCTCTTGTCTTACCGAAGGTGCGATTAAATTATATTATAGTAAAAAAACTTAATATGTATAAACTGTTGATTACAAAAGCGCATCGCTCAATAGCTTCCACGACCTTTATCCCTTTATCACCTCATACAAGCTTAAAACAAAGGCCATTACTAACGTCCTATAGCAAGAGACTTACGTTAGTGAAGTCAGCGCGCTTGCCGGGCGGCATGGCGGCAGGCACGAGGGGCGTGTCCATCACCATCCCCGCCAGGATGAAGAAGGTGGGGAGAGCCGCGAACTGCTCGTGGCTCTCGTACAGGAACTTAAGGTCAGAGGGGTTCTTCACTGATGCACCGACTACGAGGAAAAATGGGGTTAATAAGGGTATTTTTACGACCTCCGTGGCGCGATCGGTTAGACACCTGAACGCTAATCGTGGGGTCCCGGGTTCGATTCCCGGTGGTGGCAGAGTTAAGAACAACGCTTTTCTAGTGCTTTCCAGTCTGGTCGTTGATTATATATACTATATATGTATTTATCTATATATAATATGTATACATTTCTTAAATATACGTTGACTTACAATTAACACAAGTCTTAAATGTACTTACCAAGGGAATAGTTCAATTGGTGTAATAATGTCCAAATATTATTATTAATATAATATTGAAGGACACTATAGCACCAATAGATGTAGTCTCTCGCTAAGGTGGATAGAGGTTAGATATACATACATATACATTCACGTGCTTTAATCCCTTTCGGAAACCTTAGAGATAAAAGATGTCCTAGGTCACTTCTTAGCATGAACATAGGGGTTGTGATGTCATATGGAACATTGGTGATAGTTAATAATAGAAGTTAGAGGTAATAATTATGACTCTTGAGTTTTATTGAATATTTTAGGTACTTGACATCTGTCAGCCTGATCGCCTATTTTCAGTGTCTATTTATTTATGTATTTTATATAATTAGCGTTATTTCGCCTATTTTCATTGCCTATGTATTTATGTATTTTTTATAAGTTTTATTCTCCTATTGCTCAGAGACACTTAAAAGATTTCATGCGTTATTAAAATATTTACTCATTTTAATCTTAATCTTTTCAGGGTAGCAACAATAACAACCTGAACTTATAGTAGCGAGACCACTTAAATTCACATTACGCCTAACACATACAAACTGTAGATAACAGTAGATACGAAACATATATACGCTTCACGGCTTGTGTATACACACTCCCTTTTTATTATGGCGGGGTAGTCAGAAGCTTGAATGCCCATCTCCGAAATTTCGAAGGCATGTTAGGTATGGGGTCATTCGAAGCCCGCGTATCACTAGATAGACAGCACCCAACGTGATAGGTAGTGAACCGTATCGCCGTATATAGGCACTGACTATTACCTATCCCGAGGGATATGCAGGTTTCCTCACTATGTTTTCCTTCACCGTTAGCGACCGTAAATTATGTACGAAAATGAAAAACACATTTAATTTTAATCATTGGTACACGCCAGAGCCGGGATTCGAACGTAGGACCTTCCTCATACGAAGTCCCAGGACGTACCATTGGGCTATCGCCGCTATCATATAATATAATAATACATGTCACTTACCACCGAGGGCGTATGTGGCCAAATCCTTGTTGTTGTAGTGGTATTCGCCCCAGTGGGTTGGGTACTTGGAGCCAGCGTCCAACTTGGCACGCTCTTCGAAGTCCTACAAAATAGAAACACGTTAAAACTAAACGCTTATTAGAGACTACACTTTAAAACACGTCCTTGTCTGGAATGTGAAAAGAATGTTAACTAGCTGCCGTTGTTCCCGGCATGTCATAGGAGGCGACTACGGGACTGGGGATAAGTCGAATCTATTAGGAGTTGGGCTAGACACTAGACGTTTTAATTTTGTGTTTGTAACTGGCACTGGGTAGAAAATCCTGATAGCCGGAGTTTCTTATTGATTCTTCTTGAAGGCTTCCGAAACAACTGCAGAATTTTAATGTTAAGAAACAACCAGTGTCAGACAATTGTTTTGACTTCCAATGAATGTACTGTACTTGCACTTGACTATGAATGTATTTGTATATAACTAACCTGCAGCTTTTCTACGAGGTCCAGCGTGACCTCGGCCATCTTGTCCAGATGCCTGGCCTTGGACATGTCCACCACATGAGGCCATAATTCCTTCACCGACTCCACGCTCACGGGGTCAGAGGGCTTGTGCCTGGTTGAGGAAGAAAATAATAATAATATAGTAAGTTCATTTAAGACTTGTGTTAAGGATACTAGTCAACGTATATTTAAGAAATATCTATATATTATATATAGATAAATACGAGTACCATATACATGTATAGCATATATAATCAACGACCAGACTGGAAAGCAGTAGAAAAGCATAGTTCTTAACTCTGCCTTCACCGGGAATCGAACCCGGGACCTCACGATTAGCGTTCAGGTGTCTAACCGATCGCGCCACGGAGGTCGTCAAAAATAATTGTAAAAAATAAGTAAATAAGTAAAAAATAATTGTAAATTCTCCATTAGATGGTAAATGCCATGGGGAAGAAAATGGGTAAAAAAGTATGTAAATTCTGCATTATATGGTAGAATTTTCTGGCAGTGTAAACAGTAAAGATTGCATCTTATTCCATTCTAGCTAGAACGTAATATTTGGACTGTCATAAGAGGTGTGAGGCAAAGTGGTATCTATACTATAGATTCTATAGACAAAGAAAACATACATACACACACAACACGCCTAATTCCCTGTAGAGGGATAGGCAGAGATCTCAGATAAAAAGAAAAGACGTCAAAATTCTAATAGTTTCGTTATGTTTGCGGTAATGTAACTAAATACTAAAAAAGCTTCATAAATGTTTACTTTTTACAGATTATTAGTGGATTTGTATAATCTTCGATCTCGTATAAAGTAACCAAAGATAAATAAACATTAAGTCAAAGTTCTTAACTAGGAAACTTAGAAAACGAACTTTATAATTAAGAATGTGAAGAATTGAGTATCATATGTTCATAGATCCAAGGTTTCTTTCCATCTTCAATTTTAAAACAATCCCAATACTGACCTCAGAGGTGTGCCGTGGCCCCTAACGAAGTGAGTCTTGGTGGCGAATCCGAGGGTTGAGTCAATGATAGCACCAGTGTCTTCGAATGACTCGTGCACCATGTATGCCTGAAATCGAAGTGAAGATGTAAGCCAATTTATAGTTTGTTTATTCTATTTTATTTAGGCCTTACATCAAAAGATTAAGTCGACCAATTTATTGTTTAAAACAATAAAAAAACATACGAACATATACCACGTCAGGGACGTAAAAAGAATGGTAACTAGCCGTTACCGTTTACCATAACCGTTTCAAATTTATTAGATAATTAGCTATTTTTATGTGACATACACATGCATTCACGTCCTTTAATCAATTTCGGGGTGGACAGATCCTCGGAGATATAATATCTCCTATGTCATTTTTTAGCATGAATATTAGGGTTGCGATGTCTTAATAGAACATTGGTGAGAGGTTGCTAGCCCATCGCCTAATAGATTTTATTTACCCCATGTCTCTTAGTCACCTCCTAAGACATTAGCTTAGCTAGTTAGTTACTAGCATTATTTTGACGTCCCAGACTAGCACAAAACTATTATTAGGAATAACCTAATTCATAGTCTTAGATTTATACATTTATTTATTTATTATTATTAAGTTAAGCCCTACCATTACAGGATAACCCTAATGCGGTAGAGTAACACGATTTTTACAAAAATAAACGTATAACAAAAATATAACATTGCCATCTAATATCAACTTAACCTATAACATAAAATACATATATGTTATAGTGTACATATTATGGACACTACAACATATACCGATCCATGTTAAATAAAATAAAGAAAACTCACAACAACAGGAGCGATTAACTCCGGCTTCATGGCAGCAAACATCTCTGGGGGCAGAATGTCTTCGGTGAGACGTGACGCGGCGGTTGGCACGATCGTGTTCACTTTAATGTTGTACTTCGCGCCCTCAATCGCCAGGGTGTTAGCCAGACCCACGAGACCTAGCTTGGCTGAACTGGAATGAAGAATATGGATATGAAATGGATGTAAGTGGGACTACGGGATATAGATATTAGGGGGCCGCTGAACTTCTGACTACCCCGCAAGTGTTGCTCGTGATTGTTCATTTATTCTTTAAATTCAATCAAAATTCTTATAATATGTATAAGAATTTTCATTGAGTGACTATTGACCACCTCGACTAATAGATAACTATGTTCGCGAACAAGTAAGTTTACTCACGATGTTTACCCCACCGTAGTATTCGGTACATGCGCAACTGTATTTTATTGCGAAAAAATAGATAGAAAATCAGAAATTTCCATTTTCATTGGTACACGCTCAGAGGTTTGAACCTTATACCCATTGATACAGAGTCAAGTCCTCAAAGACTTAGCTAAGCCGAATATAATGAATAACATAACAGGGTATATTTCCGTATAATATGTATATGGATCCGTGATCTCTGCCTACACCTCTACAGGGAATCAGGCGTGATGTGTATGTATGATATATATCAAAATCTATCAAGCTGAAAACCTCACATACACACCTGTAGTTAGCCTGACCAAAGTTTCCAAAGATGCCCGAGTTACTCGCAGTCATGACCACTCGGCCATACTTCTGTTTCTTGAAGAGCTCCCATGCCGCCTGGGTGGTCTTGAAGGCACCCTTCAGGTGCACCGCCTGGATCAGGTCCCAGTCCTGAAGGGTAAAAGGGCAATGAGATATAGGTGAGAAGACAGCTGGTTACAATGTTGAAAAGTCCCTATGTATAGTCAATGCTAAAAGTGCAGTCCCAGTAACTTTTTTTAAGGTTTACGTTTATAAGAAAAAAGAAATTATTTTTCATTTCGAAGCACGCGAACGTATAATGGCAATGACAATGCATAGTGGCGCCAGTTTTAAAATGTACAATATTGTCTTTTGTTCTTATAAACGTAAACCTTATAAAAAGTTACTGGGACTGCACTTTTAGCGCTGACTGTACCTCATTGTTCTAATACAAGTAAATGCTCTATTCTATTCTTAGGCATAGAATATTCTGGGAAGATAGCTCATAATAGTTTTGAAGTCCCAACCACAGATATAAGAATACTATCCAGGACTAAGAAGGATAAGTAAGGATTTTGTAAACTGACTGTTACTGTATCTATTGTAACTTAGTTTGTAAAAACGATTGTGCTTAGTACAGAAAATTATGTGACTAACATTTACTTCGCTTTGTACATATAATTAACAAAATTTAAATCCTTATTCTGTACACCCATTTAGTGATTCTGTATGGTTACAGCCTGTTACTTAATTACAATGTGTAAATAAACCCAATGTAATATTACTGTGTAGTAGAAATATTAGTTTTGGAAAGCCAGCATTTCCTAAGTTAATGGTTTTTACTTTCTACAGAGCACAAAGAGAGGGTTAGCTTGCATTATGCATACATGTACATCACAACCGTAAACCCTTATTGTTTAGTCAGAGGTTGAGTGTATAACATCAATTGAAAATTACATTAATTCTTAACCCCTATCCAATGTGACAGTTGGTAAACCACCTTGCCATATGCAGATACTGTCACTAGCTATGTAAATAGGGAAGAATCCACACAATATAAAATAATTTTATAATGAAAATTAACTAATACATAGCAACAACCATATATTAATTTATCATATAGACAATAATAGCATTCCATTTACGCAATAAATATATTATCACAATGAGCTGATAAGTAAAACAAATAAGTAGAGTTGTAAAATTAGTAAACATGTAAGAGGATAAATTTACTGTATTATTAATTACCATGATTATCTATATTTAAGTATTGCTTGGTATTTTAATTAGATAAGAAAATGTTTTTTATTGTTCTAGGATTTAAAAACACAGAAATTTGTTCATTATAAGAAGAGATATCAATTATTATAAATTTATTTAACATAAATCTCATTCTTCTCAAGATTGGTGTACGTAGTGTGAAGAATAGAATAGCATGTGTGAGAAGGTTAATGGGTGTGAGTGAAGCAAGGGAGATTTAGGAGAATTGTTCTAGTTGGTTCTCTCCATATACAACTTAAGGTCGTAGAGGCGAGAATATATGTATGTATTTTAACATTAAGCCCCATTACGAAATATCAGTCCACTCCTATAGAGATTATGTATATGATACCTCATTAAATAAATAACAAACAATTTGCTAAACAATCTTAAGTTCAAGGTGGCTATAGATAGTCTCTGCCTTTCCCTTAAGAGATGTAGAGACTTGAATATATGTATGTATGCACATTTCATATCTTCACAGATAACAACTAATCTTACATTTGTCTTTATAATCCATGTTGGATAAAAGTTTTATAATGACTTCTTGTGTATTGGTGTTGCAAAATAAACATTTTATTATTATTTCATTTTATACTATGTATTATTTTCTATTTGGTTATGATGTCATATGGAATATTGGTGACACATTGCTAGCCTATTGTCCAATAGATGCCATATACCCTAAACCCTTAGTCGCCTTCTACAACATTCCGGGAAAAATGGCAGCTCATTATCATTCATTTTACATCCCAGACTAGCACAGGACTGCACATGATGGATATAAGTTGTAAAATAACTTCTTGTGTGTTTCACAAAACAAACATTTTATTATTATTTAATTTTATCCTATAATCTCTGTGTCAGGAGTTTATCTTAGCATTCCATTTAGCTATAGAAAACAATAGCTTATCTCGGCCTTTATAAGCGAGTTCATGTATCAATGACCTTGTAATGACAAGACAGTTTTTTAACTTGTAACGCGACTTTTATACCTTCCTATCAGAGTTGAACGACAAACATCATTATCAATTCAAATTAGTATCTATTTAAACACATTCCGTCTCACAGTTCAACATGATATGTGTTTGTTAAATGTGATCAGTCTATACATAGATTAGGTAAGGTCAGTTCCATATCTATGGTATTGTAACATAACTTTACATGAACATTTGGGACCCTTATCATTATCTGACGACCTCCGTGGAGGCAGAGTTAAGAACTACGCTTTTCTTCTGCTTTCCAGTCTGGTTGTTGATTATATATGCTATATATGTATTTATCTATATATAATAAGTATATATTTCTTAAATATACGTTGACTAGTACCCTTAACACAAGTCTTAAATGTACTTACCAAGGGGCTAGTTCAATTGGTGTAATAATGTCCTACAATATTATTATTATCTGTTATGAGGTAGACAGTACTTTGGACACATATTTCCCTGCTTACTTTAAGCAAAAAATACTCTACGTAATGACATAGATATAGACTGGTTGACTGCCTTGTTTATCATGCCAGGAAGAGAGACAACCAATTATTTACGTCGATACGAAAACAAAACATATGACAACCCGGATGGTAATGCTAAATGGCAGTGAGGAGAGGATAATAGGGAGATATTATATTTTAACTCTTAGACTGCCAAGTTTTTTCTGTAAAAACAATTGTGTGTGAAAAAGATGGCGAAAATAACACTGGTGCTGAGGGTGTTAAGAACCTAACTTATTCTGGTATTAAAATATATCATTACATGAACATTCCCATACCAGGCTGTGAGGTAAAAGAATGTTAACTAGGTACTGTTGTACCTGGCATGTTGTAGGAGTCGACTAAGTGTGTCAACAATGAGCTATATAATATCCCAATACCAATATTCATGCTAAAAAGTGTCCAAGGAGATATTATTGTCTCCAAGGTTCTGTCCACCCCAAAAGGGATTAAAAGTGAATGCATATATGTATGTATGTAGCCAACATATGTGTTATTGTCACTGTACAAGTTATCTAAGCCTATCAATGAAGATAACTATGAAATTCAAAAATGCAACTAAAATAATTTTCCAATTATTGCACAAGTAATACCTAATCCCCACAATCATTAACCAGCTACTAAGCCTTTATATCATATGAATTTTTAGATACGGCAACACTGTTAAATTGCAAATTTATGATACATTATCTCCACAATATCCTTGTGGCGAGTAAACATGTGATAATAACAAGATAAGGGCATTAACCTGCTCAGAAATCCTGGGGAAACTCTTGTCACGGAGAATGCCTGCATTGTTGATGATAATGTCCACTCTGCCAAATGCGTCCAGGGCCGTTTTGATGATCTTCTCACCTTCTACTACGGAGTTGTAGTCGGCTACGGCTTCGCCACCTGATAGGAAGGAGAATGGTTAGTAATATTAGTAACTAGAATATTCCTAGTCTGGGAAGTGAAAATAATGATGGCTAGCTGCTGGAATAAAATAACTTTACACAAATATCATTAGATATTATTATTAGATTTTTATTATCGGTTTTTTCTTATGGATAAAAATAATTGTGATACTTGGCATTATAAGACATAAGACATAAAAGGTCCAAAAGTGTAATTGAAACAAGGAGAACAAATAATAAAAACTAGGAAGTCAACAATTAATTATTTTGAACTAGTTAAAATGTTGCATAATATATTCTACAACATAAATAGAATGTTAACTTTATTCCCAACCTGTTGGGGAGTGTGTTAAAATGCAAAGCATGAATGTCGAGGTTGATAGAATTGAAATCTGGAATTTTTAATGCAATAATGGTCTTGTGAACTGGGACGTAAAGTAAATAGTAACTAGCTGCCTTTCTTCCTGGCATGTCATAAAAGGCAATAAAGAGACTAGGAGTAAATTGAATTGATTACCAATATTCTATAAGATGTAATACCTCACCTTTATTAATGCCATATGCAATCTAGAAGATATTATTGTGTCTTTGAGATTGTGTCCAAAAGAGATAAATGTGAATGTATTTGCCATCATGAACCTTATTATTACAATTGTAAGTTGTCTCAATGTGATTAAATTTGTGTGTTAGACTTCTTTTGTTAGCTCTTTACACAGGTAGTGTAGTGCTGTTTTCAATATTTCATTAATTTTCAATTTAAATGCAAAGCATGACTTTTCTGACCTACATCAGAATAAATTTAAGCGATTTTAAAGAATAAAAGAAACAAAATTTAAGGTACACAAAAAGAAATAAAATTCAACAGATCCATTATATGAACATGTAACTTACTATGTAAATTACTTTTGTTTTTAGATTGGATTGAGTGACAAATATACCCTTTATATATATAAGACAACATCTTTAATATATATAAGAATCAGGATATTAAACATGAATTAACAATTTTAATATTATATTGTACCTCATAACACCTACCCCTATGCAGAGAAATGGGCATAGCATGCATGTATGAAGCATAATATCTACAATAGCTATGAAAAGATTTTAGTATTTTCCTTAAATAATATTAAGAATACAAAATAAGAACTTTGTGTATTGCTGTTCAAATTATACAATTCACCTAACCCAGATCATTGTCTTTGTTTGTTGAATGATAAATGGATATGACTCTTGACAAACAAGAGATATTTATACAACAGACATAATAAAATATGCCATATCATGTGTAAAACAGATTGCATATCCAGTGCAACAATAAAAAAGCAAGTATTATAAAACAAGACTGTTGTATAGACTACTATAACTTATTCAATCGTTGCTCAGTGATATTGGGTTATGGCTACTAACCTTTGGCCTTGATTTCCTGGACAACAGTGTCAGCATAGTTGCTGGACTGTCCTTTGCCATCCCTGGCACCTCCCAGGTCGTTCACCACCACCTTGGCTCCTCTCTCGCCAAGAAGGAGCGCATAGGCCTTGCCCAAGCCATTGCCGGCACCAGTGACTATCGCAACGCGGCCATCAAATCTTAGTTTATCCATCTTTAGCGCAACCGGCACACTGGACAGCCAAACACAAAGTGATTATAGTAACTAATATTTACTTAAAAGTGTAAGTGGTTTTCGCTGGACGATAACAGGATCAAAGTCCATCAATTCGCGAATGTTTCTAGCAAAGTAATAAAGTGGCCAGACAAGTTTGTAAGTACGTAGGTACTTAATGTTTATTATTGTGCAAAAGTTTTAAAGGCTGATAATTGTAAATTTGGAAAGATATTTCGATGAAAATGTCACTTACGGTACTTTTAGATGGCAGATTAACTACAAGTTTATTTGAGGAAATACAAATAAAGTAATATTGAGAATTATCGTAAACAACAACGTTACGTTACATTTACCATAAGGGACGACAAATGTCAAAATATTATCTAACTTGTTTATATAATATTTTTCAATAGGCATATTGAAATGTGATCATAGAAATGATTTTCACAACTTTATCAGTATTCATTGAACTTAATTATTTTAAAGAAAATATATAACTCATGGTTTAACTTTTTGTTTTGTACAAATATTATTATTATGATTATAAGTAGGTTTATAACATACACGTTTCATTTTATATGACGAGCCGAATAAATAAATTACTCTATAATACTTACATTCTCAGGTTCATAATATTGTATAATAAAAGAATGTACTGTTTACTTTATTATTTGATAATGACATATCACTACTTGTCAGTCAGTCTGTGTCAGTCAACAAACACGAGTAATGAGCATGTTTGTAGTGCTTTTGAATTATCGAATATTATTTTATCAAAAGAATTTGTAATAATTAACATTATTTACATCTGAACTATTAGTTTTAGTGTTTTTTTCTGTCCTCTTTTTAATTGACTTGAAAAAAAATTGTAAACTAAGTAAGTATTTGCACATTAAGTTACTTTATCCGGCATATGTTTTGAACACGGGGAATGAGGTCATAATAATAGACTTAAGTTTTATGTGGCTTTACCAAAAGCGTATAAATTTTATAATATTTATGTTTTAAAAATATTGTTATATGATAGATGGTCACAATACTATAGATATTTAAGAATAGTTACATTGGTAAAATATTTACATTTTTATTTAACTTTACCCATATTTGAGACTAAGGTCTACAAATATTGTTCTCTAAGATAAAAATTAACTTAAATATTATATTGGGCGAAAGTGCATCACAGGCACCCTGTCACAGACACCTTAATATTACCATAGAGTTGTGTATTTGTCTTGAGTCTTGAAATAATGTGCCTTCTTGCAATTGCTTCAGTTTAAAAACAATACATGTATTCAGTTTAAAAACATTTAACAACAATACAAAAAGATAAACACCTTCACGACTATTAACCCATGCGGGGTAGTCAGAGGCTCATGTGTCTATCTCCGCAATTGCAAGTTAGTAATTCTTCTAAAGTAGTAACCCATGTGTTGACCAGATGGTCAGTACGCAATGTGACAGGTGGTCAGCCAAGTCGCCATTTACAAGCACTAACTATTACCTGTTTGGCAAACAGATAAGTTTCCTCACGTTGTTTCCCTCACAGTAGTATGTTTAAATAACTTTATAATATATCCTACTATTCTAGATTTCGCATGATATAATCTCATTTTTGACATGAATTAATAGGTTTTGTACTAAAGCACTGCCAGCCCCTTTTGGCTGGTTAACTGTGAATAAACGGACTGCTGAAATAGATTATAATAACAACAATACATTCACATCCTAAATCCCTTCCATGATGAATGGGCATAACTTACAAAAATAATATATCTGGTTTAAAATATACCAGAGTAATAGAGTATATATGGCATTAGTATGTATCATTGGGAAGATTGCAACCCCATTGCCCAATACATGAAACTGACATAGCTTGCAGGGACAAATTGCAGCTATTTATTATTTTATATGTGTGCCAAACTAACATAGGATATTGTAATTATAATATGTAATAAAACAAATCTTTTTTTCCAGCCAAAATGGATCAAATACTGCATAATGTAGCTAAAACTGTGGAGAAGCAAATCGACAATGAAATCGAAAAGTAAGTTTACCATACATTATAATATAAGGCAAAATAATTAACTACACATACTATCCTAATATAAAGCATAATTAGTTTATAGAGTACAAATTATGTCTTCCTACATAAATAGTGTTAAAATGAAGGAAAGATAGTTTTTATTCATAATGCAGTTCCAGTTACTGATCATGCCCATTGCCGAAACGCTTAAAGCTTTCAACCCCACAATGATATTGTGATTGTGATGTGTATATTATACATATAATGATAATAGTAACCCAACATACCTTGGTTAGACTCAAGTATCTTACAATGACTATGAAATAAATAGTAATTTTTATGTTTCAATTAGTATGTAGAAAATGTATGCATGATCTTATATGTATGTGCTCTTTCAGGCTTGATGCGTTGGACAAAGATGACCTTGAGACTATCAGGCAGCAGCGCATTGCTGAAATGAAGAAGCGCGCCCAGCTAAAACAGGAGTGGCTAGCCAATGTAAGTTACACAATATAATACAAAAACAAGATATTATCTCTATCAGGGTAGATGAAATCTTGGATTTGTTAAATTTCTATGCTCACTTGTAGCATAACTATATTTGATTTGGTTGAAATGGTGTTTAGGTAACAGGGTGTCAGCATTGGCTACATTTCTTTTACAATAAAGCTAACTAGCTGCCTTTCTTCCTAGCATTGTTTAAGATCTAACAAGACCTATTATTGCAAATTTTGTTGTATGCTAGCCTAAACTTACCTCAAGAATATTTCCAACTTTGTTTGTTCTTTCCTCAACTTATATTATTAAGTATTATATTAATTTTTAAATTAAGTATTTGTGTAAGTTTAAAATTGAATGTTAATCTTTTTGTTTTACCAGTATGTTCTAACTAAGGAACTATAATTTATCTTAGGTTTTGCTAGATATTAGCCTCAGAACCATCATAAATGTTTCTATCTTTCTAAACATCTAATATTGTTTGGTCTTTCTGCCACTTGAATTATTATAAATGGCACCATGTAGGTTTATAATTAAATGCTTTTCTTTTTATTACAGGGTCACGGTGAATACTCAGAAATATCGGACGAGAAAGAGTTCTTTGGAGTGTGTAATAAGTCTACGAATGTTGTCTGTCATTTCTACAAGAGTGATTCGCCCAGGTGTCAAATTGTTGACATGCATCTCAAGATATTGGCTAAGAAACACGTTGAGACGAAATTCGTGAAGTTAGATGTTGAAAGGGCGCCGTTTTTAACTGGTAAGTCTTTTAACTGTAACTTTAGTTCCATAGTAAATCAGTCAAATTCCGCCAGAGTAATTACCAATAGAAATTTAAACATATGCCTTAAACTAGGTACTGGTAAATGGAAACCCGGCTTACCACCTGTTACATTGGATACTATCTGGTTACCTCGAGGATATGAGGTTGTAATAGAATTACGAACTCTGCAAGGGTTTATGATTGTCAGTGTTTAAGTTTTTATAGTTTTAAGAGATTCGCGATTTATACTCATGATTAATAAGGGTTAATAAAGGTAATTTTATTATATATAAAAACTTACGCGATAAGTCCCGTTAGTTATTAATCGTTAAACTTTTTTTTACTTTTTAAAAGGTGATAACTATAATCACTTTATCATTGCAGGCCGCTTGAAGATCAGAATTATACCCACCATTGGCTTGGTGCAAGATAACAAGACCAAGGAGTTTATTGTGGGATTCACTGAACTCGGAAACAGGGATGACTTCAGCACCGAGATCATGGAGTGGAGGATTGCAAGGTATGGGAACTATTCCGAGGCATGTTGAAACTTGTTTCTTTGCCATGTTTTACCTCCATACTTATCCTTGGGTTATATCTTAAGTAATTGTGGGTTTGAAGTTGCCATAGAATTTCTAACATTACTGTCACATACAAGACTTTAACATCTAACTTACGTGCAATAGTTAATGGTTGTCAATGGTTTCCTCTATATCTTTGAAAGTTCCTTTACGTATTTACTTAATTTATTTGATGATGGCATCGTTGAATGGAACCGACCTATCCTCCTGTAATTTTCTATAAATAGTTTCATTTTTGATGCGTAAGAGTTTATCATATTCCTTTTCCATTACACAGGTCTGGTGTGATAGAATATTCCGGCGATCTATTAATTCCCCCAGAAGAAGCGAGAAAGCAAAGGTCAATAAACATCCAGAATAAGAAGACTATTAGAGGAAGGAAGGATAGCACAGATTCAGATTTGGATAGTGACTAATAAATAGTTTATTGTTTTTTTTATTTGAAGAAGTTTTATAGGTTATGTCGAGAATGCTTATTTGACTTTTGACAGGTCAAAAGGATTTATCTAATTTCTTGTGTATTTCCGAACTAGTTATTTTACCTACTTACTAATAGTTATTGTGTAAGATACTGTTCTGTAATGTACACTGGCTTTCAGTAGATACATAAATTTACATCATGCCCTATGGAGATGTAAGCAAAGATCACAGATTCTCATTTGGCTTGTCCTTTAATAATGTTCTCACTGTAATAAATACTTCACATTACCAGCAATATAATGCCCTAATAGACATAATTAGGGTTATAGATGGGTGTGAATGCTAATGATTTATATTATGTTCACTCTTGATGTTATTGTGTTTTTTACGATTTATGGAACACTATTTTAAGCTGCACCTACATCACAGTATTCCAATTCTCATTGATCTTTATTTTTGTGATTATATTGTCTTTATCTCAATGATGTATTCCATTTTAATTTACTCATTAATTTTAACTGATATATGCTAACTTGATTTTATTTAATGGTATGTTGCAAAGGCTATGTAACAAATACCTACCACGCCTTTTATAGTTATTGAATAAACTTATTTGTATAATATGTTGTTTTACTTACCTACATATTTATTAACACTAAAAATAAATAGTTACAAGCAAGCTGGCATATTTATATTAGCGATCATGGGTTTTAACATTTGTTCCTCATGTGTTTCACAATCTGTAGTTTTAAATAATAGTGGCAAAATAATACCGGCTGTAGCCAAGTTGGTAAGAATAATGAAAAAGGTCTTGGGTTCGACTTCCAGCCCTGGCATGTACTAATGAATGAAATTTAAATCTGTGTTTTTCGTTTTCGAACATAATTTACAGTCGCTAACGGTGAGGTAAAATCTGTGAGGAAACCTGCCTATCCCTAACGATAGGTAATAGCCAGTGCTTAAATATAGCGATACGGTTTACTTCCTATCACGTTGGGTGCTGTCTATCTAGTGAAACGTGAACTTCGGGTGACCCACACCTTACAAGCCTACGAATTTTCGGAAATGGGCACTCAGGCATTTGACTATCCCTCCACACAATACAATAATTAGCACTCAATACTCACCGTGCCATTTTAAATGTTTCTTTCTGTACAGGTAAAAAAACTGGACCATATTCCTTTATTTTTTTAAAGATGTTGTTGAACATTCACATTGTTAAGACTAGAGTACCCGCCACATAAGGTGGCAGTAGCCAAACTTGGAACTAAATTTGACGTTTCCGCCATTGCGTGTTATTTTGTATGAAAGGATGGGATGCTAGAGTACCCGCCACATAAGGTGGCAGTAGCCAAACTTGGAACTAAATTTGACGTTTCCGCCATTGCGTGTTATTTTGTATGAAAGGTAAATTTAGTATTACCAGCGTTGTGTTTTTTGCCCACTCTTTGTAATTTTTATGTTTGTTAAGGGTGATTATAATAAATTGATTTCTGGAGTTTCTTGTGAGTTCTTCTCCAAGGGTCTCCGCTGAACTTCTTCTTCTCAATCGTTACGCTCTTATCAGAGCGGTCGTGGTCTTCATGACGTGGCATCTTGAGCAGCCGAAATGGTTGGTGAACTAACCTCGGTAAAAATATGTAAAGACAATGCTCAGTGCCATGTTTGAAATAGTTTTTTTACATACATACATACACATCACGCCTGATTCCCTGTAGAGGGGTAGGCAGAGATCACGGATCCCCATTTGTCACGATCCTGACAGACCACTTTCGCTTCATTGACATTCATACATTCTCTAATACACTCTCGGCGGTTATAGGTACTCCTAACGTCACCTTTTTTCAATATAGCGTCTATCTGACTGTTACATATATGTCTTATTAGGCCGGCCCCTACGTAACCGCCCTTCCACTTCACTCATATATATTCCTTTTGTCAATATATAGTTTTTTTAATTTGTACTTAGATCATAAAATAACTTTCAAAGAGAGCTTATGATAGGGCCTATTTTGAATAAAAATATTTTGACTTTATTCATAAATTCAAATTAGGTTATATACAATAAAACAAGGAATTAAAACTAACAAAATATTTACAAACTTAAAACTAATTAAAATAAATTACCTATAAATTAAATATGTCTAAAAAATTGTCGCTGTCATTGGAGCGCAGAGTGCCCAATATGCTGGCAGCATTCCCCCTCTGAATAGCCAGACTAATTCTCTGGCGGAGGAAGCTACCAGCCCTGCGATCCCCACTGGACTCTTGCAGGCGATGGGCAAGATCCCTTATGACCCCATGAGCCGCGCCCCCCCCAAGAGCCGAGAGTTTCAACGGCGAAAGGAACAAAACTATATTCCCCACCAAGGGAAGAATATTTTCGCCGCTTCAAACTCTCTGCCGCAGCAGCAGCAGATCCCGCCTCGACAGCGCTCCGGGAGACATGACAAGGCGCCAGTGTGTCGACGCAGGTGGCATCCCACACCAGAGCCTTGCCACTCTTCCATGGAATGAGCGTCATACCATCCGGTCTCTTGCCATCGTCGCGTACCAGACCGGAAGGCTCCAGCACTGCAGGTACACGAGCGCTGACAAGAGCGCGGCGTATGACGTCATTCAGAGCCGCGTGACGTGACAGGCGACCTGCACTGCGCTGGCACGACAGCCCATGATGCCCGAAGGGATCGACATCTGTCCCACAACGACAGCGATGTGTCCCACAAATCTTAGCGCCTACCCTGAGACATACTGCTAGACAGAAGCTGGTTCTATCTAGCAGTGTGCCGATAACTGCGGAAGGCAGGGCGTTTAACCAATACCCCGACTCTGGCCTGGCAGCCGCTAAGAGCCGAGCACGCTGTGTAACACAAGAAACTGAATTTAAAAGGTTTAATTGAATCTGTTTACACAGCGGCTCGTCCCATAGCCTTTGCGATGCCAAACCAAGAGGAGTATCGGTCCCGGGACCAACCAAAACTAACCAAGCCTCCCTCGCTTCATCTAGACTCGTCATTATTTGGTATATTAATTTGTTTTATTTGAGTTTATAGCTCTGCAACCAAAGATCGTTACAAATGAAACCTCAATATAATGTATCGAGCCGTATGGCACAGTGAATGCTAGTTTTGGCGTGTTTACTGGCAACACTGGATTACGCGACTGTGGCGACGCCTCCAACTGCCACCTTATGTGGCGGGTACTCTATAATGCGTATGTATTTATTGTATATTTATCGATGCCGTTGATTCATATCTGTAGATCACTGAAGCTTGGCAACGTAGAACGTGGTCTGTGTTTAGATTCATCCACCCGAATGACCCAATCGCAATTTGTTGTTTTGAAAAGGAAAAACTTCGGGTGGTAAAAAGAAAATATATTTAATGAAATATTGAGCATTTTTCATCCTTTGTTTAGATTTTATATAACATCTGCTATTGTATATATATCATATATCATTTTTGTTACTTTGTCAGCATCAATAATGATACCCTATAAATCTGGTAGTGTGATAGATGTTTTACTGAGTGACTAGAGTACCCGCCACATACGGTGGCAGTAGCCAAACTTGGAACTAAATTTGACGTTTCCGCCATTGCGTGTTATTTTGTATGAAAAGTAAATTTAGTATTACCAGCGTTGTGTTTTTTGCCCACTCTTTGTAATTTTTATGTTTGTTAAGGGTGATTATAATAAATTGATTTCCGGAGTTTCTTGTTAGTTCTTCTCCAAGCTAGGGTCTCCGCTGATCTAACCTCGGTAAAAAATATGTAAAGACAATGCTCAGTGCCATGTTTGAAATAATAGTTTTAAGAGATTCGCGATTTATACTCATGATATAAGATATAAGGGTGTGTATAAGATTGATTGCAGCTGTGGGAAATCCTATGTCGAACAGACTAAACGGTCTATTGCGGACAGAGTGAAGGAACACATAATATATGTAATATATAATAAGAAGGATAAGTCCCGTTAATTATTAATCATGTTTGAAATAGTATAATAAACATATTTTGACTTTGATATATTAATTTGTTTTATTTGAGTTTATAGCTCTGCAACCAAAGATCGTTACAAATGAAACCTATAATGTTTCGAGCCGTATGGCACAGTGAGTGCTAGTTTTGGCGTGTTTACTGGTAACACTGAATTACGCGACTGTGGCGACGCCTCCAACTGCCACCGTATGTGGCGCGATCTCTACATAAAAGTACTTATAATAACTGTCATTTCGTATTTTGAAATCGTTAATGGTTGTGTTTACGAATTTATTTATTATAAATCATATTCATCACTAAACTGAACAGGATTCCGTCTCATAATTATATTATTAATTACCTTAAGTGAACAGTGCTCATAAAATGTACGGGCAACTTTCAAATTCGTCCCGAAACATTAATTTTAGCTCATACAGCAACCGTGTTTTGAACGATCCCTTAGCAGGTATTTATTATAAATATTCCTTAAACAGCTTGTTTCAAGTGATTTGGAACAAAATACAATATCTATTTCTTCTTTACAGTGATATACAATCAAGGACAATGGCGGTTAAACAAAGTTACAGCGCTGTACAATTTGCAGTACAGTGCATTGAAATTGAAACAATATGGTACTAAGATAAAGCAGTCTTTGATGGGTGTAGCAGCGGCCAGTTCTATCGCTTATTCCGTGACAGTTGACGGAGACCCCAACTTGAAGTTCAGTGAAGACGACCCTGACGCGATTGTGGTTTGTTGATACAAAACAAATAACAATAATATGTTTCAGTCAGGCATGATAATATGAACTCTATGCAGTAGTCTTTTTAAGAGAACTTTGTTTACCTTTAGGAATAGACCTATTCATAATTAGACACTAATGCTCAAGTACATACTATGATATTATCTCATAGTTTTTTAAATCACTTAGCAGATTTTTACATAGATAGTTTAACATCTGACTACCCAGTATTAATATAAACTTTTTTCTATTTCCTTTTCACAGATAACAGTGTCCATCACAAAAGCTAATGTAAAGAAACCAAAGGTGGTATATGAAGCCATTCTTCTCTCCTGGGGTATCAACAATATAGTGCCTAACGCAGTCCATTTACCGTTTTTGGTGGAACGCGGGGAGCAGAAAATCGGTACGGCAGTCAAGAGCATGTTAGGAACTATTTTTGACTGTAGGATCTCACAGTTTAATTTTACACAGGTTGGTGTTTAGTTCTTTAATTATATTAGTACCTAATTATTTAATTAAACAGTTATGCAGTTACTAAAACAAGCCAAATTTTAGTTTAAAAAGATTGATTTACTGTGATTCAATGACATTTGGTGTAGGTGGTCTACAAACGTACATGTAATTCCCATTTCCATTCTGAGGGGTAGGAAGACATCATGATCTTTGATCCCAACATTACACTTATCTTTACATCCATAGAACTTTATGGATGTATGAAGTTTTTTGTTGATTACCTATTTTCATACAAACCTACCTGTTCTCTGTATTGGAAATAGTTAGTGCTTGTAAATGGCGACATGACATGGCTGACTATCTGGTCAACACATGGTTTCAAGGTAGCCATAGAATTACTACCTCTGTAATTGCGGAGATGGATACAAGAACCTCAGACTACCCCGCAAGGGTTAATGGTCGTGAACATGTTTGTCTTTTTTTGTCGTAGTTTGATATGCCACTGGTATTCATTTTCAGCAACAACTACTGAAGTTTGGCTTCAACTTCATAGAGTATGAAACGTCTAATTCGGATAAGCCAATAAGTTTTACGTACACCACACCAAACAGTGAAGTGAAGGACAAATTGACGGTGAACTTTGAAATTGGAGATGTGTGCATGATTTGGAAATCGTAAGTATATACTTTTATGCATAGTTTGTTTTTTATGTAGCTTGTATATGTCAATAATTTAAGTTAAATGAAATAAAGTGAATTGTATAGAATAATATCAAACAACACAATGGTTTTTGGTCAATAAACAATGCAGACATGAGCAGTATTTGAATGAGTGATAAGTTGTGATATAGTCTTTACCTATCCTATTAATGGTGTAGGGGTGAATGTATATATTAATTTCATGTATGTATATTAATTTCATCATACACACATACACATCACACCCAATTCCCTGTAGAAAGGTAGGCAGCAGAGTTCACAGATCATAACGTAACATACCCAGCTGAGTTAGAACCTTTTTGCTGTGACAATAACATGCACAAGCTATACCTCCTAGTTTGTAAGTTTGATTAGTAAAATATTTGTATTGTGTATGTTTTTGTTGCTGTAAATAAATGCTTTTATTATTATTTAATAATAATAGATCTGTATCTGTCCCAATCCTGACTTCATTGACACTCATACATACTCGGTGGTACTGTGTAAATAAAATCCTTGTACTGTTTCAGTCTCAAAGAAGAAGTAACCAAGGACTCTGAGCTAGTAACCCTGACCTATCAAGTGCTGCAGAATCAAATCATCTACATGTACCAGCTAGATATAACAGTGTTGGAACTATGTGAAATATCCCTGCCTAAAGCAGCTATTAAAAATAATGGCACTGTCAAAATGAAGACGAGGGAAATGGTGAATGCAGTGTTCTCAGTGTTAAACAGTGTTTGTGATTTCAATAGTGATGATGTTGTGAGTGAATTTAGCATGGAACAGAGTTAGGGTTTTGGAGTGTGATAGCTTAATTCACAAAGCGGATAATTCTTTGGTTGAATATTAAAAACTGACATCAAATTGATGACGAATTACAATAAATTAAATCCCATTTCTAGGTACAACAATCGAAAACAAACACTTTCACGTCCATTAGCACTTGTGAGGTAGTCAGAGGTACAGGTTTACATCTCTGCAATTTTAGAGGTAGTAATTCTATAGCGAGTAAAAAACATTCTTAATGTGTACCTTTGTAAATATTATTATTAAGATTTAGGAATTATGTATCAGTATTAAATTCTAGAGACCTTAGTAAAAATGGCAAAATATTTTCTTATTTGCCAAGCTAAAAATTTTTAATACCATCCCAAAAACATTAAAAGTGCTTCCCTTGTCCATCAGACTAATATTAAATATTATTACATACTCTTAAATTGTTTGATATTGAGTGTGTAAAAGTAACTGAAAAGGATGTAAGGCTCAAATAAACAGTGAGAAATAATGAAGACACTATCATGTATGTTATTATGTATTTTATGATTGATATCTACTTCTAAGATATTTGTGAATGTTCAAGATGCATGTCAGTGTAATATTCCTTAGTCTTAAGTTGTAAATATTAGAAATAATAAATTGAATTGATTTACCAACATTTATTTCAATGAATTACCTCTTACAAATTGTGTTGACGCATATTGTAACTTACAAAATATACATCATTACAATATAATGTGCTAATCTTAAGATATAGTATTAAAATTACAATTATATATTTTTTATATTCATGTCTTTCAATAAGCAGTTCAATTTTCATTCTTTATTATGACAAATAATGACACCTTGGTTTACAATATATTGAAATTTCTCTCTAATGGGTAATGTTTTAAGAATTTCCTGCCCATTGTCAATGAATTATATAAAATAATAAGGTTTACATTTGTAGATTAAACGCAAAATAAAATTCACAATCAGTAACAAAATATCAACTAAAATATACATAATTACAACAATAAAATGTGGAGATCACTCATCATGATCACAAGTTTTTGGGACGACAAATAAAGTACATTATAGTAAGTAATAACTTCACATTCAAGAGATTAATCACATTGTTCAATTAGTTGGACTACTATGGGAATGAATTCTAAATGAACTCATGTCACATTGTATTTAATAGAAACATGTGCTCTTTTAGATATTATCCATTTGTTGTTTTGTAGAATAATGTCATCCCAAATCGAAATAAAACTATAAATCAATGCTTTTTATCAGTGTTTTTGGATATATGTTAATCAAATTAACCGTGTTTAAACTTGGGAAAATCCACACAACACTAACAAAACCGCTTTCACTAAATTAAAACTAAAATATACACAAAATTAAACTAAAAATCAACTACACAAAATGATATTTATTCTGGTTTGTTTGGAGAGAAAAATTGGAGATATTCTTTTGCGGTTTAACCCATTTGAATATTAAACTTTTATAAGTACATTCATACACAAAACATCATTTTAACATTTTGAGTGTTAATAATACTCTCATTTGAAACTTTAGGTCACTATTACATTAATTGAACTAGCCCTCTAAGTTCATTGAAGACTTGTTAAGGGTACTAGTCAATATGAATATAAAAACTATGTACTAACTCATATCATAGATAAATACATATAATCAACGTACAGACTGAAAAGGAGAATACAAGTGTTATTCCAAACTCTGCCTTTGACAGGATTTAAATCGAAACATTAATAGTAAAATGATGTTAAGTAAAGGTTTTTTTTAATGTTTACCATTCACACATATAGTTTGGCAATAGCAGGTTATGATTTCCTTTCTAATGGAGTAACGATACTCGTTGCATATAACACAGTCAAGTGTATTCACAATTTACTTTAAATGCCATACAAATGTACAAAATGAGATTTTTTCGAAATATTTAAGGCCCATACAATTTTTTGGCTACCCGCTAACAACTATCAATAATGATTAATGAAATAATTATTATACTAAATTGAAGCATACATTTTTGTTAGAGTCAAGACACAAGAAAACATTAGGTTGATAAAAGAAATTAGTTGCATTCAAATTTATAATAGGTAAGAGTAATATTTGGTTCCAAAACCAACTTACTTTGAACAACGAAGCTGAAAAGTAAATATACTTATTACGAACATTAAATAAGGATATTTCTTAAATTTCATGAATATCCCAAAAAAATTATAGGAAATATGTACATGGTGCTCTGGATTTAAAATTAAAGTCCTTTAGTATACAAATGTTATGTATTAGGCCCCATTTACACTTGTTTAGTGAAGCAACAAGTCGCTAGTTAAAGTAGAGTTATCCTTTAAAAAGCATGATTTATTGTTCCTTTTATATGACCATACCAAAAGATCAACTAGATGTTTTTATATATTTATTACTTACACTTGTTTTTTTCAAAGCTTTAAGTAGTTTAGGTTACAAATATTAATAAGGTCCTTATTATTAGCACCTATATAGATTAATTGTAAAATAGGTAGGTACGGGTATTATTTATTATGGGGCAAACATATTTAGAAAATAAATTTAAAAATGTACTCCAAATTTTTCTATCATATTATTGTACTTTCCTATTTTAATAAGACAAATTGTATTATTATGACCAAGTATATAGATGTGGCCTCATTGTTAATGAATTTTTCTTTACGTTTCCAAACTTTTTAGCCAGAATATCGACACTAAGACATCGTAAACATTTCATAAATAATGCCTAGGGAATATTACAATCGCCAACCTACGATTCAGTGACATAAGCCTTAACTTTATCTTTTAAAAAGGCTAGTTGGATATTATTCATGTATTGTTCCCTAACAAGACCACATCTAAATAATTAACCATAATGATCCAACATTAAAATGTAGGGAGTAAGTTAAATTGTTTAAAAGCATGAAATCTTCACCTTAAATACATCAGAACTGAGTAGAGACTTATCTACAAAATTATCACTAAATTGGATTAGTGTGAAACTGTTAACATATATTTTCTTATGTACGTGACAGGTGATTTTGTCTTTAGAACGTCGTATGTTTGATATAAGTCGCCTTGTAGTATTTAAAGAAACTTTAATTACGTACTACACCAACACAATGAAATAAAGGAAAACAAACGCATAGAAAATAATGATTTATATTTTAAAAACATATTTGAAAGATTATTTAAACATTTTAGTCCACACTAAACAGTTTAGTGACCTTGTAAACAGGTCTTAGAACTATCTATCATAGCAGCTAGTACAATTAGCATTTCCTTATACAAAACACATATTACCTAAACCGTCATTCCGTATTTAATGTCGCACTTGTATTCCGTTGCACACGTCTGGCGTAGCTGAAAAAAGAGAGAACATATAATTAGGCGTCTACCATACAGTCGGCAACAAAATTTTATGTACTTTGGTCTGATTCAACAACAACATACGCTTCACGACTTGCCGTATCGCCGTATATAGGCACTGACTATTACCTATCCTGAGGGATAGGCAGGGTTCCTCACGATGTTTTCCCTCACCGTTAGCGACTGTTACTGTCTGATTCAATTACGTATATTTTTTCATAAAATGCAGTATTATTTGGTGCAGTATTCTAACTACATTTTTAAACATACACTTTTGCTGCATTTGATTCCTTTTGGTTTTGGACAGCCGACCAGGGGCTTTACACATAAAGGAGTGCCAAAAGTGTCAAATAACGGCCACTGAAGTACTACAGTATCGATACTGAAGTAATATTGTGCTTACAATGCATTAGTGGAGTAAGGCCCCAGGAAGAACGACAGTGTATACTTTATGTATTCTATCTCATTCTATACAGCTACTGTAAATACAGTATTAAATATACATACCACATTCCTGCGTCCGTTCGCGTGGGCGTCGCCTAGCAACATCCCCCGTTGGAGGCGCCGGCCCCTCCCGCCCCCGCCGCACCCGCGCCGCCCTGCGAGTGCTGCGGCCCTATCTTTATGCCGTTGGCCTGCAACAGGGTAAAGAGTACAAGATATGTAACTATACTATGTGTCAAGTATATCTTGTCCGGGTATAAGTGGTTACGGGTTCGATTCCGGTGGAGGCAGAGTTAAGAACTATGCTTTCTTCTGCTTTCCAATCTGGTTGCTGATTTTATTTACTATCTATGTATGTTAAGTATACATTTTTCAAATCTACCTCGACTAGTACCCTTAACGCAAGTACTAAATGAACTTACCAATAGACTAATTGAATTGGTGTAATAGTCCTAAAATATTACATATTATTATTAGCTATAATATTATAAAAGTGTATGTATGTCTTTACCGTTTTTTTTACAGTTTAGTCGGGAATACCGAGTTATATGTGTTTTAAATAAACAATATCGTAACGTAATTATGCTAATGTGTATTACGATTTATAACATACGAATGTTATGTATGAAAATAAATAATATTTGTTATGGTAGTTAGAAAATGATGGGTCGTGTGTGACAAAATAAGTATGGGATGATTAGTTGACAATGTCAAAGAATTGTTCCTCATCCTATTACATTTATTTCAACACAACAAATTTAGATAAACAGATACACTTTTGCCGCTATTATACTTGTCACATCAGTACTATATTATCAAAACATAAGTTGTAGATGACCACAGACTTACTAACTCCGCAATGGCGGAAACGAACACGACCTTTTGATTTCACCGCAAGGGTTGAATATCATGACACATTATATGTTATACGTATATTACTTTCCCTCCTCACTTACCTCATTATTGGTATCAATGATATTAGAAATGTGACTAAAAAGAATGTGATGATAAAAAATTAATTCTTTAATTTAATAACCTGATTGACTTTGTCACTGTTAAACAGGTCAGTTCTTGTACCTAAACGGTTTACCAAACGTTCCAATAGTTAACGTAAACGTCACGATGTTTTCCCTCACCATTATATTTAATTCTATTATTATTCTCCCTGATTTAATTCTGCCTACCCCTCTACAGGAAATCAGGCGTGATGTGTATGTATGTATGTATTTAATTCGATTAAACATATTCGCCTCACTTACCTCATTATTGATATCAAACACGCCCTCCTGGATCTTCTCGTAGATCTCCTTGGCAGTGTTGATAAAGGCCTCCTCCACATTGGCAGCCGTCTTGGCTGATGTCTCCATGAAGACCAGCCCGTGCTCCCTGGCGAAGGCGTCTCCTTCCTCTTTCTTCACTTCGCGACGGGACTCCAGGTCGCTGGTGGTTAAGTGGGTAAGGTTAGGGTTAAATGAAATACTACAGTTTGTAAATAACATTGGTAAGTTAGTTCACTATAGTCATTCTCATACTAATTTATAAGACTATAATTATTGTGATTTTTGAAGGTAATAAGATGTCTAACAATACTAAGAGTTATGGGGTCACCACCAAATATCTGAAATTACTTCTTAGATAATTACTGAGCAATATATAGTTACTGTCTGTTAAAGTTAAGTTTATCTAGTAAATTTTTGTAGTATTATATTATCTGTGGTATAGGTAGCATTCTTGTCAGATCCATTAATTATCATAATATGTAAGAAAACACATGTGAATACACAATCAATATTTGATTTTTGAACGCGTTTTTTTATTCAAAATAACTCACTCAATATTTACGAACATTAATAATTATTATTAATGTACGTAAATATTTAGTGAGTTATTTTGAATAAAAAAAACGCGATCACGACCAAAAACCCTTGCAGGGTAGTCAGAAGTCCATTGCCACAATTGCGAAGGTAGTATTTTCAATAATATTACCACAGGTTCAGTTGTCCATCTCCGCATTTGCGAAGGTAGTATTTTGAATAATTTTACCAAAACAACCAATACAGTAAGCGTTAGTTAAGGATTTGCTAACCTATCCTGTATATACATTTACTATATCCTTACATATGATCCTGATGTCCTTATGATTACGGTCTTTATATGGAAATATATATATAAATTATAAATAAATTACCTCTTGTTCCCAATGAGCATAATAACCATGTTTGAGTTGGAGTGCTGGCGAGCATCCTCCAGCCACGTGGTGAGGTGGTTGAAGGTATCCCTTCGGGTGATGTCGTACACTAGGAGGGCGCCTGCCGCTCCTCTGTAGTAGGAACGGGTGATTGATCTGGAAGAAAGCGGGATTATGTTATGGATAATGTCTGTATATGGTTACTTTAGGAGTATGAAAGATTATTTTGTTTAAGTGGAGGTGATAAACCCCAAGATTGGCCATGTGTTGTTTAGAACTATAAAAATATTCAGATATCTATTAGATGTTTTGCTGAAGAATATTATAACAGATAACATACCAAGTAATTAATTATTTTTGCAGTCTTTACCTCAACATACGTGATAGTTAATATCTGTGAATGGCAATGAACTTGCCATCTGTAACAGTAGCTGCCTATAATAGTGAAATTAATATGTAAACACAGTATCAGTAACAACATTGGGCACTTAACCCTCTGACTATTTTAAAAGGATATTTTATGGAGTATGAGTATTCCAGTAATACTTACTGTAATTTTCAACTCAGCCCTGTAATTACCTTACTACCTACCATTAATCTAAGCCACACTAAACAGACCATGAAATACAATTGCTCTATTGAACGCACTAAGACTTTCACTTTTGCTTACTATTTTCTGCAATGATACTAGACAATTTTTTTCATTTGTAATTACATAATAATGTATTATAAAAATATGGATAGCAATAGTTATTGGACTATTATTATACAGCAAACTTTATAGATACCGAATTCTCCAAATATTTTTGTTTATTAGATTATTTTTTGTAGTTTAATTACTCTACATATATGTATGTACACTACATTTACTGAAATTGATTAACAAAAACAGACAATGCTTGTAGTGTTCTTCAATTTTTATATCTTTAACCTCAAGAATCTTTGTCCATAGAATTACTACCTTCGCAATTGCGGAGATAGAAACCTGAACCTCTGACTACCGTTTGCGTTTCCGTAATGTGCTAATGTGTTTGTATGTTAACCTCAACACACTAAATGTGATTAACATTCACCAGTACAGTTTACATCATTTTCTATAGCCTATCTCAATCTATCTAGGATCACAAAGACATATACATATGGCCTTGGTACCAACCTAAAAGCTTCCTGTCCAGCCGTATCCCAGATCTGCAACTTGATCTGTTTGCCATCAATGGTGATCATACGAGCGCCGAACTCCACCCCAATAGTCAAGTCATGCACCGGCTGAAACCTCTTGTCTGTGAACTGGAGAAGCAGGCAGGATTTGCCCACACCTGTAAATAGGATAACAAGATTAATTACAAACATCTTTCATAAACTTTATCGTTTAACATAATGTTCAAATGGAAATTCATTAAAGTAAACCTCTGCACATGCAAAGTAAGAAAGTAAAAATTTGTACTCTAAAGTGCTAATAAGAAATTTCAATAGTATAATTGAGACTTCAATAGAAGTTATAGGGAGGCTTGTTTAAATTGAGAGATTGGCTAACAAGTTGCTACAAATGTTTCATGTTTATCACAATCCTGATATTCATGTTAAATACCTTAGGAAATATTATGTCTCTGAAATGTATGTTTATGATTAGGGCTCAAAGGAGTTGGGCTAAAAACTTTAAGCCTGCTAAACTATACAAAAGATGTTACCATAAGTATTTGTTTAAAACAATTATTTTAATGAACAGATTTCTATTAAAATTCATAAAGAATAAATGAAAGATATGTTGAGGTGGTTAATGAGTATGAGTGAAGCAAGGGAGATTTTCAGGTTCATATATGCATGCAATAAATAATATCTGTGATCTAAGCATACCTGTACAAGAATATACATGTGATGTGTATGTTACGCTACTTATTTTAAAATATTTATGATTCATTTTATCCAGTACAGAGCAATGATTCATGTCAATTGTGACATGATTCACTATATTTACAAGTTCGGACAAAGGTAGTAAAAACAAATGTTTTATTTTCTTCACCATTATATTTTGTGCTTAACTACCAACATATAAACAGAAGATAAAATACAATAATACATAATGTTGATTTTAAGTTATTAGATAACTTTTTTGTCTTTCAATCAGTGATTATCAAAGTTCTTATGTTGAATAAAAAGAATTTTATTTCATGTCAGTAGTAGTAGTCATTTTTATGTGATATATCTAGTACAAACATTAAGAATAACCCCGTAAAGTATCCGATCTTGTTAAATAACTAATAAATTAAGATGATTAATATTTGCTATTAAGAGCTAAAAGTAATCCTTAATTGCTTTTGAAGATATGTCTGATTTTTAAGATAGCTGATTGCATTCTATTCAAGTTCCATGTAGGACTTTCATACATACTTATATTCACACTTCTATGTTACTAACAGGCTAGGCAGAGACTATTGAATGCTACCTAAAACTATCCTGACCAACATATAAGTATATATATATATATATAGGATATATATACATACACATCACACCCAATTCCCAGTAGAGAGGGTAGGCAGAGATCACATATATACAGGACATATAAGTATTAATTATTTGTTATCAACAATAGGTTACTATTTTTAGTATGACATATACAATAGATTTAGGTTAATTGCACTGACCTATATGTGTAGAATAATACTAATCACCTCTTATCAATGTGTGATAAAGGATTTATGAGTTGTTTCAAATGGCAGGATTCCATAAGTTTTAAGTAAATCAAGTTATGGTAATCAAATATATATGTATAACTTTAAATAAATATGCATAAGTAATAAAAAAATTATAGCTATATGTTTTTTATGGTTTTATTTACTTTATGTTATTGAGTAAAATCTTTAAGGGCTTCACCCAATTTGTATAAGTGGCTCCATTACTTAACTACTTCATTACCCAGTTTTATCTTTGAGTCATACATCATTTAAATATTATTAAAAGCCTTATGATGTTACCAGCATTATCATTAATCAACAGGTTTCAATAAATATTAATGTAACATTTTACAGTATGTCAAACAAAGAAATCCTTGAGAAGTTTTGGGGCACTTCCTTATTCTAGTTTCATTGATGATAACTTAGAAAAATAGCTAATGACATACAAAATATCATATACACTGTTATTTACGGCATACGAAGTGACTAAAAACATGCGTAGGCGTAAGATTAGAACGAAAATAGGGGTTCCTTACAGGTAAAAACCCATGTAAACACGCAGAGACTAGGAACAAAGAAGAAAATCTATATTCATTTGCATCTGATTACGAATACCTCAAATATCCTCAATCTACTGACTTATTAGAGGACGAAAACAAAGATAATATTACTAGCACAGTTAGATAAAACAATATGAAATAAAATCAATACCTGTGTCACCAATGATGATGTATTTGAACAAGTAGGCGTAGGCCATGTTTACAGGATTCAAAAGGTCAGTTAATAAGGATCCAACACTTTGGCTAGTTTATTTGTTGATGAAACAACGATTAATATTGAATTAACACCTCTCAATTAGTAAATTAAGACGTAGTTTACTGAATTTTCACAATGAACAGTGAGAATACAAAAAATAGATGAGTACTGACTGACTGAAACGAATGGTTCTCTCTTGTGTTCATATGTCAGTCTAGAGATTAATAATCTTATGTAGCCTATAGATGCAACTGATTACAAAATTTATAAAGCGATAATAAAAACTTCAGAAATTGATTGATAAATATTTGTAAAATTAGGATTATTTTTAAATACCTTTAACTAAAATAGTGACTATTTTATTCATGCATTGTTCTCTATTTGAGTTTATATGACAACAATGGTAATATACTATGATTGAAAATAAAAATAAATATATACTAAAAAAAGTAGCGAGTTGCTGTTTACTTCGTTTAATTTTAATACTTGCTATACAGTGCCTGTTATAATAATAACAAATTGTCTTGTAGTGCTATATTAATGTCCTTCAAAAGTATTTCTATACAGTTAGTTCAGTAATGTTAAAAAAGTGCTTGAGATCACTCGATTTCGCATTGTTTTGGTCTAGATAACCTTACTGAACAGCCATTGTTTACAATGCTTATTCGAAAATTTGCAAATCTTCAATAATGGATCCGTGTAGCAGTAACAGTTGTAGCTCAAGTACATACGCAGTGAACGCTAAAGGTAGCTGTAGTAAACAAAAGTCGGTTGAATGTGACGAAGAACGTAAAAAGGAGATGATTACTTCAATGTCAAGTGTGACAGATAATGGATATCCTAATACGAATGGTATACATTCTGGCAGCTCTACGTCCTCACCTAGCTATGATACTGGTCAGAAACCCTACGGAAATCATAGTAAAAACACAGAAAATTGTAAACCTAGTCACTCCCATTACTCACACCAAGCATCAAGTTTGTTAGATGATCAGCCTTCATGTAGCAGAGTAAATGCAGGTAATACCTCAAACCAAAACTCATTGCACATGCTACCTTCAACAAGTGGCATCAGCAACTCCTCTAGTAATAAACAAAGTAGGAAAAGGCCATCAACATTAAGGCTACGGGGTCCTTATTTCAACAATGAAAATTCAAGTGATACAGAGGATGATAACCTCTCTCTAGGGTCTGAAGATGCTTGTGTCTACACATACAGAGGTGGGGAACACCTAGCTGATCTACCCAGCTCATTTTACAGTCTAGATATGGGCTTACCAGCTGATAATAATGTAGCGATGCCAAATTATTTAGGGAGGGCTGACAATGCTGTGAACAGGGAACAAAGGTCTCGTGAATCTAGCCCGGATATGGACTTTTTGGAAATGGACTTTGATCCTGGTCCTTCTTGCGAGGCTGATTCAGGGGAAGAATCCAGCCTTGGAATAGATATAGATGACCAAAACGAGATGCCAAATGAAGATATACCTCCACCTACCAATCCTCCAGTCAATGAAGGACTATCGCGTCATAAATCTCATTCTTATGATGCCCTGCCTGAGGTGTCTTTGCTGCAGTCGTCTGGTGACTATTACAATGACGAGGATGACTATAGGAATAGGCCTTCGACAAGTAAAGATACAGGTTGCGGAGACAGGTCTTCGCAAAGCTCCAAGGCGTCTAATACGGCTGTGATAACGCATGTGAATGTGAAAGGGGAACAGTTGTTAGTGTGGCGGACGACTGCACAGAAATCTAAGAATGTTTCCGTTGGAGTTCATGTGTCCAGTGGTGATCTGGTATCGCCAAGGGAAGTTATTCAGTGTAAGTATAATGATAAAGTTGTAATAATATGTGATTCTGTTCATTTCAATTCAATGTATCTGGAGAATTTGACGTTGCACAGTTGTTTGAGGCTTGACTCTGTATCAGTGGGTACAGTGTTCGAATCTCGCTTTAGAATGTTCTAATGAAAATGAAGTTTTATAAGAATTTCTAAGTACATTTTCGTAATATAAATACATTTACAAAATGGATCAAATATTACGGTGAGGGAAAACATCATGAGAAAACTTAGCTGTTCCCCAAACAGGTAATAGTCAGTGCTTGTAAATGGGGACATGGCTTACCACCTGTCACATTGAGAACTGACTATTTGGTCAACACTTCTCACATGAATCATTATCTTAAAGACTTACATATATTAATTATAGTATGTATCAGTCTGGTATATTATGCTTCTAAATATATCACAGACAGAGTAGCAATATGACATGACTTTGACAAGTTACTTACCACCAAAGATATTTTGCCATTTCATAATAGTCTGTGCCTTTATACGGTGATACGGTTCACTACCTATCACGTCGGGTGCTGTCTATCTAGTGATACGCGGGCTTCGAATGACCCATACCTAACGTGCCTTTGAAATTTCGGAGATGGGCATTCAAGCCTCTGACTACCCCGCCATAATAAAAAAGGGAGTGTATACACAAGTCGTGAAGCATATGTTTATGTTATGCTACATTTTACAGCGGAAACCTCACCAGACAGCAACGTAGCCTACCAGATAACTCAAGGGGAGCCCCTCAATGTGTCGGCAGCTTTGTATCATGTAAATATGGCCAAAAGACTGATTTTAGAGAAAACTGCCATGGACATTGAAAGCGCTGACATTGCTAATTGTGTAAGTAACAAACTACTATCTCATCTTTCTTATATTAGTATTAGACATTTATTAGTATTATTATTAGTGTGGGACATAAATGCAATAATAACTGGCAGCTATTGGCCTAATATTAATACAGTATAATCTCACTAATCCGACACTTCGATAGATCGGTATGTCCAATAATCCGGCACCCAATATTATCCCGTGCACGTGCTCACGTGTTTGTATTTTTATAGTTTATAGTTAAAAATCTCAAATAAACGCAAACACAAGACACTAGATTTGAATAATGATAACCAAATACATCACATACATTGATTCCCTCTATGAAATGTTTTATTTGTCCTAATGTAAATAAATATTATTATTATTATTATTATTATTTCATTCATTACCTATGACATTTTCTTTATAATCCAGTAATCCGAACATTCCAATAATCCGGCACTCTTTGGTTTTTAATAGTGCCGGATTAATGAGATTATACTGTATACTAAATACTTGGCTGGTATGATTAATGAAGTGAATTGGGCTAAATGTTATCTTTTCTATGATGGGCTAGCAATGTGTATTTTAGTTTCATAAGGTTTATAATAATACAAGCATTAATGTATGGTGAAATATATAAAAATGTTAAGTTAAATACAGAAATTAACATGTCTGTTTAAAGAAGGATGTACATCCATAATATAGAGTATTAGCTGTCTATGAAATCAAGACTTTATTTGATTGGCTTGATATCTTTTCAAGTACAATATTTATCATATGAACTTACCATATAATGGATCACTTATGTAATGCAAATGTCTGTATTAAATATAATATACCTCTTCCATCACCACTATACCCAATACCCCATCTTTCCAGGCAAGGGAATCAGCAGCGCAAACCCCAGAGTCCCCATCCATAGTGGAGCCTCCGCGATGCATGATCTGGTCAGAGAGGGAGGCCTGCGAGAGACAGGTCACCCAGATCGGTACATCGGCTTGCGGAGCCACCGCTGTTGTTAACGCTTTTGTAAGTATCACTACATAGTATAAAACAAAGTCGCTTTCTTTGTCCCTATGTCCCTTTGTATGCTTAAATCTTTGAAACTATGTAACGGATTTTGATGGGGCTTTTTTAATAGATAGAGTGATTCAAGAGGAAGGTTTATATGTATAATAACATCCATTAAATAGCCAGAAGTGCGAAGCCGGAGCGGGTCGCTAGTTTGTATATAATGTAATGTGCCTTAGCTTTCAGATAGGATGAAACTTAACTAACACATTATAAACATACCACGCCCATTTCTCTATAGAGGGGTAGGCAGAGATCACAATAACCAATAAACTTTATAGGAGTAGTCAATGGAAATAGCAACACGGATTATTACCGTTCTTATTGAGTACTGACTATTACATAGAGTATGTTTACATGTGGGTTGAAGTTGGCCATAGGATTACTACTTTGGCAATTGCAGAAATAGTCACCCGAGCCTCTGAATACTCTGCAATGGTTAATGGTCCTGTAAGAGTTTTATATTTGTTCTTATAGATAGATAATTTTTGTAACAGTACATGTAATGTGCGAAAAAAATATTATATGTTTAAATTCAGTAAATTAACATTGGAAGTACTAATCAAGGAGGTATACAAACCGAAACTTTGTATTTCGTAATTAATAATGAATCAGTTTGTTTAAATAGCTAATAACTAAGTTAGACTTACCTAATATTTTTAATGATATCACTAATGAGTTACCATTATCCTTTCATTTTGTTTGTTTCTAGATTGCGCTGGGTGTTCCAGTGAATGTGGATAGGATTAACTCAGAAATAGGAACGAGGCAACGAGCCAACCATGCGCCGCTTCCAAGGTATGTTCCTCCATTAATCGCTGTGTCATTCACACGTCTGTCTACCCTTAAAGGGATTGTGATTGTAATGTATCATCACTACATAGTATAAAACAAAGTCGCTTTCTCTGACCCTATGTGCCTTTGTATGCTTAAATCTTTGAAACTACACAACGGATATTGATACGGTTTTTTAATAGATAGTGATTCAAGAGGAAGGTTTATATGTATAATAACATCCATTAAATAGTGGAGTAGGCTATATATTTTATACCCGTGCGAAGCCGGAGCGGGTCGCTAGCATATTGAAAAAAGGGTGACGTTAGAAGTACCTAGGAGCGCCGAGTATGTATGAGTGTCAATGAATCGAAAGTGGTTTGTCAGGATCGGTACAAATGGGGATCCGTGATCTCTGCCTACCCCTCTACAGGGATTCAGGCGTGATGTGTATGTATGTATGTAATGTATCATATGTGAATATGATATATATTGTCCTAGTTCTGAGTTTAATGTCTTTAAATGATACCATTTTGGATTATTTGGTAATGAGCTAGCAACCAGTCTATAAAGTTTACATACCAATGCTATCAAAACCCAATTATGAATGCCAAAAGAAAAGATTCCGAGGTTCTACAGCCCGAAAAGGGTTAAAATATATGTTTGTATTTACATAAGTAATAGTCTTCGCTACATAGTATAAAACAAAGTCCCTTCCTCTGTCCCTATGTCCCTTTGTATGCTTAAATCTTTGAAACTACACAACGGCTATTGATGCGGTTTTTTTTAATAGATAGAGTGTTTCAAGAGGAAGGTTTATATGTATAAACATCCATTAAATAGT
The DNA here is from genome assembly GCA_030578115.1 of Leucoptera coffeella. Lineage (NCBI taxonomy): Eukaryota > Metazoa > Arthropoda > Insecta > Lepidoptera > Lyonetiidae > Leucoptera > Leucoptera coffeella. The sequence continues at coordinate 141,741 of JAMBLF010000249.1, forward strand.
GCAGTAGGCTATATATTTTATACCCGTGCGAAGCCGGAGCGGGTCGCTAGTATTAAATAAACTACATTGTATTAAATAGTTATGTCCTCTATATTCTATCTTTTAATTGCAAATCTTTTGTATTGTCTTTTGTTGCTTTAAATAAATAGTCTTTATTATTAAAAGGTACCTGTTAACCCGAGCCGTGGCAGGCTGTACAGCCGCGGACATCGTGAGTGGCATCCAGAAGGCGTCAGAGGGCGCTGTCACCGCGAGGTTCTTCCACACCTACCCGGAGAGGGTGGTGGCCCTGTCTCATTGGCTGGCCGATTGGATTTCATTGGGTAAGGGAATTTGTTAATGGTTCCGTAAACTACTAATAAAGTTTCTAAAGATGAACGACCAACGCGTTCACGGCCATTAATTAAAATACCTAGATGTACTTTTTACGTGTAAATATGTGTACGTATGCAATATCGAAATAACTTATACCTACGAGTTACATAATGTTATTTTTAATAATTTTCTTACAAAATACAAAACAAAAACAAACGCGTTCACGACCAAGGGTTAACCTTGGGTTGTAGTTAGAGGTTCAGGTGTCCATCACCGCAATTGCGAAGTAATTCTATGGTCACCTCGAACCCATGTGTTGACCAGATAGTCAGTACTCAATGTGACAGGCGGTAAGCCATGTCGTCATTCACAAGCACGAATCATTACCTGTTTAGGGAACACGTAGGTTTCCTCGCGATGCTTTCCCTCACCGTAGTATTCGGTGCATTTCGCAAATGTATTTTTATTACGAAAATGTACATAGAGATTAATTAAACTTCATTTCTATATATTCTATTCGTACATGGTCGGGCGGAATTTGTACCCTGTAACCATTTATACAGTGTCAAACACCAATGAACTGAGCTACGCCGGATTAACATTTTCTTTAAGATTTGTGTATCTAATTTTATTATAGGGTGTTGGTACTTTACTGTAGGCTACCGATATGTCGAATATTAATAAATAAATAAATAGGCTTTTTTACAGGAGAATTCTTTCAAAGTATTTGCACCACATGATTTTCACCGTGATGGTCACACATACAAGACATAATCTGGGGCCTTAGTCCACTAATACGTTATAGCAGAAACGCAGTTCAATATCAGATCAGTAATAGTGTGAAGTTGGTCCTGATGACCAAAAGTGTCAAATATCACCATTGCAATTAGCAAAAGTGTCAAATTTACCTTTAAAAAGGCGAAATTAATCACATTTGGTCATCCACTACCAACTTTAGACTATTACTGATCTGATATTGAACTGTTATTTTGCCCCTGTTGTCTGTCCTCTTATATATTTTTTCTATTTTTCACTGGAAATAATAGATGTATTATTATATATAATTTACCGCAGAAAAATAATAAGACAAAGGACTCTATCCTTCTATTTATTTACATTGAGGACTAGAAATTTTACATAAATTAATATTCCTTTTAACAGGCGCAGTACCTATCCTGACACTGAATCTGCAAGCTGCTCAGGACACAGACATACCAGACGCCTGGCACCACCAGATGGCCTTCGGGGTGTGTCCCCGGGGCGTGTACCTGTGTAACAGGGTGGAGTGTGTACCGGAGTCTGTGTTGTGGCCGAGGTGAGTTGAAATCTTACCAAGAACATAACAAACACTTAAACGGCTTAAATCTGCGAAGATAACTTACGTTTCAATGGCGACGATTGACTAACGAATCTCTTATTAACCTGCAATAGATACACTGATCGTGAAATGTAGAGATCGTGCCACATAAGTTGGCAGTTGGAGGCGTCGCCACAGTCGCGTAATTCAGTGTTGCCAGTAAACACGCCAAAACTAGCACTCACTGTGCCATACGGCTCGATACATTATACAGCCCTGGCCAAAAGTATTAGGCACCCTAACAAAAACGCCAATGGGGTAGTTTAAAGTGATAAATGAAGCAGATTTTGGTCTTATATTAATAATTTAATGAAATCCGGTCTCCTCGAACCGTTCAAGGGCAGTTTGGACCACATAACGAGAACATTGGACCACTTTCGCTGTTTCCACCTGCGACATACCTTGCTCGTGGAGAAGTTAGATTTGAATATTTTTTTTTAGATTAACTTCACTGGTTTTAGGCATTTTTCACACTAAACACTATTATATTTCAGAATAAAATGCGTCATGATACCAACGCCAATAATATAAATATGTTTGAACATTTTTAACAGCTTGAAGTACTACTCAAAAAAAAACTACTTTTTTCGTTTTTGACCGTATGTGGCCTTTTGACAAACAAAATAAGCTTATTTATAGGTTTAAGCAAGCCCTAATAACACCTATAATGCTTCCAAAAAAAACTTTGCGCCACTTTGCACAACTTTTGAAAATATAAGAGTTTTGCAGGGGTGCCTAATACTTTTGGCCACGGCTGTAGGTTTCATTTGTAACAGTCTTTGGTTGCAGAGCTATAAACTCAAATAAAACAAATTAATATATCAAACTCAAAAGTCAAAATATTTTTATTCAAAATAGGCCCCATCACAAGCTCTCTTTGAAAGTTATCTTATGATCTAAGTATAAATTAAAAAACTATTTTAAACATGGCACTGAGCATTGTCTTTACATAATTTTTACCGAGGTTAGTTCAGCGGAGACCCTAGCTTGGAGAAGAACTAACAAGAAACTCCGGAAATCAATTTATTATAGTCACCCTTAACAAACATAAAAATTACAAAGAAAGTGAGCAAAAACACAACGCTGGTATTACTGAATTTACCTTTCATACAAAATATCACGCAATGGCGGAAACGTCAAATTTAGTTCCAAGTTTGCCGACTGCCAACTTATGTGGCGCGATCTCTATGTGACTCTCTTTATTTTCCCACAGACTAACATCGCCGTCAGACTTGCTTGTCAAGACGAGTGACGTTATCTCGAGGTATACCTCGCGAACAGACTTGACACCGCTAATGGCCGTACCAGATAGAAGATTTCACACTTACAATGTTTTAGGTAAGTAAAGATAGTTGTAGACTATTATGTGAATAGATAAAATGTATGAGTATTTTGTCATATCGATTATTATTTAGCTCCTTGCGTCTTTACTAATACCATCATCCTTCTGCCTTGTGAAGTTCAATACCCAGCTGGACACTACATTTGTACAACGGGAATGTGTTGCAGATATATGGTCAACGTCAAGAATATATCCCTCTGATTCTACATTACTAGTAAAATAGTATCTTTGGATAGAGGTTATCTAATAAAAAATAGAATAGTCACACAACATTTTACATTGCGGCGGTTGTCATCTACCCCTTTATACAAAACGGCTGTGACGTTTATGGTGTGTCTATAATGATCGATATTGATGAACATCATTTGATCCGCCAAAGGATTAAGAGATATTAACCGTTAAACGGCATTGTTACAAAATATTGAGTATTTAATATCATAATGTATTTTCAGGACAAGTAGTGAACGTAATCCGTGAATGGAAGGGGTCCGAAAACAACGAACGTGCTATGCGGACCCGCCATATTAGGATACCAGCCAGCTACCAGGCTGGAGTGACTATTGCAGCATTGACAGGCACCGAGGCTCACCGGCGGCTCATGCATGCACCGCAGTTGCCTATTCTGGACAGTTTGGACAAGAGATAATCAAGGTTTTCATAGGCTTAATGCTTTACATACAAAGAATGGACTTCACTCCAGGGTCATGAATATTGATAATAAATAAAAAAATGTATTTATGAAGTAGAATGCATAAAATAGTTACAGATAACATCATCACAGAGTATTCTATCATGTATTGGTTTATGATTTGTTTTACCATTGCAAAAATTAATCTAAAATGTAGTTTTTTGTTTATATGGTAATTTTAGTATGTTTTACTAGTTTTTTACAATACAGGAATAATAGAAGGCACATAAACGTATTTATTCTATCACTCATCGTTCGTAAAGTTTAGTTGTACTAGCTCAAGTAACCTTACAAATGTAAATAAATCTGTGAATAGAATATGTCATGTATTTAGAAACTAAATAACATACAGGTCATTATTAATTAGTTGTAACATGTAATATGGTTTTTATCCAAGCTTGTCTTTCTATATGTGGCATTATGATTTAACCTATTTAGGTACACAAACCGGTAACAAACTATAGATGCTATATTTATTCATTGAAAGCACAAATATCGTACATTAATTACTTTGACAATGACAGGCATTATTTTCTTATTACATCAAAACTAACGACGTTTCAATTATTTTGTTTTAAACGTTTCTTTTTGCACATAAAAAGCGGGCTAATTTGTTTAATCGCACTAATATATCTAAACACAAAATATTTGAAATTTATATTATTATTACTTCATTCAAGATTTTGCAATAGCCTTGTTCTGTGAATTGTATGTGTACATCCGATTGTTATATTAATTGGTGCTGCCTAGTCGAAATTGCTTTTATCCATTACTACAATATAGAAGATCTGTATAACGCCATTTAGTTGAAAAAATATTATGTATCTCTTTTTTGTAGCAAAGTTATTCTTAATTTTCTCGGGTTAATATAAATGTTTTATTTGTATTCGAATATGTGCCAATTCAATGTAGGAGGCCCTTTATTTAGCAATGCTTTGGTTAGTATTAAACCATAGACACTATAGAAACAACAATTTCTCTATGGATGATTAAAGGCTACTTTTAATTACATTAAATGCTATCTAAAGTCATGATTAGTATTATGTTTAGCCATACCTGTGTATAGCTTGATATAGCAATAACATATTATTAATAATAGTCTTAGTTAATGATTTGTTGTGTTTTTATTGTATAGATTTTGAAGGATTAAAGCGAAACTCATTTTCATAACATAGAATTTATCTGTTTGTTGTCAAGATCCATCGTGTTAGTGATTAGTGAGGTATTAACTATACTTACTCAGATATTAGTTTATTGCTATTAAAGTATAAAAATATCTTTCATACAACACTTCTTTATAGATTTTCTATTCCCTTTCTATCCCTTAATTTTATTGGATATTCGCTATTTGATTGTTTTTTTTTTACAATATTATGTAAATTGATATAAAAACATGTCTGCAGTAAAAAATATTTCGTTTATATAGCAATCAAAAAGGTACATGCATGAACTTTTTACCCAAATGTAATTTGTAGAATATATTCGTAGCGGGTAAAGGTTAATTCCTTTTGTGAAAATACTAGGTACGGCTGTATGATATTGTAAGAAATATTACATATAATTAATTATAGCACATGAAATAAATTATTTATTGTTTTATTTCCTAATCCAAAGACATCACTGTAATAATTATAACCTACAAATAACAGATCTATTAAAGAAAGTTGGCCTTCAAAGTACAATATAATCGAGAAAGCAAGCGAAGGTGTTTCGAAGTTAGTAGTGTGAAAATTGATAGGTTAGTTACTCCCTCAAACCTAAATGTAATAAAAATCTTTTGCTTCACTGAAATCTAATTGGTTAAGTAAGGCTTATGTTTTTGTGAAATTTAAACGTTTAGGGTTCGTCAACAAAGCCAGCAGCCCAGTGAAAGTTATACAAATATTTATTTATGGCAGTATGTTTAGTCAATTGTAATGCCAAACTGGCTAAATACTTTGAAATTTATCATATTCCGAGTTATCAAGAAGTGCAAACACCATGCCATCACTGTTTTTAGTTTCATCGTTATAATCATAATGATGACAAATTAAAAAAGTCAACTACTGCAAAACGTGCAAAACACCAACAGAAAACCAGCATTCGTCTATCTACTTGTAGCATTATTTTGGAACAAACAAAACGAAGAACAAAAAGAAATAAAAAAAAACGTTTGTTTATTGTGATGTGTTGGATTGAGGTTAAATTTTGGGAAATAGTTTGATTTCTTTTATATTTGTCTATTATTTACCCTAAAACAAACAACTAAGTTATGGCATCGCCTAGCAAATTGCCCGGTACGGGCCTTGAAGACGTTGGAGTGCCGGGTCAGACATTTCTACGCGATGCTCTTACAAGCTGTACCGACCCGCTAAAAGCGATTGAAGAGTTTCAACTCGAAAATGGCATTTTATTGCCTTCTTTACGACCTATGCTGCCTCTTCTGGACCTGCATGGAGTCAGGCGTTTGGATTTCCATACCTCTGTTCTAGAAGAACTCCGTGACAAATTGATAGCACATATAAACGAACTCGGGACGAAAGATAACAAGGACCAGGATAAAAAGCTGAAAGAATTACTAGCTAAAACGTTCCCGGTTGTGAAGGTAAAAGCCTTGAGACCTGTCATTATGAGTATACTGAAAAATACTCCTCACATAGACGATAAATACTTGCGTGTTTTGGTGCGCGACCGAGATCTTTACAACGATACTGACACTGAAGTGAAACGGCAAATTTGGCAGGATAACCAATCTTTATTTGGAGACGAAGTATCCCCGCTGCTCAGTCAGTATATAAGAGAAAAAGAGAACATACTGTTCGACCACGAAAACTTGAACAATTTATTCTTTTCCCCATCCCCCAAAGTACGTAGACAGGGTGCAGTAGTCCAAAAGCTGGCCCATATGATAGGCACCAGTGTGCGTTTATATGACATGGTGTTACAGTTCTTACGTACACTGTTTTTGAGGACTCGTAATGTACATTATTGTACTCTACGTGCTGAGCTACTAATGGCATTGCATGATTTGGAAATTCAGGACATAATATCTGTTGACCCATGCCATAAGTTCACATGGTGTCTTGACGCTTGTATCAGAGAGAGGAACGTAGATGTGAAACGATCAAGGGAACTGCAAGGATTCCTGGACAGCATTAAGAAGGGCCAAGAACAAGTATTGGGTGACCTCTCCATGACTCTATGTGACCCTTATGCTATAAACTTCCTAGCGACATCTGTTATTAAAATAGTGACCCATTTAATCAACGTAGAAGGATTGCCACGTGATAACCCTGTACTGATTTTATTACTCCGAATGTTAGCACTTGGCTTAAGTGCTTGGGTTATGATAGATTCACAAGAATTCAAGGAACCTAAGCTAGACAGTCAAGTGGTGACTAAGTTCCTTCCAGCACTAATGACCTTGATGGTGGATGACCAGGTGCGAGCTTTGCATAATAAGCTGCCTCCAGACGAACGAGAGTCTGCCATCACCACGATTGAGCATTCAGGCCCACCACCAGATGCGTGTGAAGCTTATATGAGGGATAATACCGTATGTGCAGTATTATCCATGTACTATACGCTACAAGCTACTAAGTTACGTGACAGAATAGCCTTGTTACGTATACTAAGCATACTCGGTAGCTGTAAAGACGGTAGGGCTTACGAAGATCCGTTTTTACACACATTCGTTGCGATGTTAATACAATTACCTGACGAATTTCAAGGGGAAGATTTCTCTACTGTATTATTTGATGAATTCTTCTTTGCGGGCTTAGCAAAAGATAATGTTACCAGGCATTTACTAAAACTGCTATGGTATTTACATGGCAAGTTACCGGAAACTCGAGTACAGACTCTCATGAAGGCTTTACAGCCGGGAACACAGCATAATGAATCCGTACATAAGATGTATGAGGAATTGAACCAGAAAATCAATGTACAGACAGAACCAGCTACTCCGGTACAAGAAATGGAATATATAGATTCACCGTTAATGAGTGTGCCTACGCCGGCTCCCTATCACAATGTTATATAAGACTGAAGCTTACTATATTGTAGCTACATTTTTTTACTAAGTAAACTACATAATATATTAACTGTTTAAGAAGAAGATTGAAGATTTGCAGACGGTAGACATTGCATTTAAAATAGGTTCATATCAAAATGATTTGGCCAATACTTTAGAGTTTAGCAATTTTATAAGTGAAGAATAAGTTAAATGCTCAAATGCATATACTAATATATTATGTATTCTTAATACATTTCAGAATATGACTCATATTTTGTTCTCAATATTATGTACTTTATTTAGTTTTTAATATTTTTCTTAGATTTTATAATAGTATGTAATTAAGACAAACTATATCATGCATATAAGATATTAAAATGCAGGAATTACGTACATACATACTCGTATATTGTGTATGAACATTGTACATATTAGTTTTACTTGGTGTGGAGATAAATATAGTTGTAAATATTAACATAATTGGTTTCAATATGTCACCCATATTTTAATTTTTAACTCATACTGATCTGGAATTAAACTAGAAAATTACAATTTTCTTCTTAGCTGTTACAATAACCAGGAAGGGTAAGCTACAACTTATGAAGTTCATACATATGAAAGAAAACAAATAAGAAACCATTTTTGGTTTCTAGTATATTTAGATAAATGCACTTATCTTATGGATATATGATCATGACGTAATAATCTCCTTTTTTTCAATCCTGCAAAACAAGTTACCGCATACACACTCACTACACTACACCGCGTACATACATTACATCTTGTTAAGTCACTCCCTGCCGTTTCACTTCAGCCACGTAATATATCTCTTAATATAACTCCTGGTACGACACTGTCACCTTTTCATAAAATGGAAAAGAGTTACATATTTCAAAATGGTCCTAAAGCACCCCTTTACTTGGTGCGATAACGTTACTTTTGTAGTGCGCATAATTTCCATGAGAGTAATAGAGTATTATATATGATTTCCATAAGAGTATATAGTGAAGTGTCTAAGTTTCAAATGCTCCTGAAAAACTACATAGGTGACAGGGTTGCACCTCGATATACGTCTTGTCAATTTACTATCTCATTCAACATTTAGCTATATAACCGTATAACATATCTAAATCTTCATTTGAATTCAGATCCGTAACTTTAAACGGTATGTAAATAATTACAACGATCTACTATCAGAAATACTTTATTAACACCAACTTACGTCAATACATATTAAGGCATATTTTATTTTGTAAAAAATTCACGACAAGAAAATGGATGTTTACAAAAATTATATTAATAATGGTAAAATTATTCTCTGATTACTTAATTTAAAAATACCTTTTGGGTATCTTATTTCTATGTTTTCAAGGCACACTTAATTACAGTTGGTATGATATACATTCAAACGGGGTATGATTTGGTTCGAGGGTATGACACATGCATAAGCATGGTTACAATACAACATAGCAATAACAAAGTTATGAATAAATAGATGAAGTAGGTAAATTATTCAATATAAGCAATGCAAAAGAGCTAAGATTATTTGATTCTATCTGTCAAAGAATACCGAAATAAAGGTATTTAAAATTAAAACATGCATAATTAGATTTGGTAGCTTTCTCGCGACGTTGAATATTACTAGGCGTAATTTATTATTCCAATGGGTGATTCCTTTTGGACAAGGTTTTATCATATAGGTTATAAGTACCGTATGAAAATAAAACATATACTATCTTGTTAAAACACCCCATTTGAACGTACTTCCACCTTTACAAACTAAGCACGATGATCACGCGAATCATGGGTAACGTCCATCGAATGCAGGGACCGCAGAGACCTGGATCTTTCAAAGAGCGAGGGGTCAGTGTATATTGGTTCGCTGCCATCGTCGAAAGCAGCTGCCAATCTGCCCGCTGAGCCTTCGTTTGCGTCGACGAATGAACGGCCTAGACCACTGTAATAAGAAAAATGATTAAAAATGGATATGCTAGTCTAATGTTAATATGTAAATTGATTACTAGCTTAATTTATTTCTAGCGTGTCGTAGGAGGCAACTAAGGGATAATGGAAGCTTTTGAATCTGATTACGATCCCTTTGCTAAGAGTTACTGAGACGATGTGGTATATACGAAATGCTATCTACCCCGAAAGGGATTGATCTCAGCAAAATTTGTGCGTAAAAAGTGGCGTTCGTTATAAATTATTATTTTTTGTAAATTATTCGACATTAGTCGAACAAGTGAATGATTTTGTATATCTGGGAACACTTTTTACTAGTAACGGAAAATGTGAGGGAGATATTGAACGTAGAGTGTGTGCAGGTAATAAGATTAATGGGGCTATGTATAGTGTTATGGGTAGCCAGTAGATTTCTCAATCGGCACGTATGGCTATTCATAGGGCTGTGATGGTTCCAACATTGACTTATGGTAGTGAAAGTTGGGTACGGCAAAAGAAGCATGAAAGTAGAATCAATGCCGTCGAAATGCGGTCACTGAGAAGCATGTTAGGAGTAACATTGAATGATAGAATTAAAAATAGTGTGATAAGGGAAGGTTGCGGTTTGAAAGAAGATGTAGTGACTAAGATTGAAAAGAGCATGCTTCGATGGTTTGGACATGTTATGCGGATGAATGATAGCAGATTGACAAAAGGAATATATATGAGTGAAGTGGAAGGGCGGTTACGTAGGGGCCGGCCTAATAAGACATATAACAGTCAGATAGACGCTATATTGAAAAAAGGTGACGTTAGGGGGTACCTATAACCGCCGAGAGTGTATGAGAGGATGTATGAATGTCAATGAAGCGAAAGTGGTCTGTCAGGATCGAGACAAATGGGGATCCGTGATTTCTGCCTACCCCTCTACAGGGAATCAGGCGTGATGTGTATGTATGTATGTATTCGACATGTAATTTTTCGGGCTATAAAAAGCTATATAATGTTGATAATTATAGAAACCTTTCACTCGCGTACTCACCTCAGTGAAAACGGCTTGTGCAGATGAGAAGCTGTGAAGAGTGAGGGTCTGGTGGACCTTGGCCCTGGTGTCACTGGTCTTAATGGGGGCGGCAAAGGCGTGGATGTGTGAATATTCTTCTGGAGAACTTTCCAGTAACGCCTGTGGGTTACATATTGGCAATAAGTTACAAATACAATAGAATTCGCAGTAGATACATTATGCTCATACTCGTAGTTAATATGGAACTTTTTGGTTTAGAATATCTAGGTTATTTAAAACCAGAGTTCCTGCCTTAGTATATTTCAATTAATTTCCTCTCAAACCTCTCAAAAGGGCATTTGACGTTTATAAAAAAAAATATAATAAGCTATTTATAGCGCTTTGTTTATTCGTTCGATCTAACAAAAATTCCATCTCACCCATATTTACTTAAGTCAATCTGATTCAATCAATCTCATGTATAATAATAATAAATTAGGACACTGTTACAACAATTGAAATAAACTTCTGTTAAGGGTACTAGTCAACGTATGTATACTTATTTAAGAAATATACACTTATTATAATTATATAAATACATGTATAATCAACAACCAGACTGGAAAGCAGAAGAAAAGCGTAGTTCTTAACTCTGCCTCCATTGGAAATCGAACCCGGAGATCTCACGATTTGCGCTCAGGTGGTTAACCAATCACACTACGGAGGTCGTAAAAAATGTATTAATATATACATATGTATGTCTATAATTGTAGTATCCTGGTAGGTAGATTCTCGATTCAAGACCTAACAAGTATCTTTACAGTTAATATTCCTAAACTTACCTATACACATACAGGGCGACCGTCATAAGAGCCAAGAGAAGAGACAGCAGCACACACAAAGCGACCAACAGAGCCCTGTAATGGTAGGGAGACACGCAGACTCCAGCTGTGGAAACCACTGGAGCCGTGTCTCCAGCAGAACCATTCTCTTCCAACAGTTCGTTCCTGTTGTCGAAGACCTGAAAGAAAAGTGATTGTAATTGATTATGCTCTACATCGCTACTTGAAAAAGTCTCTCTCGCTTTTGACACCTCTATGGATTTTCCATGCATTCGTGGTATTTTATACATCACGCTACGTACAAAAAGATATGTTAGGACCATAAAGGTGTAATTGTAACAGATTTTTGAGCTACGGATCTTCGCACTAGTGGAATCGTAAAAATTTCATATTAAAATGAATAAGGGTGCAAAATATTTGTTATTTTATACAATGTAATTATTTCGACATTGGCGTAACCTTTAATAAATCATTTTTGTTTAAGATTAGGACGCTCGTATACAAGTTCACCTATGCAGATGTAAAGACTAATTCAGATAATATAAACAAAAGACATATCGTTATAAAACTTGTCTTAACTTACTTCTATCATCTTCCTAACATGACTGGGAGTCTCCACATTCTTCTTCAAGTATTGATCCACGTCTGTTTCTTCCGTTGAGATCTTATAAACGGTTCCCTCTCCATCCTTCTTCTTTTCCTCCTGATTCTCTGTATCAGAGGTTTCCTGGTCCTCAATAACAGATTCTGTGGAGTTGACATCCCTCTTGCGACGTCCAAAGGATGGTTCTGATCTTCCAGCGTGAGTCGGGCAGTAAGCCTGTAGAAGTGGGATAGATTAGTTTAGTTGGACCCCATAGGTGTTCGCAATTAGTCTCCAATGGAACCATTTTAAGTGATTGGTTGTTAAAGCCTTATTAATAGTTTTATTGAAGCGTGAATGACGGAGATGCAAAGGGTACTAAAATTTTGAAACCATCGAAAAATAGGACTGATATTATTATAATGTTTCACGTTTAAATCAAATTGACGGACTATGAAATTAATTTGCAATTGACGTACATATTCGTGTTACAATCTTAGTTACTAGTCCTTCGCACAAAATGGTTCCTACATCTACAGATTACATTCTCTTTATCTCTTACTACACGTGATTCTCAGTCATCAGTAGGTAGTCTTGCATATGAATAGTATTGCTTATCCAGCGTTCCTAATAACAAGTCATACTCTAGATATGCGATGCAATGAACCTAATTCAAAGATAAAATTAGATGAATTATTTTCCTTTATAAGGAGCGGCGTGAACACGATAACCTTATGCCTCGCTTACTTACAAACATTGGATTGACGTATTTAAAACGTTCATAGATAAAGATTAATCAAGTAATTATTTGTATTTTCATTGAGATAATAACGAATTGTTTACAGAAAGGCAAGCGTAAAGAGATTGATTTAATGAACCAAAGGTTGTAGATTAGTTTCGTGACATTCTAATTTTGACGGTTATTGGGTACTCGTAGATCTTTTTATTTAATCAGTCATCTTATGAAAGATTAGTTGGCATTCACCGAATAAAACTTTTACATAACGTTACAAGCGGCGCTCTGTCGTTTTTTTACGGAGTATTGCAATAATTGAATATATAATTACATACATACATAATTATACATATATAAACTGGAAACTATATTCAAAATGCTTATTCTTAACTACTCAGTCAAATCCACTTGCCCAGAAATTATCATCTTGGTCGCTATCTGCATGTATCCAAGCTTCCAAGACAAATATTACAATTACAATATCATCAGTGGTTTATTATTTATGAAATGCCAGACTATTACAATGTTCAACTTTAGCATGAACAAGGGTTCATGACATGCTATACTGGATCACAATAAACTCATGCCAATACATACCGGCTGGCACCCTTCCCGACACGTGCGGACGGTGGCTTCGAAGACCAGGAAGTTGGACTCTGGTATCTTGAAGGCGTTGAATCTGGCCTCCAAGGAGTCTCCGTTGCGACCTTTGTCCAACTCCGGGAACACGTCAGGGTCGACTGGACATCTGGGTACATTGAGGGGTGAAGTTTAGGATTTATTTGAATATAATCCTATAACCGCCGAGAGTGTATGAGAAGATGTATGAATGTCAATGAAGCGAAAGTGGTCTGTCAGGATCGGGACAAATGGGGATCCGTGACCTCTGCCTACCCCTCTACAGGGAATCAGGCGTGATGTGTATGTATGTATAATGAATACATTGAATTAGGATGTACTAAATAAGAATAATGTTTGAATGACATACATACATTCGTAATATACATTCACGTCCTTTATTTCCTTTCGGGGTTATAAGAATATCCGAGGCTCGATCATTATCGACTTAGGACATTACCTAAGCCACTTTTAAGCACGAAAATTGTCATAAGGCACTTTGGTTGCTAGCTCATCGTCCTATATGTATATTGCATTAATCTTTAGTCGTTGTCATGTCATGTCATGTCAATTAGGTGAAAAGCATTCAACAAAATTATGTTAATTTGCATGCCTGATACGGTCGAACACACTGTACCTTATACCATTTTGTAACAACAGTGAATAACGTGTGTTTGCAAATAAAATTTGATTTGATTTGATTTGATTTGATTCGTCCTCAACGACATGCCGGGAAGAACAGCTTCTAGTTAGCATCCTTTTAATGACCTCAGCTACATTGCATAATGCTAAATAGCACATTGCATCATGACGTCAAAAAAAGTATTGATGCGTAAATACTTTTCTTATTATGACGTTCATGCAAATAGAGAATCTTAGCGAATTACATATGCCTATAATTCTTCTTTGAGTATATTATGTACTACATAAATCACTTACAAATGACATGCAGCTGTTCGTAACATATGACCAAGTAAGATAATTTTGTAATTTTTATAAATTCTTTAGCAATTTCAGAAATATGCCATTTGAATCGAAACGTAAATATTAAAAGAAACACCAAAGCTTTTAAATCCAGAGGTTGAGTCTAGCCTTGAGATAATTATAAATAATTACTCAATAATACGTGTTTTTATCCCATATTTACGTCCACCATTGATAGATTTCTAGATAGGCAAGTTAAGTGCAGTTGTGATGGATAAGACTGCAGATAACAGGTTTTTAATTAAAGCGAAACCTTGAACAAGATTACGGTCAATGCAATTGTAATTATTCTGTTTACTACGAGTTTAATGTACACTATTCTACTTTTAAACATTGGAAATCATTGCAATTGTACTTGGTAAATAGAGTTTGTGTTTAACGTGCTAGTGTACCTAGGCATGAAAAAGAATAAAAATAAAACTAACTACATATTATTTCCACATGTCGTAGAATACGACAAAGGGTTAATGGAATCAATTGATCGATGGACTACCTGTCACCAACATGTTTGATATTAATGATACCTCGACTCCGATACTTATGGTAAAAGTGGACAAGGAAATATATCATTTATGTTCCCGAGGTTATATCCATCCCAAACAGGATAACAAAAAATGTATGTACATATACATAATTTCATTTATATACCCATGTTACAGACTTAACTATACGCACTTACTTATTAAGTATACTGCCATTATAAACCGTAGTATTTAATCAAATCTTTAATGTATAAGTATAGAATTAATACTACAATCTATGCATGCATAGTACACTGAAACTAGGAATTAAACCTAGAATTCATTTCATTCCATTTCATATACATGTGTGTCTATCGTCATGATTAATAACTAACGGGACTTATCGCGTAAGTTTTTATATAATAAAGTTACCTTTATTATTAACCCGACGTTATATATAAAAACTTACGCGATAAGTCCCGTTAGTTATTAATCATGAGTATAAACCGCGAATCTCTTAAAACTGTGTCTATCCTATTTATAAACATACTTACCCAACTCTATCAATAAGCTGCACCGATCTTCCCGAGTACGGATCTCTCGCTATGACATTGGTAGCAAAGATATCAGCTGGATAGTTGTATCCGTCTTGGGCCTCCAATTTGAAGGTCAGGGGGTCACCCACGGCTATGGTGGTGGTAGGTCTACCTTGGTACAGGATCATGAGACGCACCTTGGAGTTGAGAGAGCTTTCTTCTGGTAGATATTCAATGGGAATGGGACTCCCGGATCTGTCAACCAGATTGTAAGACAGGCTGATGTTAGATTTGGTAAATGTTTTTTTTTGAATCAGGTAAGGGACTTTGTATGAACTCTTTCTGGGTACTGAGGTATAAGAATTATATTGTTTATTAAACTAAGGTTTTTAGCCAATGTAGCAATTTACTCGTTGGCAGTTTATTCGACGGTAAGTTAGGGTAACAATGATTGGATTCATGTTGTTTTGACATATTATGGAGTTGTAATTTATCATCAAACTTAAATGCTAGTAAGGACAGTGACAATTATTCTAAGTATATCTACCCGTAACTACATATTTTATGGGTACGAGTCGATATGTCTGTGCATTAGGTCACAATAACTCATTTTTTTGTCCCTTTCTTATCATACGTTTTTTAT
The DNA here is from genome assembly GCA_030578115.1 of Leucoptera coffeella. NCBI lineage: Eukaryota > Metazoa > Arthropoda > Insecta > Lepidoptera > Lyonetiidae > Leucoptera > Leucoptera coffeella. The sequence goes on from JAMBLF010000249.1 coordinate 157,784, forward strand.
CAACTTATTCATAGATTTATAGTAATAAAAACCATAGTCATGAGAGTTCGTACAAAGTCTTAACTAGTTAGTGAGTTAGTGCATTAAAGCACTCACAAAAGTCACAGTTATGAAGCGAAGCAAATACACAAAAACCGTTAACAGATAACGTCGTTCAGCTGTCAGGGAAACCAAAGCTAAAACAAACGAACACTTCACAAACAAAAGATAAACATCAACAGAAAACAAACCAACTTCAATCTTCAAAATTCAACAAACAGTAGCATAGGTGAAAAAGTTAAGAAAACGTATCAATTTTGTGGAATATGTGACATTATTATGTATTGACAATTAGTCATAGATATTACATCACAATGTATTATGCAAACCTATAACATGTCCGTATTATTATGTCGTCTTGAAATATATAACATATAATTGACCTGACCGATTCTATAAGCAACTTGTCTATTTTATTTCAGTATTGTTGTTAAATTTATAACTATGTATGTACTTATTTATTCACGTTATTGTCACTGCATTAAGTATATATGTACCTAGGTACTCCTGAATTTTGTTGTTGTGTCAAATGTAAATGCAGTGAATAAATGTTTCTTGTTTCTTTCTACTTACTGCAATTATTTGCATATGAGAAACACTAAATTTTATACTTTCGTGATTCTGTCATGTAGGAGAGATAAATAATAAACATACACATAAACAACAATTAAAATAAGAGTGTTCATATATACATCGCAATGTAAAAAGCAATGAAATATATTTAGATCTAACAAAACAATAGCTACGTGCTTCGGATCACATCATTCGTTTCTTACAAGTAAACATCAACACTTTCAGTATTGTAAATATCGTGTTTGTGTACTTAGAGCATTTTTATTTATCTTGTTGTATTGACAATATTTACAAGGTCCTCCCAATAACTTTTTTGTGAATGCCGATAGCAACCGATATATTTGTGTTATATGAAACATACTTTCAACTGTTTTACCATCCATGGGAACATTCAATCTTGATTCTTAAAAACAGTCTAAGCAAACTATAATATAAATTTTAAACCTGCATTCCATAAAGTAAAAACGAATCGACAAATATGCTTCAATCATTTTTTTCACTCGTACATTCTTAATTACATCTCATTAATTAATTGATGCAATAACCTCTATTTTAACTGCTCTCTTCCACTCATTTATTCCACGTATACTATTCTTTAACTAACAAAACTAACCTAAGCCATATACTCAACATAAAACTCCCTACAATCCCGCGTTTTCTTAACCTGTTCACCCACGCCCAGTTAACTGTTAATCTCCATTTTAGTGTCACAACCAAAGTCTAGTACTTAGTCTCACCCTGCCCCGATGTAGTTAGAGGTGACTACGGCCTCCGCAGGTCCTCGGAACAGGCAGGTGAGGTTGAACCGCTTGTCTCGAGAGGTCTGGACGTTGTCGCTGAATTGCACCACTACTATGTTGGTCATTGTGTCACCGTACTGTCAACAGAATACATATACATACATACACATCAAGCCTGATTCCGTTTAGAGGGGTAGGCAGAGACTCGAACCAAATATAAAGAGGACCCGGCGAAAGGCGCGGTCCCCGTTACACGGTGCGGAGTCTAAAAATGTGTAGTAGAAAGAAGATACCTATGCTTTGTCTCACAAAATGTGTTTTGTTGTTTTGCCATGTTTTAATTAGTTATAATAGCTTCACGTCACGCTAGTTTCCATACAAATATTGAGTAAGGCCCACTCCTCTTATTAATTACTCCATGGGCAGAGATCACGGATCCCCATTTGTCCCGATTCTGACGGATCACTTTCGCGTCATCGACATATATGGACTGGTAACTGGTATATGCAATGAAACGTTTATTGGTAAGTTTCATAGTTGGTTCTCTTAACTATTTTAAGAACAACAATAGTGACTTTGTATAATGGATAGTCTCTTAACATCATTTTTGTACTCGAATCAGGAAACAACAGCATTATGAAAGAACTAAAACTAGATAAGTTATGATTTCGACTTATAATAATATATACGTAGAATCATTGCAATAATAATTAATTAGGCAAAATTATTTACGTTTATTACGTACGTAATTAATTTATGTTTGAGGAGCTAAAGGAGATATTTTTCCTTTAAAGCTTTTTTAAATTTTTTATTGTTTGTTTTTTTTTTAATTTTATATTATTTCATTAATTTCATAATTATCGTTATAATAATTTAATTGTGTTGTAAATAAATTTAAATATGCATAATAATCGATCAGTCAGTAACCATTTCACAATATCCTTACTCTCTGAGTGCCACATTCGGGGTAACCTCGGGCGCCGGATATCCGGAGCACGTTGACGGTGCCGCCATTTCCTCTGAAGAAGCAGCGATCATAGAAGCCGTAGGTATACATCCTGCCGTAAAAGCCTTCTGGCAGACGCAGGGTAAACTCCATGCCATCTTCGTTACAGACTTGCTGGACTGAAGGGTAAAGATTTATGTTAATATGGGTTAAAGAGTCTATGAATATTTGTAGGTCAACTGATGTTATTTATGTATATAATTAAATTATTTTAATTAGTTTTAAGTTTGTAAATATTTTGTTAATTTATTGAAAAGATTTCATTGTTAAAATGTATTATAATAAGCTATATATGGACAAACAACCAAAAAGACAAACGCGTTCACGACCATTAACCCTGCGGGGTAGTCAAAGGTTCAGGTGTCCATCTCAGCAATTGCGAAGGTAGTGATGATAATAATCATATTTTTTAATAATAGTATTTAGGACACTATTACACCAATTGAACTAGCCCCTTGGTAAGTTCGTTTAAAACTTGTCATAAGGGTACTAGTCAATGTATATTTAAGAAATAACTACTAATTATTTATAAACAGTAGTAGTAACTATCTGGTCAACACGTGGGTTCGAGGTGGCAATAGAATTACTACCTTCGCAATTGCGGAGATGGACACCTGAACCTCTGACTACCCCGCAAGGATTAATGGTCGTGAACGGGTTTGTCTTTTTTTGTTTGTCTATTTATAAATAAATAAATATATAGTATATATAATCAACAATCAGTCTGGAAAGCAGAAGAAAAGCGTAGTTCTTAACTCGGCCTCCACCGGGAATCGAGCCACGGAGGTCGTCAAAATGAATCGCTGGTTACGATGTACTATTTAACTACGTTATCTACTAACATTTCCCCTAACCCTTACCATCCAAGCAATCATCAGCGACTCGTCCAAGCGACCGTTCGTAAAAGTCGTAGTCCTGCGCCGCACTGTCAAAATGCGCTGGGTTGGCTGCGTCCAACTCCCTCGTGTCACGGTCGCTTAGCTCACAATTGTCCCGAGACTCACCACCGTAGCCAGAATCTCTGAACAAGGAGAGCAAGGATTAGTATGAGCTACTAGAAACTTAAAGAGAAGAATGAGAGAAAACATTTATTTGGACACAGAGATAGCTTACAACAAAAACCAAAAAATAACAAATAGAGATGGTACGATAAAAGAATCAATTCGGCATATTCAAATTTTAAAACATATATTAGGTGAAGCTATAAGAATGTAGATTTAATATTGACTGTTAGACTCTGACTGTTTCTAGATGAATATCGAATAAAGCAAAATCTTATCTCAATCAATACAAACCTGAAATTAAAAGATCTGCAAATGAAGTCCCTAGCTTCGATACACTCTCTCTGACAGTGAGCCAGCGACTGCGCAGTGGTGAATCTCCTCACGAATCTTCTTTGCATCCTCTGCCTTCCTATTTGCCTGAAGCTGTCATCTTCGCACCTAGTCCCTTGCCAAGGTCTCTGGCCTATGGATGGACCCCCTGGCCCTGCTATCCCTGGGCCCACTGGTGGTATGGGACCGTCTGGTTCGTAGCCCCCGTAACTCGGACCTGGTCCACCTAAATTGTTTCAATTATTAATTAGTACAAGGTAATTACAAGATTTTTTGTTAATAAAATTAAAAGATTATCCTATAAAGCTTTTACTGTGTGTTGTTGTTTTTCCTATATAAACTTCTCTACACTACACTTTCCCGACATTAACACTTATGAAGTTATTTATATTTTTAATTTGTTGTGGTACACGTGTGTGTAGCTGTAACCTAAGAAGAACCTTTTATGAAATTTTCTCTGCTCTTGCAGCGATGAATGTAAGAGTATGTTATTATATATAATCTCAGGTTTCTTAGTTGCCTCTTATAGGATACCACGTGAAGAAAGCACCTACTTCAGATCCTTGCAAGTCTTAGTATACAGCGGAATATTATATAGATTTCATAACAAATTGAACATACCTATGGGTCGATCTATCCCAGGAGGTCCCGGGTAACCGCCTCTGTATCCGCCTGGCCTGTCTATCGGTCGTCTGATACCGAATATAGGCCGAGGCTCAACTGGATATCTGAGGGAAAAAGGGTGAATATTGAGGTATGAGTTTAAGATTTCTAGAAATTCATAGCTTTTTTAACAATTTAAGTTGTTTATATTGGTTATCTCTAAATCAGGTGTTAATCAACCTTCAATGTAGTTAAAGACAAAATGGGTGACTATCCAAGGATTAAGTGCTGTTGTTACAATTCGAGAAAACGATATAATGTCACGTGAGGTACTGGCTATCTAGCAAAACATGATGATGATTACTTAAACCATTAACTACCTTGAAAAGGTCAAACATAAATGTGTGTATGCTTTATACAACTTATATGTAAATTAGGCCAGAGAACTTTGTGATAATAATATATATCTTTACCTGTCTGGTCCCGGACGACCCGGCCTGTCTGGATATCTATCACCGGCATAGTCAGGACCATAGTAGCCACCTCTTCCGTAACCTGTTCATCACATAATTAGTAAGACTAGTGAACTTATTAGGCTTTTAGCAAGGCTGTCCACGAGACGCAAAACTGGTTAAATGACTATCGTGTAATGTAGGATAAATAGTATAAAAAAATTTGTTATTCATTTTCATTAGTTTATAGGATGGAAGAATTAAATATTGGGCAGCCTTGCGTATACACAAAACGAAATATCTAAAAAGAAGATAGAAATTAGAAGTATAATAGAAGAAAGAAGATTAAGTTCTCACCAGGGTACGAAGATCCGGTCGGCGGATATTTGTTATAGAGATCAGGGTAGCGTTCCCCGCCCAAAGGCAAGGGGTCACGATTGACACCGACCGGGTATCTGCTGTACGGATATCTGCCCCAGTCGCCGTCATCGTACCTATCGGGGTACCGGTTCGAGTACCACCCGTGTCTCGAGGGGTATCTCCCGCCCCCGCGTACCGGATACCTGTCAGCAGGGTACCGATCCGCCGGGTATCTATCCGGGTAGTCTGGAGGGTACCGAGTAGCTCCCGGATATCGGCCGATATCGTTGCTCGGGTACTCGTGGTAAGGATAGCGGTCCCTGTCAGTGGGGTACCGTCCGCTAGGGTATCCCCCTATGTGGTTGTCGGGGTATCTATCGGGGTATCTGTCGGGGTATCGGTCGACCCCGGATGGGTACCTATCGTCCGGGTATCTGTCGCCGGGGTACCTATCCGGGTAAGGGTCAGGACCTCCAGGGTAACGATCATCTGGCCTGGAAGGGTACCTGTCGTCGTCGGGGTACCGATCGTCATCGGGGTATCTATCTCTGTCACCACCGCCTCCTTAAAAAGGGACAAGATATTATCACTGTTACGTAGGTTAAACAAAGTTATAGCTACAGCGCTACGCTACAAAATCGCAAAACCAATAAGGAAAGACCCTGTACACAACTAAATAAAGATAAGATAGACATCATGCATAAAAACAAGTCCAGAAATAGTTTCATGCAAACACATCTAATGGACAAAACACGAACTCTACGAAACAATAACAAACATGATATAACCACTACTTAACTGTAGGTAAATATATTTATTTATACTAATTAAAATAATACGGTTAAATAGTCATTACATAACAAAGAAAGATAGGTATAATAAATAATGCTACAATGACTTTATAAGTGTACCTACTTATTGTTATCTAGACGATAAAGTACAAAAATGAGAGCGTCAATACAAATAATAGATTTACTTTAAACTCAAGAGTGTTTGGAAAACAAAAGTTCATTGAACTGGCAAAACATCAATGCAACACAGATTTGAGTGCTAAACTTAGAATATACAATATCTTTTTATCACCATTTAGCACAATTTGGACCGTAATCTTATCGTGAGTAAAAACTGGGTTAACAGTTTCAAAATACAACAACAATCGTGAAGTGCATGACATGATAATAATAAGAATAAATAATATGATTTGGGACACTATTCTACCAATTGTGTTAAGGATACTAGTCGGTATATATTAAACATATACATATTTACTTATAAAAGAAAGATAAATACATATATAATACTGATTATCAACTACAAGACTTGGAAGCAGAAGAAAGGTATCATTTTTAACTCTTTCCACCGAGAATCGAACCCGATTTTCGTTCAATTGGTTAACCGTTCATACAACGGAGTTCGTCAAATGAAAAACAAACAAAATGTCGGCTTCAGTAAACTCAAACATAAAACAAAACATGGCTTGCACAAAGATGGAAACAATGTTAATGCGACATTATGAAATGCTTTTCGATTCAGGTAAATGTAAACATGCAATGTTGTTAATTCAAAGAATGGTACGGTGTAAACGTAAAAACATAATTTGAAAAGTTTTGAATTTAACGGATTTGTTTGTGTCAATAATTATAGTTTATAAACCTTAATTATTCAAGAGTGGAATACCTAACTACACAATATCAAACATAAATGGAAACATTCGTTTTAAGACGAGTGTACGCACCGTGAAGAATAGAAGAGCATGTATGAGAAGGTTAATGGGTGTGAGTGAAGCAAGGGAGATTTGTCAGGATGGTTCCAGGTGGCGATCGATAGTCTCTTAGGAACGTAGATGCGAAAATATATGAATGTATCAACATTGCATACTGAATATGAAACATAGGTCGATAAGAAGTACTTGTTTGATTTCCGAAGAAAAAGTTTTCTTCAGTATAACATTTTAACTAGATTGATATGCTATTATTGTTAGATGATTTATATGTGGAATAAATGACTTGAGATGATCACAACAATAAATTTTATTACTGTTATTGTGTTAGTTGTTCAAAACAATAGCAGTTCTATTTATCTATTGCATCATGTCACGTTTAATGAATTCATGAAATGTTTTAAGCAATTAAATGATGTAGTTTAACTTTATCAAAATTAAGTATTATGTTATATATAGAGATATCTCTAAAATATTAGGATGATTTGACATCTTATTAATTATTTAATGTAATGAAAGTATCATTAAGTGTGTACATTATAATTCGCGAATCAATTAAATTGAATTGTTATTAGTTTTCAATGAAGGTTAGTTTCAAAGTTTCCATGTTTGTCCAAGCCATAGACAAAGTACTTCAAAGTAGTGATGGGCATTGCTTCAAAGGCATGCATCGAACCTGTAGTGGTGGGCCGAGACCATGGCGATCCTGAACCGCTGGCTGAATTCCCGTTTTCGTCGCCACTTCCTACCAGATCTGAATTATATAAGTATGATATAGGATGTGTATGTAGAGGTTGACATACGAATTTTTTCGTGAATAAGGATTTGCACTATCACCAAAATTCCTTAATCTCTTATACCTTTATCCCCGATAACAGATAAATGTGAAGAAAATCATTAAATTATCTGGGGAATACCTTGTTCTATCCTAGTCCATACATATCTGGGCTTATTGAATATTTGACTAATAAAAATAAAATTTTAATTTCTTATCTTAAATAAGTTTTGTTTTCTTAAACAATAATTTTAAGTTTAAGTTATTAAATCTAAGCTTAGTTATACAAGCTTCAAACCTAGAATCAGCACAATTCCAATGTTGCTTTATTATAATAAATATCATGCAAGGTACTAACAACTCATTGAATCCAATTGAAGCGTTCTATTTTCGTACGAAAGTAAATTGGACTCCAATTGATATACGTGAATGATTCACTGTATGATATGATGTTACTAAGACAAAAAGACAAAGGCGTTTCCGACCTTTAACCCATGCGGGGTAGTCAGAGGTTCAGGTATCCATCTCCGCAATCGCGGAAGTATTAATTCCATGGTTATCTTGAACCCACGTGTTGACCAGATAGTACTCAATGTGACATGTGGCAAATCTTGTTGCCATTCACAAGCAAGAACTATTACCTGTTCGGGGAACAGGTAGGTTTCCTCACGATGTTTTCTCTCACCGTAGTGTTCGATACACATACATACATTACATAGATACATACATTTCAATACTCTTAGCCTCTTCGAGATAGTCATAGGTTTGAGTTACTATTATCGTTTCTCAATCTTTTCATTCATATACATTCACGTGCTCCAATCCCTTTAGGGGTGGATAGAACCTTGGAGACGATAATATCTCCAAGGTCAATTTTAAGCATGAATGTTGGAGTTGTGATGCTATATGGAACATTGGTGTCAGGTTGCTAGCCTATCGCCCATGAGATAAGTACTTAAACTTTCAATCGGATTTATATTTCACCGTTTTTTTCATGGCATCAATGACTTTAAATATTTATTTAAATATCAAAGCTCAATATTTCTCTTAAATGTTTGTTTGTTTAATAAATGGACTTATTTATTCTTTTGATTGATCCTGAATTAAATTCAATATGCAATGACGCATGAAAATGACGTATGTACGATCCATACATACTATTACATACTCACGAAAGGAAATATATGGGAAATTTCGTATACCTTTCGCATTATTTTGGGTTTTGTTGGGCATAAGGAAGTAAGGTATTTCTTCTTTTTAAGAATGTCAAAAGAGGCAACTAAGGAAATATTGAAATCTCTTGAAATTTCATCCCGAACAACATTTATACACCAGTTACTTTCACCATGTAAATGGCGACATGACTTACCTACCACCTGTCACATTGAGTACTAACTATCTGGTCAACACGTGGGTTTGACATGACCATAGAAGTACTACCTCCGCGATTGCGAATAAAGGAAACCTAAAGCTCTGACTACCTCGCAAGGGTTTTCAGTCGTGAACACTTTTGTCCTTTGTCTTGTTACTTTAACCATAACTCTATGTATTATTAATACATCCTTAATACAGTATATTTATCTCCAAGTCTCGAGCCCATTGCCTAATACACCCCCTTTATCTGCAGTACCCCTACCGAGAAGAAAGGCATCTAGTTGGCTACTCACGCATGAGGTTCTCGTAGTAGTCAAAGTCTGGGTCATAGAGCAGTCGCATGCCGTCCTTCTGGCTGTACCGGCTGAGGCGACAGGTCCTGGCTCTGTCGCTGTAGACAGCTGACCTGCAGATCAGAAAAGAAAAGTTTTACAAAGATATCACTTACGGGGTAGTCGGAGCTCTATGCATACATACATACATATCACGCCTGATTCCCTGCAGAGAAGTAGGCAGAGAACGGATTCCCATTCTTCCGGATCCTGAGAGAACATTGTTGCTTCATTGGCACTCATACATCTTCTCATACACACTCGCGGTTATAGGTACTCCTAACGTCAATATAGCGTATATATTCAACTATAACTATTGGAACTTCAAGAGTTCATATTAAGTTAATGGTTACATCAAACCTTTTCATCAGATAGCTTCAGAATACTGTGGTGTTTTGTTGCTTTGTGCAAGTACTGACTATTGTCTATTTCGGATAAAGTTTAGTTAAATTAGTTGCAACTATTTAATGTAAACGCCCCAGTCGTCAACTTGAGCCAAACGATTTCCTCAAGTTTTCAGCATAAGGTAAGGTTAAGGTCGTGACTATTTCCATATTTAATGCATTATAAGCGACATGCGGACATAAATCCTACCTAGTACTTACGACATGCCGAGAAAAAAAACTGCTTATTATACTATAACTAATCATAAACGGTAGAATTATAATGCTAAGAGACAACCAGTGTCAGGCAATGTTTTGACTTTCAATGAATGTACTGTACTTGTACTTATGTTGAATAAAAACATTTGACTTTGACATACCTGCATTGAAAACTGGCCTGGCGCAGACACTCATCCAAGCACTCACTGAGCGATCTTCCAGTGATTTCGGAGTGGAACTCTCCCGTCAGCCGACTGTTCCGGTATCTCTGGAAGGCTGTATCTGGTCTTCTTCCAGGGGAGAAGAGGTGTGACGTCACGCTGTTGTCAGGGTACTCGGTACCTCGAGCTGCCCGGTGAGAGACTGATCAGCATCAGGAGAAAACGTATGTAGACATGCAGGTTAGGTGGTTTGGTTAGGGTGTGAGTTGTGTTGCAATTTTGAGGTTATGTTGGGTTGGTTGTTTGGAGTTAGGTTGTTGTTTAAAGTTATGCTTTTATGTTATTAATTTAGATGTATGTGTATCTGCTATGTACCTTTAGTTATGATATATCATCGAGTATATGTTAATTTTCTTAGGTTATGTTCACAAATAGTGAAAGGATCTGAATGTGTATAAGTCCTAACGATGCTTAACTTATTCTACTATTAATGTATTAATTTATTAGATATACCCTCATCATGACCATTTTAATTAAAACATTGATCTCGGATTCAACGTAGTCCCTATATTTTGTGTTATATGTTATTTTTTGTATTTATTAAAATTAAAACATAGATGTCGCTACATAAAAATCTACTTACGGTTATCAAGACACACGAGGTCGTAGAAGTGGTGTGTGGGAGAGGCACTGACTGTGACGTCATCCTTCTGGGATATGGAGTCTTCTTCAGAGAGAACGCATTGACGGGTCATAGCGTCATGTTCCACGGAGCGGCAGAAGTATCTGTTAAATGGAAATCAATAGTTAATAGCTGTCGACAAGATCCTACACAGGGTAATATCAATATGTTGAATACAGACTAAGGTACTGAATATCTTCTATGTATTCGACATGGATTTGAAATTACTTTTTATGCAATGACAAAAAAAAATGTTCGTTAACCTTTGGAAAAAAAAACCTTTTATTCATAGTAAATACTTCTGACTGTCTGTAGAATATATGAATGTTCACGTTAACTAAATATCTCATCCAAACATACTACGTCTATCATCTTTGCTACAAGAAAAAAGTCCTACTTCTCAGCTCTAGCGCACATGGACTGGCACTCTTCCAAGGTCATGTTGGAGAAGACGTCTGCCTCGAAAGGACCTCCCAGCCTCTTGTTCTCTTCCTTTATGAACACTGCCAGGCCGTCGCATCTTCTCTCGGCTAGAAGGAAAAGGGGAGTTAGGGTATAGTTACTGGTGGTGGTAAAGAAGACATAGAAGTTAGGGTATAGTTACTGGCAGTGGTAAAGAAGACACCTAGCAAGTGTGTGAAAAGATATTATAAATATTATTAAAAGTGCCGAAGCCTTTTTTCTTCACAAAGGCTTAAAATATAAAAAAAATTAAAAGGTGTTTTTTGTCACTTCTTAAATGGCAATTAACTTCTTATTGAAGTACTTATCAGTGGAACATAATTAAATGGAAACCATACAATTTGGAAATGTTTTAATACGTATTTTATTCCACTTGTGAAAGACATTGAGACATTATTCTTCTAGCCCTTAACCTAATCCATAAGCAGCCTTACCATTCAAACAAGTATTCTCCAGATAATCAGCATTAACATCATCTTCCAGCAGATAAGGGTGGGTCCGTCTAGTAAAGCGACTAAGGGAGCAGGTTCTCAAAGCCGAGTCATACGTAGCAGACCTGCAGACGAAGCTGAATTCATTGAGGCACTTGTCTTCACACTCTGTGCGGTTCGCCACCATCATCTCTTTAAGGTCTGAAGGTGGGAGCTTCAGTCGCTTTCTGGTGTGACGCTCGAAGATGTATCGACGGGACGGACACTCTCGTTCGGGGCGGTTGGCTGGAAAAGGGGTTTGGTTAGATGGGAATATGATGTGAAGTTTTGACTTGTTGCTGTTAAATATAATATTAAATATGCTAAAGATTGGATCTATATTTAGCGGTCAGATTCACCGTCTACCCTCATTTCACGACGGTGAATTTGACGGCTGATTTCGATGGAGATGTTAACATCTTGGTCGCACGTTAGTTGACCAGTGACCATGGCCATTGTATTGCAATATGGCCGAAATGTCGGGTAGCAAAGGTAATTCTTTATAAAAATATGTAGGTATGCGCGATAAGTCCGTTTTCTTGTAATATGAATAAAAATCTCGAATCTCTAAAAAATATGGACCTATATTATATTTCCATTTCGTCTCGTCTATTTAATTTCTCATTTGAAGCTTACAGTATCCGTAGACCGTGACTATCGTTATCATTGTCACAATGTTTACCCACTCAAAGTTTACGAGATTATTTCTCGTTGCTAATACTTAACGGGAATTGTATTAATTCCCAATTGATATTAAAAGACCTATATGTATCTATACCTGTATAATATATCAACTTACAATTAAGACAAATCTCATTAAAGTGCACGCTATTGGGCACGATCATGAGTGATCCAATCCCTTCCGGGCCGGCTTGTTCCCTGGTCAGATAGCAAGTGGATTCTTCATACTCAGGCTCTGGGGTGAAGGCAGCTATCCTGGCTCCTGGCTGGAAGTCAATGGAGTTGCAGGTCCTGACCAGACTGTTCCCGGATCGGTCTCGAAGGCAGAGGTCCTGACATTTCTCGAGGACTCGGAATGGTGGCGCGGTTTCTCGGACCTGTAAATGGATAGATGAAGTAAGATTGTAACGGGGTGTTGTTTGAATTGAAAACTTTGATATTTTTATAATAAAATACATATTAAAATTAAGAGATATGTCCGTTCTTTTGGTTGTAGAATATAATCGTAAATTGATTCTTGTCTTCTCGTCTCTTCATGTGTACTTATGAAATAGATAAAAGTTCAAGTTTAGTTTATTTCGCGGCTTTCCCTCAATTTCCTAGAGATTATCGTCTCAAGTTTGAGGCCAGCCTATTCAACAATGGATATACTAACCACATCGTCGTCGTATCCGTGCAGCTGTTGATTGGGCAACCTCTCGTACAGTATTTTGCCCATGCCCTGGTTGCACGTGGTTTGGGCTGAAACAGAGATCGTTATGCTTATAGTTGAACTATATAATAGGGAAGAAGTTATAGAACTATGCAGAAATAAAACTTAATGTATTTTTACTTTGATTATAAATAAATATCGTGTCTCGTTGCATTTGTATCTAATGAATTTACCTCTGGCTTCTCATTCACAAACAATATGCCATCAACAGCAGCTTGTTAGGATATTATTTAAGTCCCAACCCATTATGTACTACTACTGCATGAAAAAGGAGACATCAGTATGGTAAGGTAAACCGTGCAAGATATACACTATAATTTCTGATATTAACTGTATCCCTATTGCGCTGACTTTTTCCCTTTTCAACAGTTCCCCTATTCTTTGGTTCATTAGCTTCTGTTCCAGCTGTGTTATATGTCTAAGTTGGAACGTAAAAATAAATAAAATGGCTAGCTGCCGTTTATTCCGGAATGTAAGAGGCGACTACTGAACCAAGGGTAAATGGAATCTGTTGGGCTAGTAACCTATTACCATTATTATATGCCATCACAATCCAATATTCAAGCTAATAAGTGACCAAGGAGTAGCTGTCTCAAAGGTTCTATCCACCTGAGAGGGATTGAAGGACGTGAATGTATAATAATAATAGTTCTTTATTTTTCCAAAAGATACTATTTAAACCTTATAAATTAGACATTTTGATTAATGTACACTTTGTAATTGATTGTCCTGCTGTCACAGACTAGGTCACGCCTTAGCGTAACCGGTATTATAGTATATTCGCTTTAAGAAAATAGTGACGTCATCAAGGTCTCCATGATTTAACCAATGAGATTTTATAGGGGTTGTCTGTTATTGGTCAATGTGACTTCTTTTCTCATTTACTCACGTCTCATTGGTCAGTTTGACCTCTGATTATCATGACGTCACTATTTACTTAACGCGAATAGACTATAGTCGTTCTTATCAGCATGTCGTAAGAGGCGACTAATAGACCAGAATTATATAGAACCTATTGGACAATGGGCTAGTAACCTGTTACAATCCAATACTTAATGCTAACAAGTGACCAAGGAGTAGTTATGTCTCCGAGGTTCTATCCACCTGAAAGGGATTGAAGTACGTGAATGTATGTGTTATACTGACCGTTGGTCATGGTGAGCATGGTGAGTGCGGTGAAGGCGTGCATGAGGCTCGCCCCTCGCGCCCTCATCTTCCTCCGACAGTCACCGCCCAGCGCGCATAAGCACCTGCAAGACGACAGCTTCTTATCTTTTTGAGGTTATAATTCAAAATGTATGGGATTCGTTTTCAAAGAACACATGACTTAAAGGTACAAATCCAAATGAATAAAAATGTATGGAACACGTTTAGATTTGCTAATGCGTAAGTCACATCACATATTTTATTTTTATTTCCTAAGTCTTTGTCACTGTTGAAAGAGCCAGTGTCAAACGGGAATAAATTTAGTACATTTACGTAAACTTATGACTTAAACTTACGATAGTGCTATAGTATTCCTATATATGTGACCACAGATAGACTGTTAGAATATAATATATCCAGTTTTCGGGACTTCTACAGAGTAGAACCAGTCTTACTGCTTGATATGACCGAAGAGAAGTCAGTAGGTTCCTTAGCCATGTCTAATAAAATCTATAAAACGATGAGTTAGCAACCTGTAACTTGTTTTCCCTGTCTGTGCAACAACGATCTCGATACTAACGTGAGGTGTGACTGAGGAAAAGTACTAACGATGTTTGAACCTCTTTGAAAGGGCTTATAAAACAGTATGTATATACTCGTACAAAGGTACAAACGCGTTCACGACCATTAACCCTTGCGGGGTAGTCAGAGGTTCGGGCGTCAGTACTCAATATGACAGGTGGTAAGCCATGTCGCTATTTACAAGCACTAAGGTTTCCTCACGATGTTTTCCTTTACCGTATAATTCAATGGATTTCATAAATGTGATTTATTACGAAAATGTACATAGAAATTCAATAAACTCTATTTCTTTGGTACATGCTCAAGCGAGATTAAATACCCTGTACCCACTAATACAAAGCCAAACCCTAAATAACTGAGCTATGTCGAATTTATGTTTTAATAACCTTCCTTTGTAATTTTATTACCCTGCGAACCAACCACCTCGCAAACCCATAAAAACGCCATTAACCAAACACAATAATTAGGCTTTCCCATTGTCACAGGGCACTGGATTTGCATTATTATGACGTGCATCCGCCATTTGCGAAATTCCACATAATGCGTACTTCTCTCGCTCTGGTGCGTCCACAGAATGAAAGGATTAGGAGCAAGGTCTGTGAGTGAGATACCGCCCTAATATGCACGTAATTATCGCCCAAAGTTACGAGTAATTGCATGGCTGGAGGTGTGTTTGTTGAATGCGTTTTACTAGGCGGTAATGAGTGTTTGAAAATGGGTTGAATAGATTTAGTTCTAACCTCGTGTTTGTTAGTATGGATTTAGTTCTGAGAGTTTAACAGAACGCACCCTTTTTCTCAATAGGTCGTGATCTAGTATATTATATTATTATTATGGCTCTTAGTAATTACTGAAATAATCTTCCCTGTACTCGAACTCAAATCCCAAACTGTGCTAAGCTTCAAATTTCATTGAAACATTTCTAATAGAAGGCCGTAGACCAAACTTTTGTTTATCTGCTCGTAATTTTCAGAAAGTTGTCATAAAAAGGGGCTGTATTCACGATGCAAAGAAATCTGCGCTAACCATTAACGTCAATATTATGCCGATCATTTCAAACCATGCCATATAGTCATGCAGCTTACATTACTAGCCGCGATTACTATAGGATATTTTTTTTAGTGTATTACATTTAGTACAATATAAGAAAACATTCTAAATAATTGTTAATTATATTAGTTGGCAGTGTGAATTTCACACAATCAACATTAGCTGAGACAAATCCTATTCACACTTGCGCGGGGTTGCCATGTGCGCTTGGTTCGATTAATGTAAATTATTATTTAATTAACTCTTTTCTCTATTTGTGTATATGTATTACTGCGTCTAGTGTGAATAAAAGGAATTTTATTTTATTTATTTTTATTTTATTTTTAGTTGATCTAATATCTCTATCCTTATCTACATCTAAAGCCGTGGCAACTTGTCACGTGAATCGAGTACAACGTTTAGTCATTGTCAAAGTATAATATCAGGCCCGTTACAATGTTTGAATATAGATTTTTCAGCCATAATATCATAATTGGCTTAATCGTTCACTGCACAGTGGGCAAGTCCACTATTGTAACGGTAAAATAAACAATTTGACCCGTTCCATAATGGCCATAGATGAATAGCCAGACAACGGTGTATTGTGCGCGTTCTACTATCTGTAAACGACCTCTGTTGTCGCAGATATGACTATTTTAATAGATGTAATCAATATTCATTGAATATTTATGTATTCACAACACTCGTTAGTCTTATTGGGATGATCTTACGCTGTAGTCTACTATCGTCACTGCGATGTTTTTCGTTTACTGTAAGTTAACATTACCAGATAGCCAATATCCAAAGTGCTTGGGACTTACTACTCTATTTAAACCGATTCTAACCTCATTCGATTCGTAGAGTTCATGTAAAGTAACCACTTTGTTGTGATTCGTTACACATACACATCGCACCCGTTTATCTGTAGAGGGGTCAAAGAGTCCCCACCTGTCCACTTTTGCTTTAAAGACAGTCATACACCTCCTCATACACATTCGGCGGTAATTGGTTACAATTTATGGTACAACTAAAGGATATAAGATATAGCTTTAAGGATAATAGATGAAGTATTCTAGACATTATGGCAATATTAATACAAAACTTCTTAAATACATATTATATCAAACGCAACTGTAATGCAAACTTTCCGTCACTTTGTCAAACGATTATTTTGACATAAATCCACGTATTGAAATTGACAAAATGATTTCATATTCCACCACATACTCAGCTAACCCAAAAGCGAAACAAAGCGCAGATTCCATGTCGGATAACTGTACAATTTTGGCACCAGGTAGCTGGGTGACGAGACTTTCCGAGGCCGCACCACAAAGCACCGGATATGAACATCCGATTTCCATCACCCAAATTTGCTTTTGGGGAAAATATTAGTTCACTAGCCTTTGTCATGGTAATGGCTGCACTAGATATGTCCGTTTGTTTGTGGCTATTAATTTAGCGACCTTAGTTATGAGGAAGTTTATCAAGTCATGGTCCTTGAGAGTTGGTTTGGTTTGGAGGCTACATATCTGTTTACGATAGGTTATGAGACCTTGGTTTTCGTTTTAATTAATGGTTCTTGTTGTACCCTATTCTGAGTATGGTAAATAGAGTCGCAATTTCATAAATGAATGTTTTAACCTACGGAAAAAAAGACTGATTTGATACTAATGTGGGCTAAGCTTATAAAGTATTGCCTTATATGAAATTTAAGTCTTTTATTGCTTTAATTGAATTTTAAGTCTTAGTAACAAGTTACACGTAAATTGGCATTGGCATTCAGTTTCTAGAGAATTAAAGCGTATGTACAGGTTTTAGAATATTTCAAAATGCTCAAATTGTAATCTTTAAATATTAAAGTAATTACAATTATACATTTTTATATCCTCTCCTAGTTGCAGTAATAAACTATAGTGAAAGTATTTATATTCGACTGAAAAGAAAATTTCGACGCCTAATACCAAATAGATACATTAACATAACACCTTTAACGTCCTAATCAAAATCATACTGACTCCCTGACCAGAACAGAATTACATACAAAGATATATCAACAAACTATATACATTTTCCCGATTCCCACAGATACTTTTGCCGAATTGCATGAAAAGCTACGAATGGTTTCAGTCAACAATATCGTGCTCAATCACGCGTGTTACTATGTATGAGGGAAAACAGTTCCTCTTGTGTCCATTGTTGATGATGTGGGAAAACTGATGTAGTAGTCTAAAGAACTGATCCGTGGGAAGGCTGAATAGATGGGTCTCTCATCCCGGAATAGTTTGTGATTGATATGAGAATATCTTGCACAGAAAACTGGGTAGCTCTGTTGTTTGGCTTGACTCTTTATCAGTGGGTATAGGAAGTGGTTTTCTATGAATACTTTCGCAATAAAAATACATTCCTGAAATGCACCGAATGCTATGGTGAGGGAAAACATCGTAAGGGTACCTACCTATAAGAAATAATTAGTGGTCGTAAATTGCTTATCACCTGTTAAATTGAGTAGTGACTATCTGGTCAACACGTGAGTTCGAGGTGGCCATAGAATTACTACCTTTGCAATTGCGGAGATGGGCACCTGAAACTCTGACTAACCTGCAAGGGTTAATGGTCGTGAACGTGTTTGTCTTTAATATTTAATAAATATGTATGTAAATGTCTGGGCATTCAAATTATAAGACTAAGAGTCTAGGCGTAGGTTTTAACTGAACAATGGGCTATTAATCCACATTCTGTAACAATGTCAATACAACCTCAAACAATAATGTTTCTCACGATATGCTTGAAATAGGTAACTAATTGGCATATTGATTCCTATACACTACAGGTCAATTTGATGACCTCTGTGGCGCGAACAGTTAAACGCTACTTATGAGGTCCCGGGTTCGATTCCCGGTTGAGGCAGACTTAAGAACTACACTTTTCTTCTGCTTTTCAGTCTCGTCGTTGATTATACATGTAATTATCTATTGATGATAAGTATAAATTTCTTAATATACTTTGACTACCATTATCACAAGTCTTAAATGAACTTACCTAGGGACTAGTTCAATTGGTGTAATAAGTGTCCCAATTATTATTTTTATAGTTAAATTTAATTATAATATGTTAACATCACTAGCACCTTCTTTGTCAACATGGATGTCCACATTTTACAGAACTCAGTACCTTGAGTTCCCGAGTCCTCTCCTACTAAAGTACACCTACACAGCTACATAGCTCCCATTTCTCTCTCTATCTCTATTGAAACTCGTCACGTGTTGCATAATGTAGTCACACTACACTGCGCGCTTTACCTATGCATGGTGCTTTAATTGCATTTTAATGATCCTTTTTAAAAGAGGGACTTTTATTGATATTTCTAAATTAATAATAATAATATTTGGACATTATAACACCAATTGAACTAGCCCCTTGGTAAGTACATTTCAGACTTGTGTTAAGGTTACTAGTCAACGTATATTTAAGAAATATATACTTATTATACATAGATAAATACACATATAGCATATATAATCAACGACCAGACTGGAAAGCAGAAGAAAAGCCTAGTTGTTAACTATGCCTCCACCGGGAATCGAACCCGGTACCTCACGATTAGCGTTCAGGCGTCTAACCGATCGCGCCACGTAGGTCGTCGCGTCGTTTTCATTATATTCTTCTTTCTTCTACTAGTGCCTATCCAATTAGTGAATGTTGGCAGTCAAGGAGAAGTGCTTCCAGTCTCGAGCTAGGTGGATTATATAGTGTAGATAAATCTGTATTGGTCCTATAAAATCACTACATAGTATAAAACAAAGTAGCTTTCTCTGTCCCTATGTCCCTTTGTATACTTAAATCTTTGAAATTACACAACGGATTTTGATGCGGTTTTTTTAATAGATAGAGTGATTCAAGAGGAAGGTTTATATGTATAATAACATCCATTAAATAGGCAGAAGTGCGAAGCCGGAGCGGATCGCTAGTAAATAGATAAATATATGACATCACAATCCCACTATTAATGTTAAAAAACAATCAGAGTTTCCTTCTGACTTAGGGGTTGAAGTACGCGAATGAATAACTAATATTGTAGGGGGATATAGAATTTATCTGTAGTGTATTATTATGTTATATAAATTGTAACAAATTTTGATGGAGATGCTACTTTAAAAAAAAAATTTTGCGCTGCTAAATTTAAGATAAACTCTTACTAAACTTAGCTAAAAGTCTTTAACTTTAATTAATTTGGTCGATTCGATATAATTTATTATATATTTTAAGTAATAAAAGGTTGCAAGAAAGCTTGTTACGCATTTAAATTTTTTTATTCAAGTTTCCGGTAATCTTGGTACCTACCCTAAATACCTTCTTTAATTTTTAACATATTGTCAATAGTGAGACGTATTGTTAACGTGTTTGAGCACATAATGTAATCGACACATATCAAATAACTAAAGCCAGATTAAGAGTTGTATTAGGATTTTACAATTATTTTATTAAAAACCTTCATCTTAAAATTAACTAGCGAAATGACTGATAAGTGATCCGGTAAAAATGCAAGTATCTCATCACTTGATAAATACTTTAAAATCTTATTATGTGTTGAAAAGTGAAACGCCTTCGAGATTTCATCTCATCGGTACCTATATTAGATTTAAGCGTTCACCCTTGCATATTTGTATTGTTCTCGTAAATGAAATGCTGGCTACCATTTTTTTCGCTTTATCATACTTGGCGACCGAGGGACTCATTTAGTCGTTGGGCTAGCAACCTGTCACCAATTTTCTATATTAGTGCAATCATGATCCCGATATTAACGCTTAAAGTTACCTACATACATTCACGCCTTTTCGTCCCTAACCGCATAAGCAGATACTATCGATCGCCACCTGAAATGATACTGACAAATCTCTCTTGTTTCACTCAAAAATAAAGTTGCCAGGTATATATATAGTCTCCAAGGTTCTGTCCATTATGAATGGGACTTAAGGATGTGAATGTATATGTATGTATTTTATGATGTCTACGCGGCTTATTTGTAGTTATGGCTTGGAGATTAAGCGTAGTAATAACTCATGATCCTTATCACTATATTATTATACATACCATATACTCGTAATACTTTTATGGGTTTAGCCACGTTGTGATCGCGTTAGATTTCTGCATGCACGTTTGATGATGATGGATTATATAATTGAATGGATATTGAGAAATATTTAGATATATTTAATTTATAGTTAATATATTAATAAACAGTATTGCAAAACATAGAATTAGAATAATTAATATAGAACTAGAAGAATTAATATAGAACTTAAACGTCAGTAATCAGAAAATCTATTAATATTCGATGCTTTGTAGCTAAAATATTATCACATGGTGGGCATGTAACCATTTTTAACTATCCAGTCAAATACGTATTACACTCATTGACATTAAAATTAATCGTTTCAAAATTGATTCACAATTAAATCGAGATAACCAGGAATCAAACCTAGTACCTTTAAGCATTTGCTAACATATTAGATTGCGGTTCAAGAAAAATTTACGAATATTAACTACTAACGTTACTGAAACCACTCTACTACAAATTAATTAATCTATGGGTAGTTACTACCCGCATTATTCTAAACATAATGTGCGATTTTCCAACCGTTAACATTGTCCAAAATCATGTTGCAATCTTTCCTAAAATCAGCTACATATACCTATTACAATTAACCTACTTTCTCTTTGACAATTTTGCCAAACTGATGATAAAGTTAAAATGAATTTCTATGTACCTTTTAACCAAAATTAAAATGTCAGAAAAGATTAATATTTCAATGAATGAATTTAATGAATATTTCTAGATTTTATATTATTATATAATGTTTTGTAGCTTTAAAACTAAAAATAATTTATTCTTATTGTTATTCGATTAAGCTAATGTATTAACAAACTTGTAAAGACAATCTTATAACACTCCCATTTAAAGAAACCAGTAAAATAAATTAAACGATTCCACATTCCTTACACACATTTAAAAATCCTCACAAAGCCAACTCACCCGTAGTTCTCAAGCTTAAGCTACGAACACAAAGACGCGACTCACTTGCGAACCGAAGCCTTATCACTCGTAGCACTGGCAACGTCAACTCAACTTGTAGTACAGGCGTTCCAACACTTAGGTTCCAAAATCTTCACTGAACTACCGAATCCGGCTACACCATAGGAGAGCCAGCATCGAAATAGTGGTCATTGGGATTACAAAGCAGACTTGACAAAGGGCTAACAATAGGACGCATTGATGTGGACGAATCACACCATCAACGTCACACATGGCTGCCTCATGGCTTGCGAACTGGCTATGAGTCAAATATTGGGCAGGTTGTTGGTCCCTTTTAGGCTTTATGTACCTGTTGAAGACTAGAACAGTGCTAGAAACTGATATCACTTCATAGTTAGCTTGTTCACCAAGATGATAGTTGGTTGCATCTTATTGTGAATAGTAATTTACTGAAATTATTCGGTAAATTTGGTTGTACCTAGAGATGTGTCAGACA
Source organism: Leucoptera coffeella (assembly GCA_030578115.1). Classification (NCBI taxonomy): domain Eukaryota; kingdom Metazoa; phylum Arthropoda; class Insecta; order Lepidoptera; family Lyonetiidae; genus Leucoptera; species Leucoptera coffeella. The sequence continues at coordinate 180,149 of JAMBLF010000249.1, forward strand.
TGGCAATTATTGAAATTACTCCATAGTATTAAGCAGATTTAACTTGACCAACAAAGTGGGAGTTAATAAAACTCGTATGTTTTTGGATTACTTTTAACGATTAGTTTGAATGTGAATGTAAATTTAAGTCGTCCATAAGATTCCCAACCGAAATGGAAAGAAGAACATTTTAAAAGTATAGTTCTGCGGTGTGATGCAAAAAAATTACGCTCTTACTTCTTCAGCGTGTTTCAAAAGGTTCCGGAATATATACTCGTACCTTGCATAACAAATGTGACTTAGAAGTTTATAACCTTAACAATAAGGTTTTTATGCACTTACAAAACAGTAGTGTGGATAAACTTATCCACCGTATTGATTGCATTAACTTAGAATATTGGTGACAGTTTGCTAGTAAAATAGACAAATAGACTTCATTCACTTCTTATCCCTTAGTCGGGAAGCCAAACCTCTTGAAATGTCATCTATAAGCAACATTACGGGCTCAGATATAAATGAATAATAGTATCCTTATATAGACAGATATATTTTATTAAACGGGACTATTTTATACTCTAGAATTTCTTAGGAGGGGAGAATTCTTTAAAAAGTCATCTATAAGCAACATTACGGTCTCATATATAAAAACATAGTATCCTTATATAAACTAATTCTACATAAAATAAGACTATCTAGTATGGGTCATACAATAATTTACTAAACAGACCAGCATCAGTGATTGGGAGTCATTGACCTCAGAAACCAGGACTTTTCCGGAAGTTACCAACAATGCGAACAAAGCAACTAACGCTAATGTACATTTTTATGTCGAGCGTTGCGTGCGTGATGTACTGGCAACTAGTCGCCTTTGCTAAGGTACTTGGGTGTTGCAATATTGATACTGCTTTTACATATACATGTAAATTGGGACTTTCCCTTTTGTGCTAGAAAGTACTCGTAACTTAGGACACTTCTACTTCTAGATAGCTACACTACATAGTATAAAACAAAGTCGCTTTCTTTGTCCCTATGTCCCTTTGTATGCTTAAATCTTTGAAACTACGCAACGGATTTTCATGCGGGTTTTTTTAATAGATAGAGTGATTCAAGAGAAAGGTTTATATGCATAATAACATCCATTAAATAGTGGAGTAGGCTATATATTTTATACCCGTGCGAAGCCGGAGCGGGTCACTAGTTAATGATAAGTTTTTGTTATTATTGGTAAGGAAAATTGATGATTAATTTCTCCTCTATCACCCTAACCATAAGATTGTCTCGTAACATCAAATTTAGAATTGGGTGTGTTAAATCAATATTACCTTTGACTAATCATATTTAAGTAAGTTTCTTTCAATAAAATTAGCTATAATAAATAGCTGGACACACTAACCAAGTCCCTAACTAGCAAAAGACGTGTTAATGTAATTCCATTGTCAGATGAGATCAAATTTTGGCATAGACGATCAGATATCATTAATATTCATTCATTCAGGGTGACCATGCAAAAATAAGGGAAACAAATGAACATCTTGATAAAAGATTTTGTTCATTCTTTATTTAGATCTGGATGACATTTTGAGATACTATAATTATAGGTTTGAAATAAATTTTATTGTTTTAGGATTTGACCTCGGATGACAGGTCAGTCATTTTAGGTACATCCTTTTGACATTGTGATGACATCAGAAATCTAAAACCCATTTTTGCTTTGTTTCCCGCGCTGACTAATTAATACATACTTATACCTTTATCCCTAACAAGGTTGTCAGAATTTTGGCTAATAATAGAATAGAATACTTTGTTATATGTCAGTTGCTAGTCTAGGATGCAAGTATAATGCTAATTATCTGCCAGTCCGACACGAGTGCTAATTAAGTATCTGTTTCCTTCCGAAAGTAATTACATATAGACATACACACTGTAGAGAGGTAGGCAGAGATTGCGGATCCCTATCTATCCCGTTCCTGACTAACTTGTACATCATTGACACTCATACACCTCTTCATACACTGGCGTATGGATCTGGCAAACCCCAACGTCTGTAAGGTTTGGCGTAACCAGCCAACAACCTTGACGAAAGGCAAAATGTCCTTTTCCGGTTCACCTTCGAGGAAGTAGCGATCCTCAGTTGTATAAGCAATAATAAAGCAATAATAATGTATTTCGCATGGGAAGTTTAGTGTAAAGTAATTAAAGGACATGAATGTATATAATTATGTAAAATTTTATAGTTCAGATATTTTTTATACATACATAAATGCACTTAACATCCTCCCTTGCCTATTTCCTTGTTAATGGTATGCGTCTCTATCTTCGAAATTGGTGCGTACATTAGTATACCAAACATACAGATTCTTATATAGGTTTTAGTCTGCCCGTGACCATGGCTACTGCAACGTAGCCGAAACGTCGGGTTAATAAAGGTAATTTTATTATATATAAACTTACGCGATAAGTCCCGTTAATTATTAATCATGAAATTCTTATATACACAAACATCATGTACTTATGAATGTAACCATTTTCAAGGTAATCAGAGGTTGAGTGTCTAACTTCAAACTACTACTAAGGCTACTTGAATGAACATCTTACTTGATAATCTGGCAAACCATGCCACCGTATACGTATACTGACCAATATGTCTTTCAATAAATGAGCATGTTAAGCATTATAAACATACTAATGCGTGTTAGCACAATCGTAGTTTAATATCACTTCAGTAATAGTGTGCATTAAGTAGTGAATTAAGCATAAAAGTTATAAATTTCACCATTCTTGACACGAATAACTTCATACTGTTACTGATGTGATATTGAACTGTTATTTTGCATAAAGTATTAGTGGACTTGGGCCTCTGGCTTCCTCACGATGTTTTGACTTAATGATAAGAGAAAGATAATACAATAATACATTTAGTATTACTGAGTAAGATACCTTATGTTATTTTATACGCAATACAACATGATCCGATATGGTCTAGTGGCTAGGATACCTGGCTTTCACCCAGGAGGCTCGGGTTCGATTCCCGGTATCGGAGTATCCTTTTTTATTGAATATTATTTTATGCCCATTACATAACATTCGTTTTTATTCGCTAGTAGTTTAATGAACGGGTAGTTTTTTCAGTATTTACGAGCATAGACTTCACGACCATTATCCCTTGGAAGGTAGTCAGACGTTCGCGTGTCCACCTCCACAATTGTGAAGCTGACTAAAACTAAATTTCAGAACCCAGCATGGACGGTTATATTTCAAGTCCGTGCAAAGACGCTGACTATTCCTTCCTTACGATGTTTTTCGGCACTGTAGACCAAAAGAAAAAGACAAACGCGTTCACTACCATTAACCCTTCTGGGCTAGTCAGAGGTTCAGGTATTCATCTCCGCAATTGCCAAGGTAGTCAAACTATGACCACTTCGAACCCACGTGTTGATCAGTTAGTCAGTACTCAATGTGACTGTGAGATGTGGTCAGCCATGTAGCCATTTACAAGCACTAACGATTACCTGTTCGAGTGACAGGTAGGTTTCCTCACGATGTTATCCCTTACCGAAGTATTCGACGCATTTTGTAAATATATTTTTATTAATAGAACCAGACTATTCCTACTATTTTATTCCTCAAAAACAATGTATCGAATTAATAAAAGCCGCTTTAGGGAAATTGTGGTTCAAGTATAAAAGCATCTCGAAGATTAAAAAAAAGTCTCCGCCATTGTTGAAAAAAAAAATCAAGTTAGGTTTAGAAAAACTTACTAAAATACGAGTAAAAAAATAAAATTATACAATTCAATTCCGATTAAACATATTCTAATTTTATACCAAAGTATAATTTTCTTTAGTGACTTTACTGATTCTTTATTTTAGTGACGTAATTGTGACACCTTGGTAATAGACAATCACTCATTCTCTCAGTGAACGTAAAATATTCTCCTTACGATTCTAAACCACGTGGTAGTAATAAAACTAAACGTTGCTTGATAAACCATTGTAATGGAAAATGTTTGAATGCTTATCGTTAGTGCAGTCGCCTGATGCATGATCGTCAGCGAATCTCACGCTTAATTCACGTGTTAGTTGAACAAGTTAGCATTTCGTAAATGGTATGTGTGGTGAATTTTACGTTGTACGTTGTTTACAAAAAAGACCACTAAACGACGACCACGACCACTAAAGGGTAGTCATTTAGGTTTCCATCTTTGCAATCGCGAAGGTAGTAATTCTATGGCCACCTCGAATCAACGTGTTGTCCATATGGTCAGTGCTCAATGTGTCAGGTGGTAAGCCATGTCGCTATTTAGCACTAGCAGCACTAAATATTATCTGTTCGGGGAACAGGTAGGTTTTCTCACGATGTTTTCCCCTCACCGTAGTATTCGGTGTATTTTTATTACGAAAACCTACCTTGAATATTACCTTGTTTAGTATGAACAATACGCATTATGTTAATAATGTACGAATAACTTATGTTCATATACATTCACGTCCTTTTATGATAGATACAACGTCGGCAAACGATAGTATATCCTAGGTGACTTTTATCACAAATGTTCAAAGAATTATATCAAAACAAAATTAAATGTTTGACAGACTTACATTCGACATTAACATTAAAATAGACAATTTCTGACAACCATTTCCAATTTTAGCGGTTTAGGGGTTTTAAAAAAAGAAAAACATTTTCTTTTAACCAAATAACTATATTCACATGAATATAAACTTACTTGTTAAACTATTTACTAAATTATTTATAAATAAATTATTATAAAACTATAAATAAAATATTTGAGCCAAATCACTGCCAACAGGGAGAGTGCCCAAGATGCTGGCAGCATTACCGCGCTGAATGGCCAAACTTATCCTTTGGCCAAAATAAGCCCCAGCCCTTGGGTCCCCGCTGACCTCCTTCAGGCGACCAGACAAATCGTTGAAGAAGGCCATAGTGTCTGGACCCCATGGCCCCATAGTCTCTACCGCAAAAGGGCTGAAGATGTACTCAGGACCCAAATTCGAGTACTTATTCCGCTTCAGTCCTTCTGCGTTAGACGCGGCTGATCCAGCCCCGACAGCAGACTTAGAAACGTGAGATGGGGCCAATGTGTCGACACAAGTTGCGTCCCACACTAACACCATCCCACTCTTCCAAGGAACGAGCGTGCAACCGTCGGGCCTCTTACCATTGGCGCGAAGCAACCCGGACGGTTCCAGAATTGCCGGGACACGCACGCTGGCAAGAGCCCGGCGGATCACGTCATTCAATGCTGCATGTCTTGTCAAGCGACCTCCACTACGTAAGCAAGACAGGCCATGGTAACCAGACGGGTCCACCCACTCTCCACAGCGACAGCGATGTGGCTCACTGACCCTAGCACCCAACCTCAGCGCCACCGCAAGACAGAACGTGGATCTGTCGAGAAGAGTCCCTATTTTCGCTGAGGGCAACGCATTCAACCAGTATCCCGACTCCCGCCTAGCAACAGCAAGGAGACGAGCACGTTCTGCCAGAGCAGGAGCAGAATTCAGCAAGTTTTGTTGAACCTGTCTGCACAACGGCTCATCCCACAACCTCTGCGAAGCAACAGAGACAGGAATACTCTGATTGGGACCGACAACAACCGACCACGCATCTTTGGCTTCTGCCAAACCTAAAATATCTATATGTCCAAACGATGGGGACATAATTCTTTTAAAAAGTTCTGAACACCCGTGGGCCGAAGACAAAAATGCGGGCAACGCGACTGCTGAAGCACTGCGGACGCCAAGACCACCATGCCGAATGGGCAGAGAAGCCTGCGTCCAACAGCGATCATCAATAGGGCAATTTAAAATTTTAGATAGTGTTTTTATAATTACTGAGTCGAAATCACTAAGAAGATGACTGAACTTCCAAAAATGAGTGCATCTTAAACTATACATTAATTTAGGTACAAATAAACAGTATTTGAGAATAGTGTATGCTAAATGTGGGTTTAAATCAAAAAAATGAGAAGAAGATTCATTAAATTTAGATATTTTTTCTTTTACGAAATTAGAGTAAGCTGAATCTAAAATTGGCGCTCCTAAGAGGAAAAGTGAGTCACTGTCTATAACTTTGATATTTGGAGCTAATTTATTAAAGTCTAAAATAATTTCTTGCTGTCTAATGGTACTTAATTTTGGATTTACATAAAGTTCACATTTGTCAAAATTTAACTGTAGACCTATGGAGCCAAAATCGTTAATTAAGGTTTCGAAATCTGAAAGTACAGTACTCACGTCTCCTCCTAGGGTGCCATCATCCAGGTACCACACGTTGAATCCTGACGCCAAAGCCTCAACGTGTGGGTGTATGGCTAAACTAAATATTGCCGGTCCCAATGGGTCGCCCTGTTGACAACCAATGGTGGACATGATACAATTTTCGTTGAAATATAATTTTGAAGGATTATTGTAACATTGATGCAAATAACTATAGAGTTTCGGTGTTTTAGATTGAATTTGTGTTAACAGGGCGGCCCTGTCTATCGAGTTGAATGCATTCTTAACATCCACCTTCAGCAGCACATCTCCGTTCCCATGGTGGAGAAAAGCCCGAGCGGCGTGAACAGCAACCTCACAACCCCCCTTGGTTCCAAAACCTAGCTGCTTCGGTTGGAAATATCTAGAGCAATCTGCTTGTATTTTTCTGCAGCATAGTTTAGAAACCAAGCGACGAATTGTGTTGCCCACCGCAATCGGCCTCACTCCACCATCCTTCTTAAGGAGGGCGCAGAGGCTCGCTCCATACAAAACGTCCAAAACCGCATCGCACACTAGACCAAATAACTTAATTTTAACTAGTAATTTCGCGAAGTTTGTCCTTCTGGAATAATATAATATAATACGAATATACAATATATAAAATATATTGTATATTCATATTTAATATATAGAATATAAAATATACAAGTATATACTGTAGAAGAGATTTGTTGTGCAATTTTATTGTTAACATACCGCCCTATACTTACCCATGAAAAAATCTCCCAGTAGTTTCATCGGATTTTCAAGGAAGCCTACTCGTATTATGATCTGTCATGAATACGAGAAAATTAAACGTAAAATATATATGTATAAAACAATGCCAGCGCAGCGTAAATATTTACCGATGTAAGCTGTAACTTGCTAGCTGTAAGTTGAGTTAAATATTGATTAAGTAAATTTAAATAATTACGAAATTCATATTGCATAACAATCGTAAAATTGTGTAATAACTAAATGCGCAGAATGATAACTTCACTTGGATCACTTTACTTAATTTTTATTTATATTTTACATATACTTTCACATCCTTTAGTCCTTTTCGGGGTTTGACAGAATCTTGGACTCAGTCCATTTTAGCATTAACATTGGGGTTGTCATTTGTGGTAGGTTGCTATCTCATTGCCCATTAGATTCCATTGACCACCAGTCCTTTAGTCGCCTACTATAACATGCTGGGAAGAATAGCAGTTAATTGGCTTATTTTTCTACGTCTCCTAGCTAGCACGGGATAGTATATTTTAGTTGTAGGTTTTAATGAAATACCGATGACCGTTACGTAAGGTAACCTTCCCATTCATTCGCATAGCCAATAGTATCGTCTTTGTCAACAACAAGCCGGTACCTGTAACTTGTATAAATGCTATTACATGATGATAATATTTAGAGACTTGTGTTAAGGGTACTAGTCAACGTATATTTATGAAGTAATACATATTATGTATAGATATATACATACATACATAGCATATATAATCAACAACCAGACTCGAAAGCAGAAGAAAAGCGTAGTTCTTAACTCTGCCTCCACCGGGAATCGAACCCGGGACTTCACGATTAGCGTTCAGGTGCTTAACCAGTTGCGCCACGGAGGTCGTCATGTTACATGTTAAGTAAAATGTAACCTACACTGATATTCCAAAATACATAGAAGCCTCTGACTATGCCGTAAATGACATGAAAGGTTTCACACTTATAGAATGTAATTTTATCCCTGAAGTTACTTATAATCTTAAGCTTAAGTAACAATAGGCTCTATAACTCAGACTCAGGCTCAGTGGTTCTATGCAACTTAATTATAAGTTTTCATTACTGAGAAGTTTATCAGGATATTTTATTTTAATAAAGACAAGTCTTCTGAATTTTGGAGTTACCAACTACTAACTTCATATTAAATACTATTTTGGCCTTACAGATAAATAATTAAAACAAGAACTTTATGGCTTTTGAGTGATGACGATGACAAAAAATATCATTATAATATAAAATTAATTACTTTTAACTTTAATGATTATCTTTGTAAGTTGCATCGTTATCGTTGCAGTCCTAAGCAAAAACGGCCTCAATAAATACATCTATTTACACATCCTTACTATAAATGTATGAACACCGAACAAAGGGAATATAAACAATAACCCGTTCACATTAAAAAACTTTCCTTTCTATTTATATCCTTGCCATGCACCGCATTACATAAATCGGTAGGGTTACCATGGTCCCATTGAAAGAGGGTCTACGTGACAATTTGCGCGTGGTTCCTCTATGCTGAGGTAGGGGAGGGGGGATTCGAGAGCCGGTTCGCCTGTACTGCGCACGCCATGAGTGGTCGAGGCATGGGCAAGGCGAATCGCGTAGTCGATAGACGTTATCAAATTATCGATGAAATTGTATTGAATATGAATTTGATGCTGTTGTCAGAGAAGAGAATATAGACAAATTGTGTTAGTTTGGATTTTTAAGTTGCTTTATTTGAGATTTAAAACAGATTCCCAATGGCTTATCTAATTAAAGTAAATATATTGTTTATCTGGGTTCTCCTACTCACAAGTTCTGTTGATAATTAAACTGAGGTTACCTTAATACTCCGACTTTGTTATTTGTTGGGGAGGATATATTTTACATGCATAATATCGCCTTTTCCTCGACGATCTTTATTTTTGTGACACCAGTCAGTTTTAATTATATTTTATGTTCCAATTAGTAAGCCAAACACCTTCACTATGTATTAATACATATTCGGCGGTGTATATGTAGATTAAAAGGTACCTACGTTCTTTTTTCTCTCTAACACTAACCAAAAAATTTATACTCCGAGAATATTTTCCTTCTGTTTGGCTCATTCCGATTTTTCAACTGACAAATGTGCAGCAAGCTATAAATATTGTTTTAGTAGTAGAAACAATACGTGATTGAAATGTTCTAAAATTTTCTAATACTTAATTAGAATGCTACTACCATAAGCGGAAACTTACTAATATCTATTTCATTTAACGTTATGGAAATGTTTCCATTTGTCGCTAACAGTCGACATCGATAAAACCTACGTAAACATAGCAACATCACTACCGTGTTTATTTTGAGTGTGCGCGGCAGCCGGCAAGGAGGCATCAAAACATTATCAATCAGTTGTTCACGCGACTTTACTCAGAGCACACGTCTTTCAAACTGTTTTATTCGATTTGTAATAATGTTCTCCAGCAAGAAAACACTGGACAAGCTAGTCCAGGCTTATAAAAATGAAGTAAGGAGACAAATTAGTAAGACCACTAGTGTAACGAATTCCGACGCAATGGTACCTCGATTGGAGCAAAATCCACTCGAAGACGACAACAAGAAACTCTTCAAATTGCAAAAATATCACAGGTCAGTGTACTCAAGTGAATACTAAGTACAAAGAACTGCATTTCTGTGACCCATTTATCAGTAAGTTAAGCAGAATGGCTTGCTTCAACAGTTTTGAGAAGCACGTCTTTGTGTCCGCGTTTTGCGTAACAAGTTCAGCGGGTATTGAATGCGATATTGTTGTTTGGATCGGTCCCGGCTTAAATATGAATAAAGAATAACATTTAGCGTACATATTTCCACTTCTAAATGAGTTATTTGTTGAAAACATGAAGTTATTCCACTTACATCACATTTCCTAAGTTATTTAACAGTTTTGTATAAGAATTTCTAATGCGATAACATAGAAACACAATGTACTTATTAGTTGTTCTGTTCTGGAGTGTAAATAGAAAGTAACTAGTTGCGTTTCTGCTCGCTATGATTTAGTAAGTGGTTTCATAAACATGTAATTTTACAGTGCGATGCCATGACAAACCTTTAACTTACGAAACTTGTATACAATAGGACTTATACAAAAGCAACTTACATATTCTATAACTTATTAAATATTAATATAGTAGAAACATTTGAATAAACTCAAAAATAATTCAAAAAGCACACATTAGTGAAAAATCAATGGTAATATTCATACAAATGTATTGAATATTCATTACAAACTTAGACAGCTACATACATGTTATATTGTTTAAAACAATGTGCTTCATAAGAATGTGTGCCGCGAACCACTAACCTAATCGTCACGTACACAAAAGAACATTTAAGTAGGTAATTAGCTAATTTACTAGAAGAAACACTAGGTACTACCTCTATGATCTAGATATGCGTAAACACTATTAATATATATAATTATTTACTATTAATATTAATATATACACTATTAATATATATATATTAATATATATAATAAAGAATAGGACAGGTCTAAATGACTAAAAACCTTCACAAGAAACTGTATTTATATTTGAACTTATGCTTATGTCTAGTTGTGTACTCTAAAAGAAATCACAGTCGTAAAGCTAAAGGTATTGCTTATGATAATGCAAACAAGGTATAGTCTTTCGGAGATAAGTTTAACTGTGTAACTTAAGTCTAACTTAACGAGTGATTCGAGTTCAAGTTAAGAATATGTTTAAAAATAACAATGACTAACACGTACCTAACGAATGTTCTTTTTTATATTCAAGTGTAGTGTGCTTAAACATTTATATTCGCGACTAAATTCATGGAAATTGTATGCTTTATAAAAAGACAGTTCCCAATCAAAATGTGCATCAATCAGCATCATACAGTGATTTAGAAATCACTTCATTAAGTCTCTGTCTACCCCGAAAAGGTTATCACTTGTATCATAAGTGATAGTGAAGTGTACGTAACATGAATGTATACCACTATATCGAAAATATGATCAGATGCTCAAATTATACATACACCAATGTTCTTCAATCCTTCAATCCTTCAATCCAGGCACTTATATTAGCTTGTAACATAATTTTATACAACGTACAGTTATTTCGAATCAAAATGTCAATGATATAACTTAAGTCTAACTTACCTAACTTTCTACTCAAACCCTTTTAACTACTTCACTACATAGTATAAAACAAAGTCGCTTTTTGTCCCTATGTCCCTTTGTATGCTTAAATCTTTGAAACTACGCAACGGATTTTGATGCGGTTTTTTTAAATAGATAGAGTGATTCAAGAGGAAGGTTTATATGTATAATAACATCCATTAAATAGTGGAGTAGGCTATATATTTTATACCCGTGCGAAGCCGGAGCGGGTCACTAGTTATACAAATATATATATTTATCAATATCTTTATCTATTCCCCAGATTCCTTTCAACCCTGAACTACCAGCAACTACCGTTGGCGGCGCAGGGGCTGCATATAACTAAGGGCCAGGGAAGGGAGTTCATGGCTTGCTTCCCTGACATCGTTAGGGAACTCACCGAGACTGGCAAACACTTGGATGTGCCAGAAGCTAGCAAGTGGTTGGCTAAGGTATGTGGCACTTATACATACATCTTTACAAGTTTATTTACTTGTTTTACTAACATGTAACATGACAACCCCAATATTCATGCTATATAGTGACCTAGGAATATATCCAAGATTTGCCAACCCGAAAGGGATTGAAAGACGCGAGTGTGTATCTATTTCATTAAGTTTCCTTTCAATATGTGCTTTTATAACGTAATGCGATTAGTACTAAATCATATTTACAATTTCAATCAATATAAAAATTACATTTATGATACTATAAGACTTAGCTATGGCAATCATATAGACGACATATAGGAAATGGGTGACGTTAGTTCATGTCACTTATACTCGTATACATATATTTACGTCATAAGTGACAGTAATGTTATTTTTAATTCAAAGAAATATTTTATTCTTTTATGATAAATTTTTTATTTATTTTTTATATTATTAGGTAATAGTCACACACACATCTATCGCACTAAGCGCTACGCTCTACGTGCCAAGTTCAGGATAGTCACCAGTTAAACACTGGGCCAAAGTATGAGTTATAAAATCCTCTAAGTAGTACCAGCTTTCCATCTATTTATAGACTAGTTAGGAAAACTTGTTCTGAATCTAATACTTGTTCGTTAGAATTGCATCTAAGTAGGTTTATCTCACTGGTACACACTCCTCTACTTCCTATATCCATATTTATTAATAAAACATACATTCAAGCCTCCACTTCGTATTAGGATGGGCAGATCCTTTCTCTTATCTGTTCAACACACTACGCAAACCTTACAATAATTTATTAAGTAAGGTTTTAGGTTATAGAAAGTAGAGTTAAGAAGTTTTAACCAAAAATAAGTGATAGGTATTACTTGATGAATCATTACCAAAATAACTATTCCACTCAAACGAAGTCGCGTGCTTAGCTAGTAATTTAATATACAGGCACTTTCATAGGGTTTTTGAACAGCATAAGAGATATTACGTAAAATGCTAGAAACAAAAGTAGAGAATCGAACTGAAAACCCTAGGCTCTTAAGTAAAGTCTGTCAGCAACGAACCAGGTCTTCATTAAGCTGAAAGATATATTTAATTAAATTATGTCTGTCTAATCTTCACACGTGCTGACCTTGAAGATGTTTTAATTAATGGCAGTAGTCTATCTGATAAAGTTTATTATTTCAATATGTATTACCCTTATTAAAGTATAATTGTGCAAAGTCTGGGTTGAAACATCACGTTTACAATCACAATGACATATTTTTATGAAAAATGTTTTTTTTTTGACGTTCAATAAGTGATATCAATATCCTTATGTTGAATAAAAGATTTTCATTTCATTTCATTTCAATCCTATATTAAAAATGTACAGAATCTAGGGTTCATAAAATTTAACTTTTATAGATAATGAACGCTCAACCTCTGACTATCCCGAAATGGTTGTACAGTTTTGAATGTTATGTGTTCAACTTTAATATTTCGCGAATTACGAGACAATCGTTTCATAAGAAGTCTAGTCATCTTCCACCTTTCCCTTATTCGCCTTTTACGATTGTTACTAGTTATTGTATTACTTAATATATTATTTACTTTAATTCCTTTTAAGTTAAAACATCTATGTAAAAATGTTAAGAAATTCTTACTTATTGCTACAGTAAGTTAAAAACAACTTTTATCGTTTCCACATTTTTACCTTGGAAGTAATTCGATACATTTCTATTACCTTCAAATCATAGTGAAAGCGATCGTTAGTGGACAGTGCAAGTTTGGGATTGCCTTTATAATTCAAAGACGTGGATAATAGAATACCGAGGGATTAGGTATCCTTCGGTATTCTAATGAAAATAGTTTATTTACATATCTAGAAGAAATACGTTTAAAACTTAGCTACTGTGAGATTTAAATATAATTTAACTAAGTGCCTTAAGGCTAAATAATAATATCGTACACAACGATTGAATAGAATTAAAATAAAAACATCCTAATCGAACCCGGAACATCGTTATTAAAACATGTGTGTATATTTAACCACTCGCCACCTGTTAAAGAAAAATAAATAAGATTCACATTATTGTGTGTGTATGACGCATATTTTAAAGCATGTATCAATGAATGCTTGCCTAGTAAAACAAAGAAAATTTAAACAAAAGACTGATGCTATCAGCACATAATAATACATATGTATTTATACGAAAATGAAATTTAAACAAAAGAATTGGTATAGGTACATATTGATACGAATATATACTAACGTCTATCGATAAAAATATTTTTTAGTACATTAATCTAACAATAAAGTTTTTTGTTATTTATATTTTATATAAATTCTTATTATACTGAATAACAGAAGAGCATGCATGAGAAGGCTAAGGTGTGAGTGTAAGTGAAGCAAGAGAGATTTGTCAGGATCGTTCCAGGTCGATCGAAAGTCTGTGCCTATCTCTGACGTAAAGACGTGAATATATCTATCTATGTATAAATGGTAAAACTAATCACATAACATACGCTTCACGACTTGTGTACGCACACTCCCTTTTTGTGGCGGGATAGTCAGGCTTGGCACTGCCAGTAAACCGTATCGCCGAAAATATTATTACCTATCCCGAGGTATAGGCAGGTTTCTTCACTGTGTTTTCCACATCGTTAGGAACTGTAAATTATGTACGTAAATGAAAAATAATTTCTAAATTCCAGCCGAAATTCGAACGTCCTATAAATTTATAATTTCTCTCTCTAATAAGAAGTCAAAAGTTTTACCCACTGGGCTACAGCCGCTGTACTAATAATAATCATTTCTGTTACCAGCTCCTGCAATACAACGTTCCCAATGGCAAGAAGAACAGAGGCATAGCAACTGTCTTAGCGTATAAGATGCTGGAGCATAAAGATAACCTTACAGAGGAGAATATCCACCTGGCCAACGTCATGGGATGGTGTGTGGAAATGGTAAGTACACATACATTAATTTATTAATAAACTAGTGACCCGCTCCGGCTTCGCACGGGTATAAAATATTGCCTACTCCACTATTTAATGGATGTTATTATACATATAAACCTTCCTCTTGAATCACTCTATCTATTAAAAAAAAACGCATGAAAATCCGTTGCGTAGTTTCAAAGATTTAAGCATACAAAGGGACATAGGGACAGAGGAAGCGACTTTGTTTTATACTATGTAGTGATAAATACAAAACACAAAACAAACATGATTAATAAATGTAAGCCTGTAATCTTTTTTGGGATAGAACATTGGAGACTTAATTTATCAATGATACGTTTTGGCAATTAATATTACTTTCATACATTCACGTTCCTTGATCCCTCAGAATCTCGAATATATAATGCCTTGAGTATTTTTAGTATTAGCTTTTGGGTTGCGATGATGTCTGGAATATTGGTGATAGCTAGCTCTTCGCCCAATAGCTTCCATTAAGCCGAAGTCATTTAGTCGCGTCCTACAACATGCTAGAAAGAACAGCAGGTTGATAAAAAAAATGAGAGTGATGGAATGATATTAGCTGACTTTTTTCTCTGCATGTCTTTGTAGAGTTTGATAAATATGTTCGGGTAACTCTGATAGTTTTGCTATAGATTATTTGTAGTTTTGAAGGTTAAATATATCATTGGTATCCTAATACATTCGTTGTAACGGTTAGCAGTCAATCTAAGCTTATGTCAAATAATGCATAAATGTTTAATTTCACTCTATAAATAACTAAAGTCTTCTATGATTTGTTGACACTATGATATCGCATAAAATAACATAGGTATTGACTGTACTTAGCTGTATTTAATGGCATGTCTGTACCGTGTCATTTAGTATGCAAACATTACGTAACTACATACTATTCTGTTCATCAGAAAACTAATTACTTGTCCCATTGGTAACTAGCCATTGTTAATGTAATATCCTTTACTCTCTTGATTCATATACGAACAAGAAAGCATAATTTAGACAGCATTTGTCGTTACTCCTATATACTTTAACATACATAGTCGTCTTATATTCTATTTTTTAGTATTATCCCTGTAGATACATTACATTATAATGTATAACAAAAAGTTGATTTCATTCCGGAGAAGTTTTTGCAGACAAAAATAAACAAATCAAGCAATATTGTGATACTGACTAATCCTTTAAAAATACTTATATATCTGATAAAACCTTGTCTCTAATTTAGCTTAGCCTTTTGACTCGTTGTTAGAAAGAAAGCGGATAGATACGTGCTATTCAAGTCTCAAGCCACGTGTAATCATAATGGTATTCACGAGTGAATTTATCACTAACCAAATAAAAAAACCGAACAAAGATAGAAATAATGTTTACTTACTACACTCGAAACTTATCAGATTGTGTGATAACCGAGTTGTTATGCAATAGAACATCGCCTGATATTATGATGGTAACCGATGATGCCCTCTTACGATATATACATACTTATGACGACCACCGTGGCGCGATCGGTTAGACGCCTGAACGCTAATCGTGTGGTCCCGGGTTCGATTCCCGGTGGAGGCAGAGTTAAGAACTTCGCTTTTCTTCTGCTTTCCAGTCTGATCGTTGATTATGTATGCTATATATGTATTTATCTATATATAATATGTATATATTTCTTAAATATACGTTGACTAGTACTCTTAACACAATTCAAATGTACTTACCAAGGGGCTAGTTCAATTGGTGTAATAACGTCCTACAATATTATTATTATTATATATTCCTCTACGTCCCTAATGTGATAGGCTATCGATCGCCACCTGGAACGATCCTGACAAATCTCTCTTGCTGCACTCACACATATTAACCATGTGTTCTTTACACTACGTACGGGTGCCTTGAAAAGATTTTTTTACGTTGTGAATAAATGTTATAATTACACCTGTGACTTAAATAGATTGCTAGCTAATATTGATAACACACATATATAATACGCCTGATTCCCCATTTGTCCCGATCCTGAAAGACAACTTTTCTATTTTCATACACACTCAGCGATTATAGGTACTCCTAACGTCATTGATAACGAACTGCATATCTTCCCACTATGTCGTAGGAAGTGATTAAACTAGGTATATAGATTGTATTGAGAGATAGGATAGCAGCTTTGCATACTGGAAAGTTAGGTTACTTAAGTTAGTAAAGGTGACCAATGAGAAGTTGTCCCCGAGGTTTTGTCAATAAAAGAAATTGATGATGCTTTGAATTATTGGTAACTGGTTAGCTCAACGCCCACGTTTTAATAACGTATTTTAGTTTTTTAGTCTAAACAAACTGGTTTTGTGTGTAAGCATGTTTTTGTCTATAGAACCGTGTAATGGTAATATTTTTCACAGGTAGTGATTTAGCTAGTTATCACTGCTTATATGGTTTATCTTACAAATAGTCACATACATACACTTAATGGCATTCTTATCCGCTTAAAGCGTAGACAGAACCTTTGGACTAAATAATATCTGGATTATAACCTTGATATTGATAAAGAGAAACACTTTCACAACCATTAACCCTTGCGGGGTAGGTGTTTTTGTGACGATCTCAAAATGGTTTTAATGTTACGTAGCCGTTCCATGACCATCTCCGCAATTATTGATATAAAAATACATGATATTTATAGTCTATTGCCGACATATACTCCAGTAACAACTCAGTCACCCCACAGCACCTATGGTCGCCTCTTACGAATAAAAACTGTGTAGTATAGCAACACTAATAAGTTAAATTGTTTACGTTCCACAATACAAGTTCAAGGTCAATATAATGGCCGCGTGGCGCGTATATGTGGCGACGCAGTTATCAAATGCCGTTTCCTTATTTAGCCGTTTAGGTGTTAAAATAACGAGGCTATGCTCTGCAGGGGGGGTTAGGCATTACTAACGAGACTATGTTTTCCAGGGGGTCTGGTATATATTATTGTAGAGTATGGATTTCTCTTAGGTTGAAATATTATGTTTATTATGGTTTTCTGATAGTTTAAGATGTGTATAATGATAGTTCTAGATGCTGTGGATTAGATAATTTAGATGACTTTCCGTATTGGACTTTTAGTGTTAATATAACGAGATTGGTATACTGGTATGCAGACAGTACATATTATTAATTTAGTGATGGTTTGCATTGATCATTGTGTTTTTTTTTAATATTTACTAACACGCAATGAAAAACATGTGAACTTTGTTCTTTTAATCAGGTGTGTTTATGAGCTGAGGATTTTAATGTTGTTCTGTTATTAAATCCTGATTGATAGTTATACAGTTCTAACTTCTTTTTCGATTCCAACCGAACTTATTATTATTTTCTCTATATTACACATAAATACACCTCAATCTTAATTACCTTATTCTATAATAACAATTGGGACACTATTACACCAATTGAACTAGCCCCTTGCTAAGTTCATTTCAGACTTGTGTTAAAGGAACTAGTCAAAGTGTATATTTAAGAAATATATATATAAACAACCAGACTGGAAATCAAAAGAAAAGCGCCGTTCTTAAACTTTACCTTCACCGGAAATCGAACCCGAGACCTCACAATTAGCGTTCAGGTGCTTAACCAATCGCGCCACGGAGGTCGTCAAAATTATTATTTTATATAGTATGTCCTCTCCCTATTACATCTTAAATTCAATATTCGAGACCCAGTATTCCATAATCTTCCTTATATTTCCAGTTCCACGCCAATCAGCTGATGCTGAATGACATAGTAGATGGAACCCAAGTTCGCCGTGGCGCCCCCTGTTGGTACACCCTGGCGGATGTGGGGTTAAGCGGGGTGTTTGATGCCAATCTCCTGCAGGCTGCCATGTTCTCAACCCTGAAGAAGAACTTCAATGACAAGCCCTATTATAAGCATGTTTTGGAGTTGTTTAACGAGGTAAGAGAGAAGTTAACGACCATTAATCCTAGCGGGGTAGTCAGAGGTTCAGGTGTCCATCTTCGCAATTGCGAAGGTAGAGATTCTATGGCCACCTCAAATCCAAAAAATAATTAACAGATATACGAGTATATTTCGAGCCGGCACAGTTTACAGTTATGATGCCAAGTAGTAGTTTAAAATCTTATGTAGATAGTGTAAGAACTATTTAAACAGTAGATTTAATGACGTCATGTTTTGATAATAAGAAAGAAGTTACTGCGTTTATCTCAAGGGATTCAAGCATAGAAACACACTTTTAACAATTTAAATAGATATCCTTTAATATCAGATAATCTATAAATAAAATATAATACGTGTAACACTCAAACTGGTAGTTATACATAGATTAGATATCTGCCTATAGATAGTAACTTAGCTATCTTTATCGGAAAAAATAGAACATTGGTCAGTGTTCATACAAATCTTATTCCGAAGGTCACTTACAGAACCGGAATAGTAAATGGATACTGAAAATAGAACAAACTAAGTATTTGTCTCTTAACACAAAAGGATATAATTATTATAAATAGACGTTTTAGCGATAGTTACGCAAGTAATATTAGTTTCAAAGTCATGACGGTTCTTTCCATAAGTTTGAGAATCAGACTGAATAAAATAGAGCTGAATATCCTAACACTGGTATTGTGAGATTACATGAAGTATATCGTGAAAATGTTTAAGTTACAATTGCTGATCTAGGAAATGAAATAGCTTATGCTCATTCGATACTTTCCATAGGAGTGGACATGACCTTGAGATATTGTAATTAGGAGTTAAGGTTGATTACTTCTAGAACAGTGATAGTCCATTGCGTATATTTTAGTAATGTGATGAAAATATACATTATTAATGATACACAGTTTTCTTTTAGAGAGGCGAAAAAAAGTCAATTGTAACGAAAAGTTTTTCTTTATACGTAGGCTGTGTAATACCAAATATTATGTATTAATTGCTCTATATTCCATAGTACATTAAGGACTAATGTTGAACTAGGAGATTCTTCTCTGACATCATATCTGCTACAAATATTATCAAATTAAATCATTTAAAGTAGCATGTAGGTACGTGTAATACCACAGACTATACTTCAATTATCATAACTCTTTTATTCCTCCAGATGCAACTGAAATGCTCAATCGGCCAGTACCTAGAGAAGGTTCTGACCAGGACTGAGAGACCAGACCTCGCCCAGTTCACCATGGAGAAGTACGTGGCCATAACCAAGTATAAGACGGCATACCACACCTTCCAAATGCCTGTGAGCCTGGCACTGCTTATGGTGGGGGTGGAAGACCCTGAAACCCATAGGCAAGCGAAAACTATCCTTCTGGAGATGGGACAGTTCTTCCAAATACAGGTAATTGGTTGAGTTTAGTAAGGGTGATTTTGGCGTGTGTTAAGTTAAAAGGTTAGGTATTGGATATTGTCAATCCTGAGCGTTACGAAGATTAATGACAAAGTGATGCTCTCCTTTTAAACTTAATCTTAACTATTCGTAACATAGGAAATATTTATTCGTATGTATCGGTCATCTATGTATGTGTGTATCATTCATGTTTTGTTTGAATTCCATATGACCATACATGACTTAATGAGCCATTTCAATGATATATTAGTGAACTCTCGATTATTCCAAACAAATTGTTTGTTTCGCCATAAAAAATTGACAAACCATTTAATTCTTTTCAGGACGATTTCTTCGACTGTTTCGGAGACCCAGCCGTAACCGGCAAGCAGGGAACCGACATACAAGACGGAAAGTGCACGTGGCTCGCCGTAGTCGCTTTACAACGAGCAAATACCGCGCAAAAACAAATAATGGAGAACCATTATGGCATAGACAATCCAGAGGACGTAGCCATTATTAAGAATCTCTATGAAGAACTTCAAATCCCTCACACGTATTCTGTGTATGAAGAAGCGACGTATGAGCTGTTGAGGACTCAAATTCAACAGGCTACTAGGGGTCTACCTCACGATTTGTTCTTTAGGATCTTAGATAACATTTTCAGGCGAAACTGAATGGTCTCAAGTAGTTTAAGGTGTGATTGGATTAGTGTGGTATGGTTGTATTGAAGAGTAGAATGTTTATTTATGAAGTTGTCTCAAGGAAATTAAATAACTATTAGAAATCAACATTATGTTACGTTTATAAGAGATACGTTTATAGAAAATAAAGTTTCGTTACAAATTTATGTTTTTCGTTCAGAAGTTTTTCTTTAATGATATACGTGTTAGCTGTTTGAACGAAAAGCAAAGGTTAGTAATGCATATCATTCCAATACAAATGAAAGAATATACAAATAAATTACTTTATATTAGAATTTAAGCTCAAACAAGTGAATATTATGAATTGTCTACTTATTACTAGGTTTTTTCTTTATATAATTTGTCTATGAAACGGTTGTATAGATTCGTAAATGCATGAGATGTAGTGATCAAGAGTTTACTGTAACGTTAATTTAGGCTAGTCATACGTTTTATACGAATAAATTTATATTCACGTTATCTACTGTAATATGCGAATTGATTTTGGAAAAATAATTCGTAATAAAATATGTTGAAAATGATTGTGGTTTTAATGGCGTTATTTTCACCTTGATTTCTAACCAAGTAGCAGCTATACGGTCTACAAATGTCAGTCCAAAACAAAATGACAGCACGTCCTGTCAGTCAGTTGAACCGGTCAAGCGTGTGTATTCTACATATACATTTTATTTGCTAACTAACTAACTAACTACTAAACTACTAACTAATCATACAAAAAACTCCTGTTAACTCTCATAGGGTAGACAGAATCTTTAAACTGTAAATCGAAAGTAAATGACCACTTACCATTGTTCAATTAGATATCCAACGTATCAGGGTATAAAGTCAATCATACATACATACACGTCCTTTGCGCTACAGAAGACCTTCGCCTCATTGACATCCATACACCTCTTCATACACGATCGGTGGTTATAAGTACTAGGACAAGTCGCCTCATAAGCTATTGGGATAATTTATTTAAGAAAATATGGTTCAAATATAATAATTATTCTTGAATTGAAACAAAGAGTTGTTAAATAACAATTATTTATTTTTCTTCTCATCATAGTACAATAAATGCAAATTCATAAAATAGTTCACTATATGTTGAGTTTGACTAAATGTGATATTAAAATTTGTGCTTTGAGCAAATATTTTGTTAGTGCTTTACCTACGTATTCAGTTATCTAGAAAAAATATATTCAAATACAGCTTCATTTTTGTTCCATAATAGCACTTTGTTTAATCCAAGGATTGGATTCAATGAACTGACTAAGACAATAATGCTTAACAAAGTATCTAATATATGTATACGTAAAGTGAATTAGAATAATCAATCGCGTAATAACAAAGAATGATAAATGGGGCATAAATTCTAAGACACTTCTGTTCAATGACCAGTTACAAATCGAATATTATTTTTTTATCTTATTGCTATAACGCCATAGACGAATAGTATTTTTTTAACTTTCATAACTAGAAAAGACTCTTTAAATAACATGTACACAAAAACTAATAATGTCTAATAAATTTTGCAATACGTAAACTTCAGCTAAGCTGATATATAATATCGTCTTTAACTTGATTATGTGAAATGCGAAAAATCATTATCTGAATAACTGAGTTTATCCGCTAAGATTAAAGGTAAGCTAAAGAATGACTTTATATTACATATGTCCAACAAGTTTAAAGTGGGTTAAGTCTTCAATGTTGACTAGTAACACTGGGAGCTAACATTTACTAACATTAGAGTTATGCTATTTACTCTTGTGACGTCTGACAAACAGATAACAATTAGGAGCACAAGTCTACAAATGCGATTTAGCACAATCGTAGTCAATATCGCTTTAGTAATAGCGAGCAATGTGTAGTGGATTAGCAAAAGTGTAAAATTTCCTCATTAATGACAGCAAATGTCACTTTTGTTATTCCATGAACAACTTCACACTGTTACTGAAGTGCTAAAGAATTGATATTTTGCAAAAAGAATTAGTGGAATTGGACCCCAGTTAATTTTTATGCTGAGACAGGATGTTTACACTATCATACGGTAGTTAATACGAATTAGATACATTTGGCAAAATAATTTTAATATACGAAGATAAACAGTCCAATAACACATTTAAATAAAAGAGACAGTCTTAACACCTACGCATATAACGTATAAAACTACATCTTACCATTTGGTAACAAATTCTTAACCCATACACCGATATCATTACATAAAATAAATATTCTACTCGCTACAAACAATTATTTACTATTCAATATAAATATTGGAGTTTTAATGCCTCATGCTAATTCGAACTACACCATAAGAAATCACAGTCAAGAAATTTACCTATATAACCGTCAATATTTTCTATAAGCACCCATACACCATTGCAATCACTCAATTTCGAGGATCATTAACAAGAAATATTAGCAAAACTAGATTTGGTAAACAATCATACACATTACATATAATCGCCAAACAATACCTATACCTTGTCAAAGGCTGTGCGATTCAAAATGTCTGTATACGCATTCGATATGTCAATAAAATGTAAACCATACATACGTTATATTTTGATTTCTATCATTTTTGAGATTAGCTACTTGGGTTGAGAAGATAATACTCCTTTAGTTGTATTTTACGTTGGTTTAAGAAAACTGGAAACATTATATTGTACCCATACATGAAAACGGGACTTATCGCGTATATTTTATAAACAAAGTGTTACCTTTGTTACCCGAAGTAAATAACACGAAAATCCTGCTTTCATTTAAATGAATAAAAATTGCGAGTTTCCAAAATATTACCCATACCATATTATTTTTAAGGTATCACCTCGCTTATATGAATGTGTATGACTTACATAATACTATATTTATATTCAATCTGGTATCACTAGGACCTCCTTTTAAATATCATACTCAACAATTTCTCAAACAACGGCGTCAGTTCTTTTGGCATAGTCTGAAGTTTCGCTACAATTTTATCATGTGCTATTTTCTCCTCCACCTTATAAAGAGTCGCTAGATCTAGCTGCTTGTAGAGCTGCTGAATTCTCTCTATGTGAGCTGGTTCGTGGCTTCCATAGCAGGTTTCGAAAACCACCCGTTGCGCTGAGTTGCAGCGTTGCAGCGCTGTAACCGCTAACCAGGAACATTTTCCTTCCTTAATATCTGTGCCTTCTTTTCCGGATTCTGACTCGAAAGAGTAACAGTCTATGTAGTCGTCCTGGAATGGTAAATGATACGTATTAAGCTTTTGGTAACAGGGTCAATAGTGTTTCAATTATCCATTTTTGGACTGTTTATGAAAGTCAAGATCGCAGGATAACTATTATATAATTATGTTTTAAAATAGTTGGGCGTAGTTTTTAGTCCCCATTTAGTATATTAATTCATTGATTTTGGACCAGCTTAGTGATAAAAAATAATAATGATTCTGTCAACTCAACGTTTCATTCATAAATCATGAAATCACATTAAGCCCATTATTTTATTTAACATATTGAAAAGCACACTAATATCAAGATAATGTAAATTATTATAATCTAAGATGTAGTACCTTATTCGATACCTCCGGAAATATAACCAAAAAGTTTAAACCTAATCATGAAAACCGTACAATGTAGTATACCGAAGCAAAACAAATACCTACCTGCATCTGAAACAGTTTCCCCACATCAATAGATATATCTTCAACACTCTGATACCATTGGGGATCTTTCACCCCGGCCAGGTAAAGGCCCGCACACACTGGCAGTTTGTACGTGTAGTAGGCTGACTTGTACTGGGTTATTTGGAAATAGTTCTCCAGTGTGAACATGTCATAATCGTTCTTGTTTCGTTTCGCCATCGCTAGATCGAGGTATTGGCCCATCGAGGTGTAGGTTATTGCCTGGAATAGATAAAGACACTCTGTAACTCTGTAATTGCGGTAGCACATGTACCTCTGACTATTTAGCGTAGGTTAAAGATCGTGAAACAAAAGCTTGGTTTTTACAAGTTGCATTATTTCATGAGCATTATAATCGAGTCGAGCGTTAACGTTGTGCAAAAAAGTTTTTAGTCATGTAATGTGAGAAATATTATCTTATAAAGTTACATATACATTCACGTCCTTCAATCCCTTTCGGGGTCGACAATCCTGCTAGATATATTATCTCTGAGTCACTTTTTAGTTAAGACTACTACATATCACGTTGGGTGTTGTCTATCTAGTGAAACACGGGCTTCGAGTGACCCATACCTTCCCTTTTAACTACTAACACACATCAATCAATTAGTTAGATTATATGTAATGCGAATTTCTGTCTTCCCCATAAGAATTCTTAGTCATTAAGTATATGTATATGTTCACTCTTCACTAAAATTTACTTACCTCATTGAACAACTCCAACAAATGCTTATAGCACCATCTCTCGCCATAATGCAGTTTTATCAAGTTGTTGACAGCTGTCAGTACAAGGATGGAGTCGTTAATGGCGCTGAGGCCAATATCCGGTTTCCGGTACCAGCAAGGGACTCCGCGCCGTGTGGGAGCACCGTCCATTATGTCATCTAACATCAGGAAATAGGCTTGGATCTGAAAAGTATTAAAAACGTTAATTACATACTGAAACACTACATCCGTTAAGCATTTTCAGGTAGACATAAACTTGGAGACATGAAAACATCTGCTTGGTCGCTTATTAGTATGAATGTTGTGATAGTGATGTCATTAATATACATTTGTGAGAGGTTGCTAGCCCATAGCCCAATATACATTTTTCCCTAGTCCATTAATGGCCTCCCGAGACATGCCATATAATCTACAAAAAGATACACATTACAAAACATTTACAATTAAAACTTACAAACTAGGAGATATAAGCAGCAAAAAGGTTCCAACTCAGCTGGGTATGTATAGTTTAGTGAGAAACCCAACACTGATATTATGTCAGAACCACAAGAGGGCATTGTTAACAGTTTCAAATATAACTTACCATTTCCACACACCATCCTAAGACATGTGCCTCTCTGACAGATTCCTCCGTTAGTTTCTCTGGTTTCTCCAACATTTTAAAAGCTAAAACTGTTGTCAAACCACGATTTAACTTGCCTCCTTTTAAATTGTAGTTTAGCATCTGAAACCAAAGTTTAGATTACATTAACTTTGTTGTCCTGAACAGTATTCTATAGTTTTAGTACAAGATAACATCAGGAGAAGAAAAGACATATTATAATATCTCAATAAAGATGATATTATCTGTATACCTGAAATGAAATATTATACAAGTATAATAATACCTAAATGTTACCTATTAATTAAAGATCTTAAACTACGGCTTGTGGAAATCTTCACTAATCTAGAACTTCACGTCACATAAATATATTCTATAGTAAGGTGACTTAACATTATGGTGTAAATCCAACATTTAGGGCTGTGAATACATGTATCATACATACACATCACACCCATTCCCTATAGAGGTAGCCGAAGATATGAAGTATTCATTTAACTCTTACCTCTTTAACCCATTGCGCTACTTCTGGTATCTGGTTGAGCTTCGTTTTGTTGGTGACGGTATCAATTACAGACGGCAGCGTCTCAATGAAACTGTCCTTTTCCTTTGGTAATGGCAATATTGTAGCAGCTGCGGTTGCATAACTGTGCTTTGATAGCCTGAAAAAATTACAAAAGATATTACCATCATTATGAAGTCATTAAATTTCATAGGAGACTCCAGTAACTAGTGCTGATAGAGACAATTCTTTCACAGATAAAATTTGGGTAGCTTATGTCATATAAAATATGTATGTATATCCTTTTATGCCTTATGGTGTGGACAGAACCTTGGCAACATGATATCTTGTTGGTAAGTTTTGGAATTAGTACTGGGTTTGTGATAGCATCCTTAGTAGCACTATACTATGATAAAGGTGTTCCAATCACTTCAGTCTGACTATTTATAAATATGTATACTGTCACAATTGTCATTCAATTCAAAGGCAAGAATATTGGCATTGTTATTCAAAGACCACATTATTATAATAATGTAAGTTGAACAAAACAAAATGAGCTATCTAAAGGAATTATCTATTTTAAGTCCATGTGACGTAAACAGACAGTATTCCCATTGTGTATTGTACTTGGTTACTTGTTTGTATTTAGTGTCATTACCACTTTATCAATATTTATGCATCTTGGCAATAAGCATTCATTGTTATATTTTTAAACAGCACTAACTAGCTACTAAGGTTACAAATTAGTAACATACATTATAATATGATATACTGGACATTATGCATATGTCTCTATAGAGGGGTTGGCAGAGATGACATAATCAAATCTTACAAAATAAAATATCACTTCATTAACGTAAATAATATCTGTATAAAGTGTGTGAAAGTCGTCAATGTGAATGTGGTTTTCTTGGATTGGGAAAATTGGGTGTAGGGAGTGAAATGTGATTGGAGTGATATATGAATCTCCTTGGTTAATCAGAAACACTAAAATTAGAGTTTCATTATGAAGGCTTTTTCTTCTAAAGAAATTATGGATATTTCACATACATAACATCTTCTTTTGTTAGGTAGGTAATGATAAAAAAGTTTTTGCAAATATTTTTAGCATAAAATATCTGTTTTACCATGTCATTTTGTTAGGAATACTACATTGCAAACTATGGGTCGGTTAAATCTTTAGAATATGTTATTGGTTGGGTTAGTATGTCATTTATCTTTCATTATAACTGCATAAATTAACAATTATAGTAAAGGTTCAATGCCCATGGTCGTGGTTTATTAAGTACATAAGTTAATTTTGATGCAAAACCGAGATTTCAAATCCATTTATGATTTTATTTAACTTTAGAGAATAACAGTAAATTAAATAAATTCTTACCTTAGCACGTTCCCCGGTACTTGTAGCTGCTTATTAAAGGTCACAAATTTAGAAAATAGTTTATTTAAATTCATTTTGACCGCGTAAGCAAAACTTTCACTGACCGTGTTAGAGGAATGTTACTTATATGGGTTTCTTCTTCAAATATTGACTCGAACCTTGTTTCTAAATATATCAGCCTAGCAAGTCTGCCCCTTTTAAAGTGACTAGTTATCAGTAAGTTCAAATCGTCATTGAACTTTCAGGGATAATATAAATAAAAGAGCCCAAAGTGGCTCAACCAAAACTATAACTTCTGTTTTACACACACGTCAACCTTAGGCAGCTGACTGTTCGAAACCTAGACAGTGTCACCTGTCCGTCAGCTGACAGCTGTAATACTGTCATAAAAAGGTGATGGCGCTAGACTGAGATGAGATATTGTTTTATGCGGTATTTGACACAAAACAAGATTTGTCCACAAATTCAACGAATTCAATAACAATCAAACAAAATATTATCATTGATTTAAATTTATTTAAAGAAATATTCTAATTGAATTAGTAAGAATGAATACTAGGTTATAACTGTATTCTAAGAGTTGGCAGGATAATTCGTAGAAAATACTGTACAATTATTTAATTAGTACAGTATCACCTTTGAAGGTAAACTGTGTCTAACTGTGAATACACATTACATTATTGAACATGTCTGAAAAGCAGAAAACGTAAGTTGTTTTTATTACTTACCTAGTTTATTAACTACACTCTTAAGCATAAGAGCCTGAGAAATATTTATACATGTTAATGTTGAACTTAACCTAAAATTTAAAATATATCATGTATTTAGCATTATTGATGTATTCTCTAATGATGTTTAGATAGATGTATACGTAGAAAGCCCATTACTAAGTATTTAAGGTATTACTTTCATAAGAATTAATTTAAATTTGTTCTAGTCTTGTTTGCGGAGAGGTGAATGGAAATTTCAACGCACTGTTTTCAAAAGTTGAGGCTATAAACAAGAAGTCTGGTCCTTTTGATTGTCTGCTTTGCTTGGGCAACTTCTTCGGAGATGACAACTCACAATTGGATGCCTACAAAATGGGAACTAAAAAAGGTAAGTGTAAAACTAAATTATAAATTATTTTAATACATTTTTTAGCATAACATTAAATTTTATTACTTAGTAAAAGTGTACTGTGTAAGATCTATAAAGAATAATTGCTTATAACCAGCTGCCATACTTTCCACAAGGGATTAGTACATTATTAAGTATTACTTGTTTTATAGCATAATATATAGGATAAGGAGATGGTAATTTATCACCAACCAACTTAGATAGTTGATCCAAACAGATCAGTGCAACATCGTCTCTGCCCAATTTGGTATCATACATAATGGTATCTAACATTCTTTGTATTTAAATGTATACATTAAATGCACAGAATTCTTTAGCTAGGGTCTTAGTGCACCAATTAACTATAAAGCAGATACAACTGCTTTGCTACTGTGCCACTACTGCGTCTCTGTTGTAAAAATGGTAGTCAACTAAAATTTTGATGTATCGTAGTTGTACCTCGATAGTTAATAGCGCGTCAGTAGTGCTTCAGTGACAAGTCAGTAGCGGACTCGCTTACGATTAAACATAGACAAAGCTGTCAAAAAAAAACTATTGAACTGATATTGAGGTAAGATTAATAAGTAGAGTAGCTTCTTTGTACTTCAGACGCAGTTCAATAGTGCTTCAGTGGAGTAAAGTTGTTAGTGGAGTACCAAAAGTGTCAAGTTACTGAACTAATTTTGTGCCTCAAATGCATTAGTAGGCCTGTTAGTATCCTTCATATTCCTGCATATGTTATAGAATATCTGCATCTATATGGCAGCAAGGTTTACTGCTTGTCACATGGGATCATCAGGTAAAAATAAGTTTTGATTGGCTACAGATCATCAAAATGTTCAATGATGGAACTTTCAATGACTCCTATAAGGGTATACCAGTATGAATGCATATATTTAGTTTTGGAACAAGCAATACAAATGTTAACAAAATTATTATTTTTATTTCAGTGTCAGTACCTACTTTTGTATTTGGACCCACAGACAGTAATCATATTCCCTTTTACTGCGAGGAAGGTGCAGAGATTGTTCCCAATGTTGTGTTCATGGGTATGTATTGATTTAGTTTTAAATTAGCTTCAAGTGCACTCCAAGACTGCTGTTTTCAGGTTGGTCAGAGGCTTGAGTGACAATTATTAAATCTACAAAGATGTTTGGCCACTCAAAGCCAGATTGACAGTATTTTCAAATTCCTTTTGAGCATTTATAGTTGTGAGCTCAACAGACCAGAAATCTAACAACCTTGTATGCCACAATTAAAAATAAGCTACTCACTACTGTCATAATGTCATGCTTAGATAGTAAAAACATTTTTCCAGTTTAAATTATTATAACTTACTATATTATTGATCTTATTTTTTCTAGGCAGAAAAGGCTTATTCTCAACAAGCCAAGGTGTCAAAATAGCCTACTTAACCGGCCTGTCTCGCCGTGAGTTGGGCAAGGAAATTCCAATGTGTACATTTGAGCCGAGCGACTGCCGTTTAGTAAGAGACACTTGTATGCGAGGGCAGAGCGAATACAGAGGGGTTGATATACTTATAACGTCCCTCTGGCCTAGTGGTATACAACAGGATGAGTCTCAAAAGGTAGGTATTGGGTTTGAATAGAATGTTAACTGCGTCCGTTTTATACTTTGAGTAACTTAGTTATTAGAGCTAGCAGAAAAAGGGATCGTTTTTATTGGCAGAATTTTTCTTTTTTAACTAATAAGTGTCTAAGGAGATGTTTTTATGTCACCAATGTTCTGTCCACTCTGAAAGGGATTAAAGGACGTGAATGTTTATATATGTATGTAATTATTCATACATACATTCATCAAACACTCGCAATTTATACTCATTTTACTTACTATGTGATAATAGGTGATGAGTGTTATTAAAATTATTTTTATGTTTTTTGCTTTTGTTGAATCTCTTTGAGTTTAAGCTGTGTGTGCAAATAATAAAACTATGTAATGAGAACGACTTTTAGAATTGGGAATTAGCTTTACTTACATACATATACATAATAAATTACACCTATGTCATTATGTGAATGTTTCTTTTTAAAAGTATAAAATGTGTTTGTTTCAGGCGGAAGTCTCAAAAGAACGTTTATCAGACTTGATGGCCTGGGCTATCAATACACATAAAACCTAGGTACCATTTTGTACCCGCTGAAGAAAAATACTATGAAAGGCAACCATACAGGTTGGTTTAATTGTGTTATGATGATTGTTTAAATGATTAAATTTACATTGGACCATGATTAATATTATTACTGCTTTTAACCAGTTTAGGGTAGTAAGAGACTTGAGTTATTTGTATTATCACTGCTAATATGTTTGGCTAAGCAAAAAAAGTTTTACAAAACTTTGGTATTCATCACAGTAACTCCCATTCATATTTAATGACAGTTGTTATTCTATATAATCCCTATACTATCTCCTAAAAGTAACTAAATCATATTACTTACAGAAACCTAAGCATGCACCAAGACTACAGGGAATGTGCGACCAGGTTCATAGCCCTGGCACCAGTGGGTAACAAGGCTAAGCAGAAATGGATATACGCGTGCTCCCTCCAGCCTATTTCTAAGATGCGTATGACAGACCTGCTCCAGTCTACCACGGATGAGACTGCTTGTCCCTATGACTCGGAACTGCTGAAGCAACATCAGCCTGGGAAGGTTGTTAAGGTAATGTACGTTAGTTTTTACAATGGTGATGGATTGTGAATAAGTGTAAACGCCATAGTGATAAAATGTCATAATACAGAGCAAAAAAACATATAGTTACTTCTAAACACTCGTGATTTATAAACATACATACAACATACACTTCACGACTTGTGTATAGACACTCCCTTTTTTATTATGGCGGGGTAGTCAGAGGCTTGAGTTCCCATCTCTGAAATTTCGAAGGCATTTTAGGTATGTGTCACTCGAAGATACTCATGATGATATTTGATGATTTATACTCATTTTATTTATTATGTGAGACCGGGTCGTTTCACGATTAAGTCTTCCCGCGACTATGGTCTATGCAACTGGGTCGAAACGTTGGGTAAAATAAAGGTATTTATATATTTATTAATTTATCTTGAAACGACCTGGTCTCACATAGTAGATGAAAAAAAACAAATGTGAGAGTTTTTGGTGTATGTTAACTGATGTTAAAGTTTAATGATAGACCGCTACATTTTGTGATGGTCGTAACCCATTTGAAAATACATAGTACTAATCATTCAGTTTCCAACATAAGATGGCTGGTCATGCACCATATAGCAATATAATACAGACACAGATTATTACCGTTTTCGAGGAATTATTTTAGGGGTTATTTTACTTAAAAAGTAGGTAATGCATTACCGCTGCAATGAAACGTGTTGTAAGAACGACTCATTATTTATTTATTTACATAAACTATTCAGATACCATTACAGATATTTTCAATGCGGTTTGCGTACATATTAATTTTATAGTATAAAAAGAAATAATTACATATTTAAAATAAAATAAATTATTAATAGTAAGCATAACACAACCGACGATCGTTGGAGCGAAGTGGTTCTCGAATGGCGGCCACGTCTCGGTAAACGTAGTGTAGGACGCCCCCCTGCTAGATGGCGCGATGACCTGAAAAAGGTCGCTGGTAGTGGTTGGCTGAGGGCCACGAGTGACCGTGTTTTGTGGCGTAAGCTTGGGAAGGCCTACGTCCAGCAGTGGACTGACATAGGCTGATTGACTGATAACACAAAAAACTAATTCAGGTACAGAACAACGGCCAGTTCTTCTTCAACATGGAGGACCCAATGGAAGATGATCGAGGGGGCAAACGGAGGAAAAGAAATGACGACAACCCTGAAAGGAAGCGGAGAGAATTCGACCCAGGTTTGTATTTACTTATAATTTTAAGAGATTCGCGATTTATACTCATGTTTAATAATAAACGGGACTTATCGCGTAATATATATAATAAAATTACCTTTATTATTACGGTCTGCCCGTGACCATGGCTACTGCAACGTAGCCGAAACGTCGGGTTAATAAAGGTAATTGTATTTACTTGTTAACACTTATAAACTTTCCACTACATAGTTGATGTCCAATGTCATAAATATTTAATAACACCGTCTTAATTGTTAGTTCTAAAATAAATACGTTTTGATAGTATAGAAGTTATATTTTTTCGATAAAGTATATTTCTAGCATGTTTAAATTGGTAAAGTGTGTACATATAATCTCTATATTTTTATCTTTCTTTTCTGTCATATATAACATATTATATTTTCGCTGTCAAAGTCTCCGTTCAGCCTAACTAAATATACTAATATTATTAATTCTTATATTTCCAGATACATGCTGGTTCTGCCTATCCTCGCCTACGGTGGAAAGGCACTTAGTCATAGCCGTGGGCGCCCATTGCTATCTAGCGTTGCCTAAAGGACCGTTGACCAAGTACCATGCCCTTATATTGCCTATAGGACATCATCAGTCGGTTGTCAAGGTAACGGATAACAAAGCGATATGCTACGTACGTATTTTGTGTATCTACTTTCGCAAAGGAATATGTAGAGACTATTTATCGTCACTTTTAACTTACTAGTGATGACTTTTTTAAATAAACTTACTTATAGGTCTTTGATAACATAATAAAATTTTGTAAAAAGATTAATTAAAATAAAAATTAAAAGAACATTCTTCACCATATACTGAATAAGTCATTCTCGTAATCTCCATTTAAATATATTATATATTGATACATACATACATATATACAAATCACGCCTTGTTGCCTGTAGAAGGGTAGACAGAGATCACGGATCCCCATTTGTCCCGATCCTGACATACCACTATCACTCTCCTCTATCTTACAGAAAAGCAGTTTCTATTACATCGCAAATTATCTCAATATTAACTCGTTTCTATTTCAGGCCCCAGACGAAGTGTTAAATGAACTAAAGCAATTCAAGAAAGCTTTGAAAAAGTTCTACGGCTCTATGAACAAAGTGGCAGTGTTCTACGAGAGGAATTTCAAGACGTCGCACCTGCAGATACAGTGTGTGCCAGTGTCTAAGGAATGCGAGGGGCAGCTCGCTGAGATATTTCAGGTTAGTAAAATATTTATATCAGTCGTCTATGGTGCATCAACAAAGTCAGCAGCTCAGTGAAAGTTGAAAATACAAATACAGTATAATCTCATTAATCCGGCACTATTAAAAACTGTAAT
The DNA here is from genome assembly GCA_030578115.1 of Leucoptera coffeella. Lineage (NCBI taxonomy): Eukaryota > Metazoa > Arthropoda > Insecta > Lepidoptera > Lyonetiidae > Leucoptera > Leucoptera coffeella. The sequence goes on from JAMBLF010000249.1 coordinate 213,869, forward strand.
TATTTTCGGCTGAATATTTAGTCAGTTGTGATGCCAAATTGGCTAAATATGTTCGCTTTGGGATAAGCTTTGGATCTTCAACTGGAACGAACCGAAGAAGAAGGAAGAGAGCAAGAAACTGGAGCATCGATTTCGTTTTTCTTCGGTTGTAGCGGCTGGCAGCGTTGGTGTAACCATGGCGATGGAACAACAAGAAGTTCTTACGCTGTGGAATCAGTGTTTGTACTTCGCCGACATAACCTTAGTGGTGAATGGCCTAATAAAGAATAATAAAAAAAAATTATATGTTATCGGCCAAACCCGATTACAAACTAGTTTGGCCTAGGCTAAACTATTTCTTCCTACACGCGCTAGGATTAACTAGTAAGGTTAGGTTAGTAGGAAAAACTAGTTTAGCCTAGGCCAAACTACGAGTAGTTTGTCCTAAAATCGGATTTGGCCCGTAACGTATATATTAAACTGTGTGCTTCTCAGCGTATGATTGTTAAAACAACCTTCCATTATTAACATTTTGTCCCGTGCTAGTCAAACCTGACCAATGTTCGATATGACATCATAAACCCAATATTTATGCTCAAATACCTAGTAGATACTTAGGCTCTTCATAATTGATCATTATTGGTGACGGATTGCTAGCCCACGGCCCAAAAGATTCTATTTTCCCCTAGTTCCTTAGTGACCTCCTAAGACATGGAATAACGTATAATAGTTAGCATTCTTTTAATAATAATAATATTTGGACATTATTACACCAATTGAACTAGTCCCTTGGTAAGTTCATTTAAGACTTGTGTCAAGGGTACTAGTCAACGTATATTTAAGAAATATATACATATTATATATAGATAAATACATATATAGCATATATAATCAACGACCAGACTGGAAAGCAGTAGAAAACCGTAGTACTAAGCGTTGTCTCCACCGGGAATCGAACCCGGGACCTCGCGATTAGCGTTCCGGTGGCTAACCGATCGCGCCACGGAGGTCGTCAAACTTTGTGTAATACTCTCGTAAGGATGTCCTGTAATTGGCTACTTTTAATGGCTTCTTAGTTTTAAGTTCTTGAACTGTTATTTTGCTGTTGGATGTCTTAATAATAAATAAATAAATAATATAAACTCTAAACTACGTATATATTAAAAACAGGACGAAGCCGGCCTGAACAGTATCCAGCTGGAAGTGCTGCCCCCTATGGCGGAGGTGGCGCAAGTGGCGACCCCTGGCTCCCCCTACTTCCACGTGGAACTGCCCTCGGGGGAGCAGCTCTACGCCAAGACGAGGCCCAACTTCCCCTTGCACTTTGGACGGTGAGTTTCAAACAACACATTATATAATATATATTATATGTATATTTGTATATATAATGTCCCTTAATTCCTCGGAGACACGATAGTATCTCCTAGGTAAATTTTTAGCATGGATACGCATTCGATGGAGTTGTGATGTTACAGTATGCTAGCCCATCGCCTAATTGATTCCATTTACCCCGATTTACTTAGTCGCCTCCTACGACATTTCTTTCTACGTCCCAAACTAACACAGGAAAATACTTTAAATAATTATTTACTTATTATAAATATTGTATCCAATTGATATGGATATCAATACAGACGATAATATTAATATTTCTTTATAGCTGCTAAAATTCCCGGCATATCGTAGCCAGCGACTAAGGGACCCAGGGTAAATAAAATCTATTAGGCGATATACTAGCAACATGTCGCCAATGTTCCATTATGACATCGTAACCAGAATATCCTTGCTAAAAAGAGACCTAGAAGACATTATATCTCCGAGGATCTGTTCACCCAGAAAGGTATTATCGGACGTGAATGTATATGTATTAAAAGTACTAAATCAACTTTCAATATACATATATTTACTCTATTTTCCAGTGACGTTCTCTCCAGTCCACCGATTTTGAATGTAGAAGACAAAGCCGATTGGAAGCAGTGTCTCCTAAGCAGAGAGGAAGAAAATGAGCTCGTGGAGAAGTTTAGGAAGAAGTTCAGACCCTACGACTTCACGGCGGATGATGATGACGATGATGTGTAAGGTTAGGTGAGGAAGAATGTATATGTAGACGTAGGTGTGAGTGAACATACATACACATCACGCCTGATTCCCTGTAGAGGGGTAGGCGGAGATCACGGATCCCCATTTGTCCCGATCCTGACAGACCACTTTCGCTTCATTGACACTCATACATATTTTCATACACACTCGGCGGTTATAGTGATAAGGAAAAGTTTTAAGTGGTATGAAATTGTATCAAATGAGTTTTGTAGGATAAAGCTAAGTAAGGATTTGTAAATAGTATCTGATTGTGTGATGTTTAAAACTAAATATAGCAGAGGATTATTTTCTGTACAACATTTTGTGTCTTATATTCCTGCTTGTATATTGTCTTAAAATATAATTACTTTCCTTTTACTGAAAGCGGGTCTAACATTGATTATCATGTTATAATGTTACGCTCTTGTTAAATATAGGTAATGTAATAATTGAATGAATGAGTGAGTGAATTATGAATGAAAGAGTGATTTAGGTTTTATTTGTGAAAATGTGTACATGTGACCGGAAAATAACAAGATCCGTAAGTTTTTTCTATAAAATTTAAACACGCGAGATAAATTGTACTATTTTTTCCCACATTATTGCCACCAAGAGCATTTTCAGGCGTAGCTACGCGTATCCGTGAATTTCATAAGAGGGTTTTAGCATTATAACGTTTCGTTAAGGTATTGGTATTCAGCTTCCATTCTCGAAATTTCATTATTTATAATGTCTCGATTTCTTTAGAAATTTAAACTACACTGGTCAACAGAAAAGTGTAGAAGAAGGAATGTTTACGTTTCGCGACGAACCTTGACGGTTGCGAGGGAGAGGTGATTTATTCAACCAATCACAGCGCACATGGCGTTCTGTTATTGCTTGTTTATTATTATGCGTTTATCAATTTACGAAAATGTTGGTGTAAAATAATACAAATTATCTCCCGTTTGAAAGTAGTGGCACGAACCTCTAGCGTTGACCGTTATTGCGTTGAAATCAAAACTAAGGCATTGTTGGGGGTTAGAGGGACGAAGAGGGGTGTGCGCTGCGCCGATTGGCAGTCCAGTCGTATTCCGTCCAATTGTATTGTCAAAGTCAAATGTTTTTATTCAACTTAAGTACAAGTACAGTACATTAATTGAAAGTCAAAACATTTGCCTGACACTGGTTGTCTCTTAGCATTGAAATTCTACCGTTGGTTTGGAAGCCTTGGCTCGGAGAAGAACCAACGAGAAACTCCGGAAACCAACAAGAAATTGCGTGTACGACTGTACCAATACGCAACTATCCCCTCCACATTTTACTCAGCGCTAGTCAATCGAAATTTGTATATTACAAGAACATTATAAACTAACGGATCTTGTTATGTTCTGGTGTCATAAATAAAAATGATTAAAAGTGAAATAAAAGGCTTATTTCAGTTAAATGAGTTTATATTTTCCATCCACATAATGAGCTATCTCGTTCGCTTTATAAAAACCATATCTTTAACAACATGTTTTAACTAACGCTTACATTTAGAGTGGATTACTCGAAACTAATTTGTGTATGGATACATATTGAAATATTGCAGAAATATTATCTAAATAATTCAATTGAAAGAAGCGCTGATGGAAAATACATTAACTTAAAACACAGTTAGAAAATCACAATTTAAATATTCCCACACAATGTAATCATAAATATTATTAATGCTTCTTGCTATGCCCCTGGTTAATGATAGAATATATCATATATGTAAAATTATTGATACATTACTTGAAAAGGAACCCAAATTCAATGCGTGCACAGTTTTTTGCACAGTAATTACATATTTTTTTTTTGTAAAAAGTTCAGGAATACACACCTGAAAGTTTTGCGTAATCCAATAATGATTATTATTCAAATTAAAAACGAACATAATTTATACTTTCCAAAAATCATTGAGTAATGAAATCATGTGATGATTTTATCTCCTTATTCTTATAAATTAACAGTTCCAGATGAAATGCATAAAATCTACGGTATGTGGTAAAATTAATATTTCTTCGTAATTGGAATATCTATAATATATTAAAAAATGATATGACACTTTGACTAGAAACACTAAAAAGTACATTTGGCATCATTGAACCTAATACCTAGACTTACAGAGGTTTTAGAAAATTGAGCGGTAACTAAACTTAATACTAGACTGACTAGAAATACAAAACTTAAATATGGGGACAGTCTTTCTTGGTATTACAGGTAAGTTTATACAACTGTAAAATGATAGATTTAATTTTTAATACAAAGGGACTCTAATAAATTAGTAAAATTAATTCATAAGCTTTTCAACAAGTCTATTTATCATCGTTGCGTAACTTATTAAGACTATTATGACAAGTTAATGATTTTTAAATTAAAAGAGAAGTATTTTTGTAGAAGTACATACATTCATAAACATATATTTTGACCTTTCATTCCTTTTTGCAGAAGATTTCTCTGTACCTATAAAGGCGGAGTATATTTTTATTAAATTGTTATAAAACACAACTGTTTTACAATGTGTTAATATGAATGTTTACACACGATTTAAAATTCTTAAAAGAACTTGTCCGACATACGAATAGAAACATAATATTAACAACATAGTAGCATTTGAACAAAATTGCCTTTCTTTAATCGGGCTTGGTACATTAATCTTTTAATACATACGTCCTTAATATAGATAATAATAATATAGTCAATGTTTCTGTAGCTAATGGTTGGAATGGTGTGATACTGTGTTTAACTTTTATATTTCTACGACTATAAAACAACAAAAGTTTTGAAACAATGCTCCTTTATAAAATTGTGACTAATTGCATAAAGTTTATATTTAACATGCCAATTAACAATTCTATGTATTGTCTGTATTGGGTACTAAGATTTGTATATACACAAATGTCAAATATTAATAAATCAACTATGTATAAATTATCTTTGGTGAATTGTAGCAGTTTCAAAATTCAAAGTCAATTGTTAGCTACGCAGACATAAATATGGCTTTTCTTTTAATATAGCATGTTATGCTGAAGCAGCCCGTATCTATTTATCAGCAAACCTTTTAAAAGAAAAACGCTGTTTTAAAGTTCTTATTGTAACAGTGGGTGGCGATTAAATTGGCATTGATGATATTGGGACATAAATGCTAGCAAATCGAGTATTTGGATAAAAAGAGATTTTACCAATATTTCTTTTTTATTTACCAATATTGAGTGTAGTATTGCACTCTGAACTTTTATATAATATATATTATGCGCATATTTGCTGAAATATTATTTAAAAACTTATGTATTTCAATTACACATAATTTTTGACAATTAAATTAACAATTAATAAAGTGTTCACGTTGAATTTAAATTTTATTCTACGTGTTGTGTTATTGTTGATCTCTGTTTAAACTTTGCACTAGCGAAAACAGTTTGATAATTAGAAAATATAAGGATATATTATCCGTTACTACTCAAAGACTTTGGTCATTAAGGCATAGTTAAATATATATTAACTTTTAATTATTGTTCTTTCTCAAATGTACATTCCACTATAAACTTTGATTAGTACATTTCACATCGAAATAACGTTATTTTGTTCTTCTACTTTTGCTTTAAATCATTGTGCTGAAATACACTTATACACTGTTCCAAATACAGTTTGTTATAAAAGTAAAAAGTCATGAACATATTGTTTAAATGGGTTTACACTGGTATTATGACATGATTATATAACGTGACGGAAAACATCGTGAGGAAACCTACCTGTTCGCCGAACAGGTAATAGTTAGTGCTTGTAAATGGCGACATGGCTTACCTCACTATCTGGTCAACACGTGGGTTCGAGGTGGCCATAGAGTTACTACCTTCGCAATTGCGAAGATGGACACCTGAACCTGTGACTACCCCGCAAGGTTAACCCTTGGTCGTGAACGCGTTTGTTTTTGTTTTGTTATTTGTAAGAAAATTATTAAAAATAACATTATGTAACTCGAAGGTATAAGTTATTTCGATGTTGCATACGTACACATATTTACACGTAAAAAGTACATCTAGGTATTTCAATACTGGTTAAACATTTCGTTAATATAATCGATTGATTAGGTTCTACAGTAACACTTCAACTATTCACCTATCTACAGTATTATTTACAAGTTTAATTAGAAAAGTCGTTACATACTCTAGACCGGAAATCAATAGGCCTCTACTGTAAAAGATTAATTAAAAATCTTAATGAAGACTTGCCATTGTATGTTATAAATGCATTGGCTATGCACCTATCAACTTATAGACATAATTATCAGAATATACAATAATGGGTTGGTACATTTCAATCTTCACGATCAGGGTAAATTTAAAATTAGTGCCTCCATTTATTAAATTAGTTTCAGACAAGTTCATACAATTTCTTAGCTATTATTTCCATTGTTAATATTTTAATTTATTAGTCACATTAAAGACGATCATTCACGAACCGTTTATAAATTTAACTCATTCATACACACTCGCTCTTTGTTAACAAATATATTGAACCAACGGCGCTTTTAGAGGGCGCTTTTCTGCCGCAATACACAAAGCCTTACTAACTTGACTGTATAACATCACAGCTTGACTAAGTTTCTCCGTCCTTTATCAGGAAATTCATATTTACCTCAGTGTGATAAAGACAAAAAAGCTTAGACCCTACACATTTATATATGTACGTAGTTAGTTATGCAGGGTATTAGTAAGGCTTTTACACAGAACAGAAAGGTTTCAAACATTGATCTGAAAAGCTTCCCTAGATATCTTTCCGTCGCCGTGCGAGTGTGGTATTCTCTTTCTGCGATGATGCTGTCCACTGTCACAGTCGTTGTCGTCTGAAAAACGCGACGGTGGATGCACGTGTTCGTTGAATGAAGGGTAGTTGGATATGCTGTAAATAAGAAAAATATTCAGTAACAATAGAGATTTTTTTACCTAAAGCTTGGACTTGTGATTCGTCTAGGATAAGAATCCGTTACTCATCCATCAGTGAAATAATACCTAACGATGTGATTGGTTCTTATACAAAGCTTAGTAGAATTTTAAAGCGTTTATAATTAATTTTCAATTTATGTGGAAACATATAATGTAAAGTTTTGTTTAAATCTTGAAAGTAAGTTAGTAACACTAGTAGTAAAAGTGGACAGCTGAATTACAATTTCTCTTTATTACACCTGTAAAGAAAAGCAAAGAAGAAATCCCCTGCCCAAAAACTAACCTCAAATATGTGCCGCTAAGAAAAAAAAGTTACAAAAAACTCTCTTCTACACACACCTGAACGTAGTCTCATCATTATGGCTGCTGTATCCACTGGAAGACCTGACGTGCCGCTTGCCCATCGCACCAGCCTTGCCCCTTCTGGAGGGGAAGGACTTGCGAGCCATCCCACCAATCGAGGTCTCTGATGAAGAGGAAGACTCCTCGCGTTCTACTGGTGGGTCTGGAGAGAAGAGTTTATGAATGGTTATATAATGAAATACCGTCAAAAATAGGGCTATATACATCTGTAACAGATGATAAAAAATAGGTAATGGTGCTTCCACCATTTGGAAAAGTAATTTCACAGCAATTCATGGTGGCACATGGCGTAAAGACACTTAAACGGGAAAAAATGTAATGATATTCCAGTACTTTTTACCCTCTTATAGTTTTATATTGACTCCTCGTAAAATAGTAGTCATACTTAGTCGTAGACTAGGAGATAAGATGTTATATTATGATGAGTAATAATTTATGGCTCTATATTTAACTCAAAATACCAATCATGAGTGTGCTTATATCTTATGTACTAACAAGTAGGCGGATGCGAGGGCCTGGGAGCCACCTCGCTGTCCGAATGCGCCGGCGCACTGCCGTCATCGCTGGCATCATCCTCGTATTCTGTAATGGGCAGGTGCAGGGTTAATATCTTCTTCACCTCAGAGTCAGTGGACCCCAGGTTATCTGACTCTGCAAAAGAGAAAGTGGAGTGGTTAGTGTAGAAAGACTTAAGCCCGATCCCTGTCACCTATTTATCCGTTATTGTTAGGTTTACGGGAATTTATTTTTACATCAATAGTATTATTGTTTTTGGATTATGATTGGATAAATAGGTAGTCGAGATCGGGTGTAAAAGAATTATAAAACGTTAGACGCGTGTTCTGCGCGATATTTTTATTTAATGTCGCGATATTGTCAAAATAGATATGAAAGATGAAATTCCGTTAAGTTTAAATATTTGAACACACATCTAACGTCTTGTTAAAAACAGAGATGATCAAAAGCTGGGTTTAAATTATACATTATGTAAATGGGACATTGCTCATTGTGATATGATATTCAAATAAAAAGCAAATACATATTATATATATTATTATGATAAAGCAGAGCTGTGGAGTGATGAGAGAATTTTGACAAGTTTTTTAGAGCGAATGTTAAATCGTCGCCATCTTGTAGAATGTGGCACTTGTCTGACAGTTATTATAAAGATACTATCATACTGTAAACTTTACAGAATTGACAAAAATCTGTCTTCACTCTATCCATCTATGTTTAAATAAATGTAAAATAATACGGTATGGTAAATAACATACATTGTGCATGCTTACCTTGTTTTTGCCACACCATTTACACCAGGTTGCATAAAAGGCAGGCAATAGGTCAACATTGTAAATTTTATTACTTATCATAAATATAGCTAATTAAACTTATGTGCATCTACCTACATATAAATAAAGGACTCTTGTTCTATCTACGAATTTGAAGCTTTGCTTAGGTTTCTAGTTTTTAGTGAACCTAGAGTTAATAATATTTCGTACCTTGACTCTCAGAGTGAGGATCGCGCAGTCGAGCGCCTTTTCTTCGCACCTTGGTGTACTCAGGTTCCTTTCCCTGAAATAAAAAGAACATCATACATGAAGAATTGCGAGTACTTATAGTTAGAATGTATGAACATCCTTATATTTCAAAACTCTTATGATCCTGCTGAAAACCGTTGGAATACTTTAGTATTAGAAATTGTTAATTAAATAACACAATATATATTATAGATTAGTTTATAAAATGGGACTAGCTTTGCTATATTGCCAAATAATGAGTACAACTTCAAAAAAAAGGAGAAAAAAAACTTATGTATTCCATCTTAAGTAGTTGCGGGTAGTTGGTAGTTTTATCTAGTACGGCAGCCATTGACGCCAAATGACGTATTGAACAAACCTTATACTTATCCGGTTGCTTGACATCGTGGTACACGAAAGAACCCCTTACAGAGTGGTAAGGGCCGCTGTACACGTTACCACTGTAACTACTCTCGCTGGTGTAAGCCGTGGGTTTCGTCAGCTGGAAGGTTGCGTACGGGCAGATTTCTTCAATGTATTCTGCGGAAGGAAGATAGTAATAAAGAGGTCATATAAGCATTTGTACGTTCCCATAACAAAATAAAAGTATTTCGATTAGTATCAGTGGAAGAACAAGTACAATGTGAATTAGAAAAATCTACATAGCTATGTATTCAATGAACCATACGAGCTATTATTTTGTTAAACATCGCATATGAAGTTAAATAAGGTTCAAAGCCTACAGTATTGACTGTAGCATTTCAATTTTAACGACCATGCATTACCTGCAGTAACTAAGAAAAAAAAGAACTATTAAGACTGCAGTTGCTATCGGTATTTCTACCATTAGAAGTATTACTACCAGTAGAAGTATTATTACCATTAGAAGCGTGCTTATACGGTGTGCGGTGTGGTGGAGCTGGCCTTAGGGCATATTGAGTGTCTCGGTTCGATTTGTTCTGTAACCTGGCGACAGATGGCGACTCGGCTGCTCCCGTGCCTTCAGCTGATGTAGAGCGAGTTGTACCGTTTTCTGAAAATAATGCAGGTTGTTAATTGAATGTTGGTGTACGATAAGAACTTTGTACTTGTAGAACCTGGGGGTTTGATAAATTTATTTAGAGGTGTATGTTTACATTATGGGATCCCATTTGTTAATAGATGACTCATTCTGGAACAAAAACGAATGTCTAAAAAACAAACCTTTGCATAAGTTTTTGTCGTTAGACTTAGCAAACATATTAGAATTAATTCGGTAATTCTAGTTTTTTAGTTTTAGATGAAATAAATAAATAAATGTTAGTTAAACAGCAATATACACTCTCCTGCGTTCTTCATTAAGTCGATAACTTTTAAAGACTAATTTATCTGCTACTTACTATTCCTCTTGACCAGAAGCACAATAGCAACTAGAGCAGCTAAAACGAGCAGTGATAGAGCGGCTGGTAATATGACTCTAGCGCCACCTATGGCTCGGGAACCGGCAGTGCTGGTGGCGCCTCCAACTTCACTTTCCACAACTGAAAATATTAAAAGAATGGCTTAGTTTGGTGCAATTCTTTTACAATCGTTTTTATGGAGTTCATCCTTTATGTTGCTTTGTACTTATTCTTTTTGTTATTACTAGTCATGCATGTATCCCGTTTATCTACAGAGAGGTAGGTAGAGAACGTGGATCCGCATTTGTGTTGCTTAGTGCAATAATGGTTATCTTAACCAAATCTAGATACATCCGAAATTATACAGGAAAAATTTAATCCAGAAATAGATAAAAACACATACATAAGAATTAATGAAACATTTCGTCATCAAGGTCAACAAATCTTATGCTATGTTGCATGCCTTCTAATTTTTAACATAGCTATGTTCCATACATTATATTCTACAACTTACCAGCACTCAAGGGATGCGTAGTGAAGTTATAAACAGCCACCGCATGACCTGCATTGTTGTGAGCGGTGATCTGCAGCTGGTACCTCGTAGATGGTGCTAAACCACTCACGCTGAACACTCTTTCTGTAGCCTGAACACTGTTGGAGACTAGACGCCACTGGAAATACGTGAATAGTTTGAGATAAGATTTATTTACTTCAAATAAATGTACTGTATTAAAAACTAGCGACCCGCTCCGGCATCGCACGGGCATAAAATATATAGCCTACTCCACTATTTAATGGATGTTATTATACATAAAAACCTTCCTCTTGAATAACTCTATCTATTAAAAAAACCGCATCAAAATCCGTTGCGTAGTTTCAAAGATTTAAGGATACAAAGGGACAAAGGGACAGAAAGCGACTTTGTTTTATACTACATACTCGTATGTAGTGATATATCACTTGGAGAATGGACTACATTCGGAATCAATGTAAGTTGTAGGTATCTTGTTGGTAGTGTTATGGGGTAATTTTATTTTCATCGTTGTTCGAAAGATAAATTATATGATTTAGTTAGTTGTTCCATAATTATATAGTTGTTCGAAAGGTAATTTAGTTGGTTATGGATGATACTATTCAGTCACGAATTTTGGTCTTATTTTTTATGATATAGAGACTTCAGCTTGTTAAAAACCGAATGTATCAAAAAGACCATGATTGCTCTTTTAAAGTTCTGTATGTATACGTACATCGCGGTACAAAATATAAATTAAAAATAACGTTACCTTTAAAATAAACTACAGTTATGTTACTATAAAACGTAAAAAAAATATTATGGAATGTTGACAATTAACCCTACCTGACTCTGCGACATCTCCCGGTACTCGATAACAAAGTAGAGGATGCCACATCCACCATCTCCCCAGGAGTCCAGCCAGACTGTCACCGTGGTGGCGTTCAGGGTGATCATCTGGGAGTGTTTAGGTTTTACTGGCACTAGAAAGATAGAAGAAAGAATGATAAGATTGATTCAACTGAAGATTAGGACATTGATGTTGAGTTAGGAAATTTAATTTGAAAATACTACTACTTATGTCTGCTGCTGAAATAGTTATAAAATAATTTGGAGTTTATAAGCAAACTTGCACAGGTAGTTCATTAAGGCAATGACAAAACATCAAGTTACGCACAGACATTTATATTTACTGAGAAAAAAACTCACATATTCTTAGTTGTGTTAAATTATCAATCCATTAACTAACGCTAACTTGTTTCCAAAACATCTTCATTAAAAAAAAGATTACTTTACAAAATCAATGTTCAACTCACCTGTTCCTTTAGTGTACGCATGCACTATATCGCAAGGCAGGCCCGTCCCAATCCTGTTGAAGGCTGTGATGTACAACTGGTACCTAGTACCACACCATAAGTTCGGTAGAATGTGCTCTGAAGTACCGGCTTCCACTTGAAGCTCTTCCCAATCACCATGTTCGCGTTTGTAGTTTATTACGTAACCTGAAAAACCAAATAACAACTGTGATTTATCTACATATCAGTCATACATGCTCTCTATCTTCGTAGTCGACCCCTGTCATGTTGAGGAACATGGTCGGCATCAGGGTTACATCTGGAGCATATAACCTGCTTCCATTTGTCTCTAGCCAGCATATTCCTCACGCTCTACACACAGCAAACTATTACAGTAGTTAGAGGTAGGTACGCGCTTTTATGCACGAATTGTAGAGTAGGTAAGTGATTTAACGCATCAAAACCATTTAAACCAGATTGTAAAGACTCAACAAGACGTCATGTTTCAACTGCCTAACATCAACCCGCAACCATATCAACTTCAGATAGATCTATTAACAGATGCAATCAAATGCAATTACCATCAAGCCAAATGGATAACCAATGTTCATTAAAGATATGCTCACACTTACCAAGTATAGGACTCCCGCCATCGGGTTGGTCAGTCCACTGCAAGTGCAAGGCGTCAGGCGCCGCCCCCACCACTGCCAAGATGGGGGGTTGAGGAGGCACTCTCACTTGCACCCTGTAAGTGACGGAGTCTCGGCCGTTCACGTTCTCTGCCACACAGGTGTAGTTGCCACTGTCTGCGTACTGGGTCACGCTGTAAGTGTTGTAATATGAGGCTATAGTGATTTATAGTAGTTGTAACAGTAGTCTCATATAATAGTATAATCTAATATATCATATCAAAATATAATAATATCATAGTCTAATAGGTTCTAATATAATTGATGTTCAAGAAATCTTTAAAAAATATATTTACTTAAAGGTGCTCTTTGATGATTTCGCTTATAATTACAAAAATCTACTTTATTGTTTATAAATTACATAAAAGATGAAGTATATCATAAATATAATACATGTTGCTATCAAATCCATCATACACATGTGGGTTTATTTTTACATCTTAGTGTTTCTAATCGCTCGTAGCCTACTGTTCACACCTACACAGCCTACACAGTAAAGCTCCAAAATAATAAATAATTACTCCATCACCATTCATAGTCACTGAACAAATTCTATCCAGTGACATAGGAGTAAAAACCTTTTGCTACACCATTTACCCTCACTAGATAAACAACTAACCTCAAAAACAGTGTGCCGTCACTCGTCACATTCTTCCTCAGTGTAGACTCAAGGACCACGCCATTCATAGTCCAAGTGATGGTGGGATTTGGGACTCCCACTTTGTTGCAGGGCAGGGTTATGTTCTCCTTCCAAGGTGTCACAATTTCTCTGCTAAAGGACGTTATTCTGGCTGGTACTGGAAATTTAATGACATTTAACGTAGTGTATCTACGTTTATGACATTTACCATAGTGTGCACCGTTTAACCTCAATAAATAGACCACAATGGAAATTTAATGACATTTAATGTAGATACTGATGTAAGGATTTACAATACAAAATTTAAAGATGACATTTATACAAGTTCTGTTGACGGTTATTTCTTTAACTTAATCAGTGCGACCAGCAGTCAAAAACTAGTGTAACCTTTTCTTAAGCTCCCTACCAATCACAAGAAATTTCCTTATTTTTCTACACCATATACACCACATACATGCCCAAACTAATAAAAGGAATACTACTAATAGTTAAAAATCTGTGTTTTTTACCATAACTTACCAGTATCAGAAGGCAACACCGTTACAACCCTCGTGGTTTCTCCCTCCCCAAGCCTGGTAGAAGCCGACACCCAGAACTGGTGGGTGGCTCTGCTGGGGGACCTTGAGGTCTCATGGGACAGGGTGTTGGGTGACAGCATGCGTTTGTGGGTTCCCTCCTGTAATGTGGGAAAGTAATGTAAGAGACAATTTGATCATTTGTCATTGGATAAATACTGAGTATGTAGCTTCGTCCTATTTGTAACGTACATATATATTATTTACTAAATAATTCGTACGTTATCAAGCTACGCAGCTTAGCTAGGTATGTAAGAAAGGTTTCTTCTTAGTTTATCCTAAGAGGCTGTTAAGGAACTAAAGCAAATGGTGATCTGAAGCCAATCTGACTTATTCACCCAGTGCACAAGTTACGTGAAACCAGCCATTGATATTGTTTCGGAAGCTTAGACTACCCAAAAAAAGATCCAACTAATACCTATGTATGCATATTTCTATTAAAATTACTTACCTCTCGTCCATCTTCTATAACGCTCATATACAGGGTGTACCCCACGAGCACTCCATTAGGCGAAGTGGGAGGGAGCCACGAGACCAGGATCTTGCTTCTCGATGCCAACGCTGCTTTCACATCAGCTGGGGCTGACGGCACTATAATGTAAAAATAACATATATGATTTAAAAGGAGGTTCTGTGTATGTGGAGGTGTGTCCATGGCAATAAGGGGAAAATGGATTGTGAGTTTTTAGAAAAACCATATCCGTGATCACCACCTCCTCTGTAGTGAAACGGATATGACATGTTTGTATATATTAACATACATACATATACATTTACGTCCTTTAAAGTACCTTCGAGGTGGACAGAACATCGGAAATATTACATCACTTAGCTCACTTTTTAGCATGAAAATTGAGGTTGCGATGTTATAATGGAACATTGGTGACACGTTGCTAGCCTATCGTCAAATAGATTCTATTTATCCCTAGTCCCTTAGGCACCTCTTACGACATGTCGGAAAGAACAGAAACTTGTTAAATTTCTTTTTACGACCTAGACTAGCATGGAACTATGTACATATTTAAATTAAGCTAAGAAGCTTATCATTGCTGAAATACCATTTACGAAATTTTTGCCTATTAGTCGAAAAAAGTTCGTTAAACGATGCCCAACCTGATACCCTAAACGCCTAGCTCATTAATAAGCTCATACAACATGCTAGGAAGAACAGAGTTGTTTTCTTTCTATTCTAACTCTTGCTGGATCTTTTAGCTTACCATCTTCCTCAGTATGGCAGTAGACCGGAGCCGCTCTGACCCCGTCACCAGCTGCGGTGAAGGCACACACTGTTACGGAGTAGTTGGTGAACCTCTTCAGACCTGACAACGTGGTGTGGAGCCCTGATATCTGCTTTGTTACTGCTTCTTCGTTACCTGAAAGGAAGGAGCTGTTAGGGACGTTTCTTTTGGAGTATATGTAGGTTAATCTTATTGTTTTTTCAAAATACACATTCGTCAAAAGACAAAGACTAACGCGTTCAGGACCATTAACCCTTGCGGGGTAGTCAGAGAATCAGGTGTCCATCTCTGCAATAGCGAAGGTAGTAATTCTATAGCCACCTACGTGTTGAGTCAGTCATCGTGAGGTGATAGTCAGTACTCAATGTGACAGGTGTTAAACCATGTCGTCATTTATAAGCACTAACGATCACCTGTTCGGAGAACACGTTCGTATTAAGTTCCTAATCCTTGATTGTTTGAACTCAAATCTTAGTCATCAGAGCAATTGAAATTAACGTAATGGTTTTATTAGTCATAATTTCCGATCAGTTTTTAGAAAATATTTCAATGAAATTAGTAAAGAAAAGAGTTTTATGTCTTGTCTTTTATCTCATGCCGAGGAAAAACCAGCTTAGATCCATTACACGAAACAAGATGGAAGAAAAATTCCTTTATTCAAAACCCTGGCTCATCAAGTCGCGTCTCATTAAATCATGAGTTCTATTGTTGTGGACAGGTAAAGCGATTTGGAGTATGCTCCACTGCCTCTTTGACTTACCATACCAATCCGAGACAGGGGCGTACGTGACCCTGTATCCCTGGAGGATCCCGTTCCGTCCCCTAGAGGGCGGAGGCTCCCACGCCACGCGAACCGACTGGGAACTCAGAGCGGTGCACTGCAGGGAACCAGGGGGAAGACTTGGGACTGGAATGGAGAAAGAATTATGTATTAAGTACTATGAATGCTACAAATGGCCGTGGAGATGGTGCATCTCTGAAGTTTTGTGCAGAATCGAATGGAATGAAATACTGTTACTGTTATAGTAAGAATGTAAGAATATCAGTTACTTTTACGGGATAGTCAACAGACGCTGAATAATAGCTTTATTTATTGACGATAATGATATACATTCACTTCTTTAATCCCTTTGGAAAACGACAAAAAAAAACAAAAATACCCATAGTCCATTAGTCACCTCCTACAATTTTCTTAGCTTCTTTTTACGTCCCAACTAGCATGGGATATAGACTGCAAATAAATGACTTATGTGTACAACTTAACAGAAAAACAAGCATGAAAAGGAATCAGTGACGAGGGGGAAATTAGTCTGCATCGTTTGAGTTGGTGATCGATAGTCTCTGACTATACCTTCTGGAGAAAAAAGGCACGAGTACAATAATATGTATGTTATGTTTTCTTTCTTTCTTTATCAAACCAAACACTTACCATCCTCCATAGTAACAGCTGTAGTGGGCGGAGAGGCAGGTCCGGCGCCCCTGCTATTATAAGCCTGGACCACTACAGCATAAGCCGTGTGCTTCTGGAGACCAGACAGCGTGGTCCTAGATCTGGAGGTCCCAGCTCCTTCTACAGTCCTCACGGTGTATGAGGCGCCACCTGGACCGCTCGCTGCTAAGACTGTGTTGTTGCTGTTTAGCTGGAATGCAGGTGAGAGGGTTGAGGTTATTTGTGGGGCTGGTGGGGTAAGGTTAATAGTGGTTTTGATGTCACTAGTTATGATCTATAAGTAGGTAAGTAAATTATATATGTATACACTTGTTATTCATGTGTTAACACGTCACGTGTTTGCAACTCATTCGAACATTACAATAGTTAATAAATGTTTGAAGTAGACTTTATTATACGATTATAGTTATTTAGTCATATAGCGTATTTAGCGCTAGTTATTGTTTTATTTATTTGTCATTATTATAGACATTATATGTTATAACTTGGAACTCAATATGTATTCTTATCAAATAGCTTTCTAATAAAAAAACAATAACATATGTCATCATACGAAACAATAATTTCTTTTTAGATTAAGCACTGATACCACTTACCTCTTGAAACCCAACGTAATAACCTAGAATGTTTCCATTCCACATATCTCTCTGTGGAGGCTCCCAGCTCACTGTCAACTCGGTGGAACTCTTTGCTTCCACCCTCACATCGAGTGGAGGGCCGCTGGGGACTGAAAAATACAACACATAGATATCACAATTAGTATATACGAGTATATCTGCATGTGATGTCATAATTTTATTATGAGCGATATCACATATGGTCCTTGTGAAGGTTGCTTCTCACTCAATATAATCGATATGTTAGGGTGTTGATTCATCATAGTATAGTCGTATGTTACGGTTGATATATGTTATGTTGTTCAATGATCTCTTTTAAGAGAGTTTTTAATTATTAAATTAGCAATCAAACCTAGTCAAATTTTACATTTTCAACATAGAAATTTCAATTATTATTTGTAATCACTCATTCAAAACAAAAACAATCGTAGTATTGGTAATACATAGATGGATAACGATAAGTGATCACTATACCAAGACCTATATCAACTAACATCTAATCTACCATATCCACCTCTTTCCTTACAATATCTTACCTTCTTCAGTAGTAGTAACTTGCACCAATTGGCTCGGTTCACTCTGGCCAAGGCGGTTTTCAGCAATGATACGCAGGTGGTATGAAGTGGCTGGTTGGAGGTTTTGAACACTGCCTGACGTCACACTACCTGGTACTATTACCTTTTGAGGGGTCGTTGGCCAGGGTTCTGTAGAAATAGTATTACTGTATTATAAAAGTGTAAATCTTATGTTTATTAAGATCAATTATAAAACATGTTATATAGACGCGTAACTAAAATCTTTTTAAAAACTTAATACACTGATGTGTGATGTTTGTTAAGTATTTGTGTATGTTCTTGTTCATATCATTGACTAATGTAGTTAGAATATACTTATATGTATTTTGTGGCATAACGGCAAAATGTCTGTTGCCAATAAAATATAATAAGACATATTTCTCATATTTCTTCAGTCTAATGTTTTAATATTGTTGAGCATCTTTCTTCTATTACGAAACTTGTGAATGCAGATTGTATGAATGGAAATGTTAAGATACATATTTACATTTTCATATTCACGACATTCACATGTTAACTTTTTTGCATGCACTCTCTTTGATCAAAAAGTCTGTCTACTATAAATTTATACTATTGGCATAGATATGTTAATTTATGTTTAATTTTATACACATACATAAACTCATATCCTTAAATCAATTGCTCCTCCCAAATACTCGATTACTCTTACTTCAACTTCACTTCAATCACTTTTAGCACAATTAGGGTTTTGATGACTATTCTATCTCCAATTCCCTGGTTGTAGTAAGAATACACCGTATAAACAAATTATATACATACTCGTATATGTACGTTACATATAAATATAAATTTTGTATCTAGTACTAAGCAAAAATCCTGTAAGCCGGAATTTAGTCGGTTCTTCTCCGAACTAGGACTTCCAAACCAACGATAGAATAGCTTTTACAGACTAAAGTGTAAAAAAAAAAACTTTTAGCAGAGTAGTAAGAAAAAATTTATATTCAATAAATTTTTATTTTTTCCATAAATTCACTCCATACTTATATTGAATAAAAACATGTAAAAAGCATTTTTCAGAATCGAGACCAATGTGTATCCGCGATCTCTAACTTCGAGAATCGTATGTTTATATGATTGTATATTCCTATTTCCGCCTATCCTTCTAGTGTAACGGCCCTTTTACGTATGTATGAATCTATTTAGGTATTATTTTTGTACCTGAAGCCTCCTTGTACTGAACTATGTAATTGATGATGGGGCTGTTCCCTGCGTACGGCTGCGTCCATGAAATCTGGATGACCCTCGACTGCTGATCGATTATCCTGATGTTCTTGGGCATCTCGGGCACCTGGTGAATGATAAATTACTGTACTTGGAGTGAAGTTAGGGTAGTATTCCTAGGTTCATAAATAAAATGAATTGATGTATTGAAAGTTATACATACTAAAATAATCTTAAACTTTGTTGAGCTTTTAACATATTCTGATACATAACAGTATTTTTTGATATAAATTTTGGATTTTTAGATTTCGTTTATGGAGCCTCAAGACTCCAACGAGTTGATTACTCCACCACAAGTGAAGCGTGTATTATGTTTATGTTATAATAAAAAGTTTTTCCATTAATTAAAAAAAAGTAATAATAAACTCTTCAATAAAATATACTTGATGGCGAGATAGAACTCATTTGTTCTTCTCTGCTATAGTGAAGTGTTGCGATTCAATAGCTAAGTGATTTATGGCCTCATCAAAGTGGCCTTTCTCCTGATAGTCAGCACTCAACGTAATTACGTTACAGAATTAACCATAGTACAACAGGACAAGAAGTATTTATTTAGGTCACTATTACATCAATTCAACTAACCCTATCCTTATTTTAAGTGTAGAAATTATATTTTTTCCACTAGTCAAAGTATATTTAAGAAATATATACTTATTATAGATGGATAAATACTAATGAGCATATGGTATATATGAATAATCAACAATCAGACTAGAAAGCAGATGAAAAGCGTAGTTCTTAACTCTAACTCCATCGGGAATTGACACCGGGGCCTTACGATGATCCAATAACATTGTTAACCCTTCGCGTTACAGAGATTGTCATAAGTAGGTACACGGCAGGAAATAAATTTTCCCTTGCCTTTGCTTTCCAAGATGGCCGCTAGAGGTTATGAAAGTTGTTTTCCGGTCAAGAGACTTTCGCATTTTGGGCTCCATTTCCCTTCAACTCAACTCGGGGTGAGTACTTGAATTGCAGCATGTGAAATGCAGCGAGACAGATTCCATTTACTCTACGATTTATCGTTTTTAAATTAGGTATTACATACGCAAAACATATTTTAAGGTTTTATGTAACTAGTAACATTATCATCTTCATAGCGCAGTAGCGTAATATCATTTTAGTCATATGTGGCATAAGATAGTCGCTTTTACGAAGATAACATGCAGGGTTTTCGGAGGTTCATCTGTCCTCGCAATTGCGAAAGTAGTCATTCGACCAGAATATAGTCAATACTCATTGTGACAAGCACCCGTATCGACATTAACAAGCACTGACTAGTACCTGTTTAGGAAACAAGTAGGTTTCCTCACGATGTTTTCCCTCACCGCATAACTAATGGAACTGTTATAGTATTTTTCTTCCCAGAATTCTAACCTATATCAATGTACCACTGGAGCCTCTCATGACATGCTAGAAAGTCAATTATTTCACTTTTAGTTACACCCTAGACTACCTTATATTTAAAAGTCTATATACCTCTTGCACCACAAGGTGTATGAGCATTTCGTCCTGTCCGTAGGCGTTGGAGGCTCGACAGGTCAACGCCCCCGTGTCCTGCCGATACGTCTGCAGGATGCTCAGCTCTGACACCATTCCGTCATCAAGGACCTGCTCTCGGATCGTGTATCTGGGGAGAGGAGGATTATATGAGATGTAATGTATATTTAGTTAGTTAATGAAAGTGGCAGTATATGTGGGTAAAGGGATAACAAATATAAATCATTAGTTACTGAAATTTCCGAGTAGAATAGGTTGAGTAGTTCAAGTAGGTCATGTCATATTAGTATTTAAATGTTATTGCAAGATTCTCCATGATTACGGTGAGAGAGACCATCGTGTGAACACGAGCATTTACTGGTCAGAAAGTGGTGTATGTGTGAGGTCAGATAGACAATTCGATACAAGAAATGATTATTCCATGTAAAATTATCGGTGAGACAATCACATTCATATGATTTCATTATTTATTACCCGTTCAAAAGCCCAGTTAGACTTTGTCACGGTATTTTTCTGATCAATAAACAGCACAAAATACACCCTTGAAAATAAATATATGTATTTGTAGATCAATCTATATCTACCAATCTACAATACCTTTGATCCAAATGATGAGCGATAGTATGATGATGAGGGCTTCGCCAGCTGAGCTCCAGGGGAGAGTCCCCAGTCGCAGAGCACTGCAGGTGAGCTGCTTCTCCAGCTTTCACCTGCACCGTCTTGCTTTTCATCGGGAAACGGGCTGGTGCTGTAAAATATATACATTCATAAATTCACGTCCTACGGCTGTGACAACTAAACATGTCATTAAATATCTTAGGGTCTTATATTTCATGGTCCCTATTTTTCATTTCCCGGTTTGCTTTTATATATTGGATATATTAATGATTGCTTCTACGTACATGAATGAATTAACTGTACCTACAAACAGGCAGCGATTATTAGTCTTTACAATTCCTGATTTAAACCTCAGCATATATTATCTATCAGTGCGCTATTATAGCTATGTACGAGTATAAATCATCTATCTGTGAGTTATTAAGAAATTGAGCTATATTACTTTCATATTAGAAAATATCTAAGAGATCAATATCTAATACAAACAACCAATACGGCAAAACAAATTTAGAATACCTGGAAGTTTTATACAAAATTCAGAGGACTAAAAGGTAGCGCTGCTATTCAAACCGCTTCTTGTTAGCAACGTAAACAACCGCAAAAGTTTCCTTTCTATTCCTGAAGAGACGACATGTCTGCTTAGCCAAGCTAAAACTTTACATTCTTAGGAACATCAACGTATGTTGGTTTGTTTTGAAGCTAGAAATCACGGATTTGGAATATAAGGTTCTTGGTTCAATACCTAGACCAATGGTTTTATTATGTAATCAAAACAGGTTGTACGTATATTTGCAATTTATAAAACACATATTTTATACTATTAGGTTTAACCTACCTACTCATACAGGTATATCATGAACCCAAGAATAAAAGGACCAGTTTTGCAGGATAGTATAGTAGGATATTTACTGGACACAATGATTAACTATTTCTCTAATGCAACGCCCAACAAAGACTTAATGTATGACAAAATGAAATCTTGCGAAAGAAACAAGAATAGTTCATTAAGCACCCCCTCATACTTAGTTGCATTTAAAATTGAATCACGAAACCCGACGCCTTCAATTCCTCTTCCAATATCAATTCAATTGAAAAAATCGCATTGTTGCTTAGACGCTCGTTGGTTCATTAGCTGCGTTAGGGTAACAGGATTACGAGATCCCGACGCTTCAACAGGCAACAGCTGTTTTATTTTATTTTCTCTTTTCTAAGGGAGTTTTTCTTAGAACTACAAGAGAAAAGAAATAACAAGAGACGAGTGGAACTGGGTGAAAGCTGATAACTTAAGTGTCGCTATTGATTCTAGTTAAGGTAGTTAGAGGGTTGAGTACCTTTTTATGTGCACTGTGGTGTATATAGGATATTTTTGAAACTGAAGCTAGAGCCATTCTATTTACGTAATTACTTACTACTTACGTGTTCAACTGCGTAACTAGGTGGTATATTATTGTGATTAGTAAATATAAAGTTACTTCTAACATCACTCTGTTTCAGTGCGTCGTCTATTTGATCGTTAAATATATATTCTATATTTGAATGTGGATCCGTGATATCTACCTACACATTTGTAAGGAGATAACTGTGAAGACTATGCATACTCGTACAATAAAATCTCAATTTACCATCATATCCATAATTGCATCTAACAACATAACGTTGGTTTTAACACTAAAGTTGGAACTAAAAAGGTTCGCTACTTAAGAAACTTTTTGAAATTACTTCTAAACTCATACTGTTTAGATGGTATTTGAAAATAGAAGCATCATTTCCTTGTGGGAAATGGCTTTGGTGCATTCAAACGAAAATCTTTAAGAAAGGAAGAAAATTGAATTTTGCTAAACACATCACTTTTAGGTGGGGAAAAACATCGTAAGGAAACCTTAACAGGGTTAGTTTTGCTAGTTGAATAAAAGCAAGTGACAGATCTTGTAAATGGTGACATGAAACACATCTTGGTATTGGTAGTTATGTATCCGCAATTTCGATTGGATACGAGAACTGGCTACCCGAAAGAGACAAAGGTCGTGAAGTAAGTTATTCAAGAGAAACATTAATTTTGCATCATCTGTAATATGTGTATAGTTATAAACATAATAAAAGTTAAAATATATACAAATAGTTGAACTTCATATATAATGAATATATATTTATGCAGGATGTAAACATACTTACATCATTTACAACGTTAGTATAATTCATAACATAAAATAAACATCTGTTTCACGACTTATATACCCACTCCCTTTTAGTATAATTATGTAAAAAATTCTACGTATTAGAGTTCATAGTATGGGCTTTTTACCAGTGTTTCTGAGAAGCGGTAAAATGCGTTTCCCCCTGTTTCCAATATCAAGAAAACTGGTACTCTTTGAATCTTATTTGCATTTACTGCTTCTAGCAATCTTGTGGCAGGAAATGCTGAGCTAAATAGAATTTTTACTTGGAAAATAAACTATATGGAAAATGACACTAACGTAACAGGATTAAACCTTTGATGACATTATATATACAAGTTTAACTTTGGCATAATTTTGTGCTTGTAAAATCATTAATATATTGAAGAATATAAAATTGTATTGTACCATTGTTATACATTTGTTGTATTGGTATTTAAATGAATATAATATAGACTTAACATATTAAGTTACATAGTTTTAAGAGATTCGCGATTTACATTCATGATTAATAACTAACAGGACTTATCGGGTATGTTTTTATATAATAAAGTTACCTTTATTTAACCCGACGTTTCGGCTACGTTGCAGCAGCCATGGTCACGGGCAGACTCTGCCTTCTTCTTCTTCTTTTTGTCTTGAGTCTGCCCGTGACCATGGCTGCTGCAACGTAGCCGAAACGTCGGGTTAAATAAAGGTAACTTTATTATATAAAAACATACGCGATAAGTTCTGTTAGTTATTAATCATATTAAGTTACAATTCAGTGTCTATGAACGGTGATTTACTATAATATTTAGCTCTGCTTCAACCTCTGAAATTCTTTGTAGATAGGAGATTGAAAAACATTACTGGAATTCATACTATGGAATCACAACCTCTGGACATTTTAGGTACAAAATAATTTCAAAAGGTCTAAAACGTGATACTAATTACTATTCGTTTATATTATGTATGAATGTTAATGAGGCGAAAATAATTTGCTAGGATCGAGACGAATGGGGATCTTTAATTTCCGCCTACCCCTTTAAAGGGAAATGGTCGTGATGCATGTATATCGTAAACTATTAACAGTACAGACTATAACAATACAGGTAAAAGAATCAACATGCTGTGGATATTTCACAGTGTTCTTCGAAGCTTCTAATTAAATAATAAAGCCAGAGTCAGTCTTACACTGGCTTCAAACAATTGAATTCTCGGCTACCGGTTTCCTTGAGGTGGAAAATAAAAAAAAATCTATTTTGCTGACACGTTCCTTTTATAAATAAAGTAAACATACGGTATTGGTGGGTTACTATTTGTCTTAGTTAAAAGTGATGTTTGTTTTATAAACAGTTAAATTAAGATCAAATAATTCATAATTGTCAAAATTCTAATTGTACAATAGATTAAGACAATTTTTATGAATAGTATAGAATTTCTAATTAATAAGTCTCAAGTCTCTGTCTTCCCCAAAAGGGTTATGTCATCAATAAATTATACATATCTCTATTTCCCTTTATAACTCTCTGAATACTTGTAATTATAATGTAAATTTACTTTTATTAATAAATAAAACCTGTTTCAGACACGTTTAAACCCACATACAATCATGTTTCATCAGAAAACCCACCTCAAAACTATCATTATCTCACGGTAACGTAATTTCCAACATATTATGCTTGTCCCTTTCAAGAGGGACTGCCCGTAATTGCTTTTCAAAGGAAGACTTCAATAGATTCACGCTTTCAATATAGGATTCAATTGGGTCGGACAAAACGGTCTGTTGCGTGACACGTCGCCCCTATTGCCTCTTGCGACTAATAGATGGCGCTCTACGGAAAGGATGTGTTAGATGGGAAGAAGGGATGCATAGGTGCCAGGTAATATTGTTTGGTTCTATTTGTTTTCAATAACAGAAATAATCTCGTGTTGTTCAATAATATAGATCATTTTTTATGCAAAATAGAGAATAATATTAAATAAAACTTATTCAGGAGTATTTAATTAATAGTAGATGAAGATTAAATAATTTTTTATAAAAACAAAAGATGGCGGTATTTTGTAATTTAAAAAAGAATTTACTACTAATATAAAATACTAATTAAAAGTAATACTGTTTTTAACATGCATATACTTACTTCCATGAAAAGCAAATTCGACCTATTTTGTAATCCTTCTTAGGATAAATAAAAAAACATTTAACGAGAATTAATTTAATGATATTAACTCTATAGTCTAATTACTGCCTATTCGTTTTTTTAACAAATGAAATAGCTCCACTGATTCTCAATATATCTCTATACATTAATATTATGTCTCTAGTTTTCTTTGCTTTTATAAATAGAACTTCAAAGACCAACTACTGAAGAACTTCAACCGAAAACCAATAAATGCGTACGTGATAAGGCGAGGTGACTTGGCAACGAATATTGTTTTACGTGTCTCTACGGGACATCTGCATTGACTTAAACACAACAGATTTTCCTAACCATGTAAGTTGCTAAATAAATAACTACATATATATGAATACGTCACGTCATATAGTACCTATAGGGGTAAACAGAACTTCGTACACATTAATATATCCATCGTCACTTCTTACCTCGGTATTTGAGTTGTGGTGATATTGAAATAGACTTAATAACGAGTTGCTAGCTCATTATCAAACAGAAAATTAATTATAAAAATCATGATTAAGTGCTGCGTACAAATATTAACATTTTTATTCAATAATGGAATGAGCAGAGATTCTAAACGATCCTGACAAATCTCATTTGCCTCACTCACCTATTAATTTTCTTATACATGCTCTTGTAAACTGCCTTGTATGTTTGATTTGCTTTAGATTATTAATAGATATTTGAAAGTAGAATCAATGCCATCGATGCATGCTAGGAGTGACATTGAATAATAGAATTAAAAATAGTGTGATAAGAGAAAGCTGCGGTTTGAAAGAAGATGTAGTGACTAAGATTGAAAATCCGTGATCTCTGCCTACGCCTCTACAAGGAATTGAATTAAATGTATAAATATAATAAAATTAATTAATTAATAATCTACCTCCAAGTAGACACTTATTTATAAAGAAAACATCCCCTTTATCATTCAAATTGCCTAGTTCGTGGCTCTATAGAATATTCTTTCGGCATTTCGCATCTTCACAAAGCCGCGATTCGCTCCCGTGTTTGCAGCCTGTCCGAAACAGTTTGTACCCGATTGAAATTCAAATTGCATTTTCTGTTCCGCGTAGTGCTGACCTCTGTTGTTAAGTTTGGAGCAACTTTCGAAGGAAATCTTTGTAACATTATTTAAGTTTGCGAATACTGAATGGCGGTTTGTTGGTGTAGTTGTGATAAGTTATTAGTTCGTGTTATGCGTTGAAGTAAACAGGATAGCTAAGGGAATAGGGACATTTCCATACATACGAGTAGATAATTGTAATTATTTTTCTTCAGCTATTCAAAAATGTACTAGTATTATTATTACTTATGATTTCGAAGTAAATAAACATTTATTAAGTTTATCTATCTGGTCAAAGTGCTTGCTTTATACCGATATATAGCCTAAACCTATATAGCCTTTGATTATATCTATGTTTAACGGGGTCTCAAGATTGTAACTTTTATTAAATATTTTTATCATAAAAATTTAAATGCGTAACTTACACCATTTAGATACTACATATAAGTTTACGTGGAGACATGAAAACATTTCCTTTGTCACTTATTAGAATGAACATTATGGTTGTGATGTCATATGAAACATCAGTGATAGGTTACTAACCGATCACCCGATAGATTCCATTAACCCCTAGTCTCTTATTCGCCTCCTACGACGAGTCGGGAAGAACGGCAGCTATTATTTTTACTTCCTAGACTATTTGTATGTTGCTTATAAATAATCTTATGCTTCACAGAAGCCATCTTTCCCATTTTCCATTCCAAAGGCTAACCCTACGTGTCCCGAGACTTGGCAATAAGGCTCTATGCCACGTGCATCCGATTCGACATGTGGCGCCATCTAGCGGTGAAGCACGTACACGGCCATTGCCCTCAATTGCGACATATTGGACGTTTCTCGTGTTGTTTTGAAAATGGATGAAATGAATTATGTCCCTCGTTTATACTGCTTGTGAAGTAAGGTGTTTGATTCCTAATAAGATTGTTATCTTTTGGATGCTGTAAAAATATACATGATACTCATAACTTTTTGATGATCCTAATCATTTAGTAGACTAAGGGCGGTTTTCACCAAACTTACTAAACACGATTAAGACACGCTAATGTGGGTTAAAGAGCTTAATCACGGTTTTCTGATTTCACCGTTGCAAAAATAATCATGTTTAGGCTTAAACGTGGTTAAGGCTTAATTGGCCGATTTTCGTCAATTAAAGTGACTAACCCGGGTTAGTGCAGCTGTCAAAATATTGGGCGAATAGATTAAAAAAAATAAAAATAAACGGCTTTTTTTAATGTATCATTTTTTTTATGCGTTTTTTGACATTTGCCAATGTCAAATCGCGTAAACAAAACGAAAAGAGGCGATTTCTTAACCACGATTAAATACAGCACCGTGAAATCCATTTTGCGAAAATCACAATCAACTACGAAAGTTAATTGGGATTAAGTTTAATTCTGTTTAACTAATCAGACTTTGCTATGCATTCGGTGAAATCCAACCTAAATGTCTCACTGCGCTGTTTTTTTACGATAGGTACTCTATGCAAATTTTTTATAAGATTCTGAGATTGAACATTACTATGAATCTGCCATGTTAGTTCGGGATGGATTTATCACTACACACACAAAACTATGTTAACCAGAAAATCTCGACCTTACATAATTTTTAAGGAGACAATGCTATACATATATCTTCAATCCTATATATACAATATACATTCACGAATATATACGACAGAAAACCCGGAGACATGAAAATATATTCTTGGTCACTTAATAGCATGTGTATTATGGTTTTGATGTCATATGGAATATTGGTGACAAGTTGCTAGCCTATCGCCCAATAGCTGCCAAAGTATACATATAATGAACACCGTATAAAATAATAAAGAAGGTCTTAAACCGTATCGCCATTCACTAGCACTAACTTGCCCTAAAAAAATAGGATTTATTTCTATACGAGATTTAATATTATCATCCAGTAAATAATAAAACGCGAACAATTCCAAGTGCTTGTGCAATTTCATAATTAAGTTTCTGTTCTCGCTGCGTTGCTTCGAGGTCTATTGTTGAAGTTGCGACTGTGCTTCCCTCTGTTATTTAATTGAAGGGCCTTATTAACTGGATTAAGGGCCACGTCTCGTCACTTCTTACTGGTTTAAAAATGGTATTGGATAGCTAGTCTTTGCAGTGTAGGTACGTACAATGGAGGGGTGGTCTAATAATTAATACAATAAGTAGTACATACTATGAGTGTGGCCCATTTATAATAATATTGAAATAAGCGGTCTACTACAAAGGGGTGTAATTTATGGACAGTTTCAGATTTAATTAATTAATCAATAATAAATAAATATAATCAAATCGGGTGCTGCCGGAGGACCAGTGATGCAGCCTAGCTTGATGTTTATTGTTTGTGTGTTTAATGTAATTTGAAGCAGTGAATAAAGTATTTTCTTTTTTTCTTTCTTTCAAATACGTAATGTTGTATTAACAAATTGAATATATGCACAAAAAACACATGCAAGGAGCAAACAGGTAGGTAGGTATTAAAATATAATTATTAGTGCAATTACGATTTATATCTAGAATAGACCTTTTTTTATTTATTTGTAGGCAATGGATATAATACTGAAGACAATAGTGTAACCTAATTAATATTAGACTAAGAAAATCCTTGTGTATTTTGGATAAGTAAAAAACCCTTGTTGCTTGAATAAAGTAGCATTAATTATAAACATCCAATATTCAACCACGTCTAAGTTTTATGTCATACCTGCAAGTTACATCTTTTTGAGTTAAGAAAAAAATTACTCATCACAGTCAGTGAGTTAAACGCCTCCTGATCAATTAGTTGTGAAAGGGTTTTCTCCAATTGGTAAATGTGAAATGTTTTCCCATTTACTTACATATAATGTTATCCCCATTCTTATGATTTTTCAGGATATTGGTCATAATGCCCCGTTAGGACTTCAAATTTCAGAACGAGTGCTATTTTTTTTAGATATATTTCGGATTATGTCAAATTTCTTTCGGGAAATGTAAAAAAAATACAGGTCATGGCTTATTTTGTTAAAAATAATTGTTTTCCACAATATCATCTGTGGTATGACAGTATGATTTTTATCAGAACATTTACAACTTTTCAAGAGATTCATAAAGAGTTTTTAAGTGACTTAATTTTTCAAGGACACTTAATATTATTATAGCCTTGTCTTACTTTATCAGGACATTCATAATTTTTCAGGATGTATTTATTAATTTCAGGACACTTTTTTCAGACCGTGTTTTGTTTTTTCAGGACATTTTTAATTTTTCAGGATATGTCTTAATTTTTTCAGGACATTTACAATTTTTTAACCTGTCTTATTTTGACAGAACATTTATAATTTTTCAGGATATGTCGTAATTTTTTCAGGACATTTATAATTTTTCAGGATATGTCGTAATTTTTTAGGACATTTATAATTTTTCAGGACGTGTTTTAATTATTTCAGGACACTTACCATTTTTCAGACGTGTTTTAATTATTTCAGGACACTTACCATTTTTTATACCGTGTTTTATTTTTTCAGGACATTTTAAAGTTTCGAGGTTATTTCTAATTTTTTTCAGGACATTTACAATTTTTCAGGTTGTCTTATTTTGACAGGACATTTATAATTTTTCAGGATATGTCTTAATTTTTTCAGGTCATTTACAATTTTTCAGGACGTGTTTTAATTATATCCGGGCACTTACCATTTTTTAGACGGTGCTTTGTTTTTTCAGGACATTTTTAATTTTTCAGGATATGTCTCAAGTTTTTCAGGACATTTACATTCTTTTCAGAATGTCTTAATTTTTTCAGGACATTTATATTTTTTCAGGATATGTCTTAATTTTGTCAGGACATTTATAATTTTTCAGGATGTCTTATTTTGACAGGAATTTTTTAATTTTTCAGGATATGTCGTAATTTTTTAAGACATTTATAATTTTTCAGGATATGTCTCAAGTTTTTCAGGTAATTTAAAATTTTTCAGGACGTGTTTTAATTATTTCAGGACATTTACCATTGTTCAGGACGTGTTTTAATTATTTCAGGGCACATACCATTTTTCAGATCGTGCTTTGTTTTTTCAGGACATTTTTAATTTTTTAGGACATTTATAATTTATCAAGCTATGTTTTTCGTCAGGACATTTATAATTTTTCAGGAAGTCTTTTTTCAGGCTGTCTTATTTTGACAGGACATTTATAATTGTTCAGGATATGTCGTAATTTTTCAGGACATTTATAATTTTTCAGGATATCTCGTAATTTTTTCAGGACATTTATATTTATCAATGTTTGTCTTATTTTGTCAGGGCATTTATAATTTTTCAGGATGCCTTATTGTGACAGGACATTTATAATTTTTCAGGATATATAGAAAAATTTTAAGGACATTTACAATTTTTCAGGATATGTCTTAATTTTTTCATTACATTTATAATTTTTCAGAATATGTCGTAATTTTATCAGGACATTTATAATTTTTCAGGATATGTCGTAATTTTTTCAGGAAGTATATAATTTTTAAGGATATGTCTTAATTTTTTAAGGACATTTACAACTTTTTCAGAATGTCTTAATTTTTTTAGAACCTTTATAATTTTTCAGTATAATTCGTAATTTTTCCAAGACATTTATAATTTTTCAGACCGTGATTTATGTTGTAAGGATATTAATAAATTTAAAGGATGTGTCCTAATTGTCTTAAAATAATTATTATTCTTTAAGCCTTGTCTAATTTTGTCAGGACAATCATAATTTTTCAGGACATGTCTTAACTTTTTCAGGATATTTACAATTTTTCAGAATGTCTTGATTGTTTCAGGACATTATAATTTTTCAGGATGCGTCTTAATTTGTTCATGACACTTATAATATTTTAGAATGTGTCTTCTTTTGTCAGGACAATCAAATTTTTCAGGATTCATCTTATGTTTTTTAGGACTTTTTCAATTTTTCAGGCCGTGTTTTGTTTTGTCAGGACATTTATAATTTTTCAGGATGTGTCAACAATTTTTCAGTACACTCATAATTTTTCGGACCGTGTTTTATTTTGTCTAGTTTTTCAATATGTCCTAATTTTTCAAGGACACTTATTATTATTTAGGCTTTGTCTTATTTTGTCAGGATATTTATAAATTTACAGGTGTGTCCTTACTATTAAAGACATTTACGATTTGTCAGGTCGTTTCTTATGTTTTTAGGTCATCAATAATTTTTTAGGTGCTGTTATACATATTTTTAACAGGACTTTTATATTTTATAAGGATCTCTTTCAGTACACTTATAATTTTTCAGGCCGTGTTTTATTTTGTCATGACATATTTTCAGTCTCCATAGATTGATGAACAATATCATTTTACTAATATTTTCCATTGATATGTTTATGATAACCCCATGTTCTAATTAGGTTTAGAACCTGTACTTGGTTTCAAATTTCTCCTCTCTTCTTTAAAACCATCTCTTCCTATTACATCATTCACCAAACAGCTTTTCCCAGCAATTATAAAACTAGCAGCTAAGAACTTGAACAACAAAGGAGTAAGTTTCCAAGTTGCGGTGTTGTTATTAGTAAGATTTTCTTTAGAAATAGTTTCTTCGCGGTCCATGCTAAGGGAACACAATAAAGTTATAAATTGGCAACAGCGGAACTGTTTCAGACAGAATGCGGACGTAGGCAACAGGCCAGCGAATATATTTGTGTGTTGGCTATTATGGGTAAAGAAAAATGAGCCTAGAAATAATGTAGCAAGGTTTAATATTGTGTGGTTACAAGAGATGAGTATTGGCTTGGAAATCATACGTTTGAATTTTGAATAGAATAATACTATGAAAAGTTGTTAAGCAAATTGAGTGTGTGCAGCATATTGTTATTATGACGACATCCGAGTGCTACGAATGGTTAATGTAAAGGCTAATCATGTCGTTTCAGGTTTTATTTCCGATCTGTTCAAAATAAAAGACTTTCGGTTGGCTTTATAATCTGGTTGTTCATTATGTCTATAAGTTTAATTAAAATAATCAACTGCCTTTAGTAAGTTCACCAATGATTATTAAATATACTAAAACGACTACCCTTGACAAATGTTTTAAACAAACTTTATTATACTGGAGTAACGATGTCCTAAATATTATTAATTCAAAACATACCTCAAATAATACTCTATATTCTCTTGCCCACTGTTAACAACACAGAAATCTGTTGGCATTTTATCCAACTCTCAAACCATAAAGCAAATTCCAAAGTTTACATTTCTATTGTGTCCCTCTAATCTGATTTAAAGAACTTATAACTCTCGGATTAACCGAGCGACGAAGGCACTTGAAGAAATGAATTTCTAAGCCCCAAGTGGAACGTTGCGGAGATAATTCTTGGAGCTACTCTTGTGAGAATTTCTGCGAATGCAAATAGTAGGCTTTGATCTTTAAAGGGTTTCCGATTGACCACGGTCGATATTGAGTAGGTCTGGGCAGTTGGAGCTGACTTTTAATTAGAATGATAATATCTACATCATATTGAAGTTGACCGTCTGTAATTATTTGTTATGAATCAACTGCAGAGGATTGCTACTTATTTTCTTTCTTTATTGAAAATAGCAGTAAAGAGAAGAGAAGAAGAAGTGTCTTTGGGTAACATATCACGAATATTATTTTTATTTCATACATCCTTACTAAGAACAGGTTACATTGTGTGAAAGGTTCGTCGGAGCCTTTTGGGTACATACTGGCCTTCGAGTATTATAAACATTTTTGTGTACATATCTCCAATGACATGTACATATTTGCTCAATATATCATTTGGTTGTGGTTTACAAGAAGAATTAGCCCCAAAATTCTCGCCGCCGTTTATACACACAACATCAATGTAGTGCTGAAGCAAAATAATATATGTAAGTGTTATAAGTAACCAAGTTATTTTAGAATGAACCAACAAGTAAACATTGAAATTCATTCCTAAACTAGCTCGGAACAAAAATGATAAAAGACGCAAACCCACAAAATTTTCAAAGACGCAAGCGTTAAATCTTAGCTTTATCAATTCACTCACCATTAACTTTGAGATAGATGAGTTTGCTAAGGCCTGCACCGATCCCGTTCTTGGCTTCACAGAGGTAGTGTCCCTCGCCGTCTTTAGCGACCCTCTCGAAGATCAGGGACCCATTTTCTAAGACCCGGGAGCTTCCTTCAAACACGAAGTCTTTGTATTCACCCGGTGTGTTGCCTGGGAATATAGAGTTTATATTTTATAAGTGGGTAGTACTTTTGTCAGAAATTTGTATTAAAGGGATGCTATCTTTGTAACGGCTTATCGTAAGTATCCTATTTCCGTACTAGAGGAATAAAGGTTTTAATAGTTCATTAGCTACCTATCAACAACAGGCTAGTTGTAATAACTTACAAGGCTTTTTATATATTGATCCTTAACAACTGAAAGGGTCTTATAAGTTAAAGTCTATGTATCCTGTAAGCGTATTTTCCTGTGGACCCTGACTGGTAAAACGTGGGTTTCGAGTGGTTAAAGTTATATCAATGATGTATACCTACTGTTTATATAACATAAAAGTACATGTGCAATATAAAACAAAAGCATTCTCATACCAACTGATTTCTTCCATGTGATAGTGGGTTTCGGGTATCCATCCGCCTGGCATTGTAAGACTACATCTTGGCCTGCCGCCACGGCTACGTCACTCGGCTCCAGACGCCATTTTGGAGGAACTGTCAAAGTTGATAAACAAGATAAAATTTAAGTGGTAACACATAGTCGTCTATGGTGCGTCAACAAAGTCAGCAGCTCAGTGAAAGTTGAAAATACAAATAATTATTTTCGGCTGAATATTTAGTCAATTGTGATGCCAAACTGGATAAATATGTTCGCTTTGGGATAACATTTGGATCCTCAACTGGAACGAACCGAAGAACAAGGAAGAGAGCAAGAAATTGGAGCATCGATTTCGTTTTTCTTCGGTTGTAGCGGCTGGCGGCGTTGGAGTAACCATGGCGATGAAATAACAAGAAGTTCAAACGCCGTGGCATCAGTGTTTGTACTTCAGCCGACATAACCTTAGTGGTGAATGGCTTAATAAAGAATAAAAAAAAGTGGTAACACATGACTACATTACTTATGACAGTATTATATTTTTTCGTATCTTTTAGAGTAACGCATAACTACATTAAATGTCTGTATATTCATAAATCATTAACACTAGGCTTTACATAGGAGTCATTAAAGACAAAAATAGCTTAAGATAGTATTGTGCACGATGTACTACATACGAGATAAATGGGAATCCGTTATCTCTGCCTACCACTATGTAGGAAAATGGGTTTGTATACATACATATGTATTATTACCTATGGGATTATATTTTCTGGTGTTCAAAAAATATGATCAGATCACTTCTTCCAAACATATACTTCTAAGAAGTTACTACTTGTGGTTTATCTAGATAGTTTTAAGTAACATTCTAGCCACTTCTGATACAGCAATAGTCTAAATCACATAGACTCTGATCACTCAAATGGTTAACTACACCGATAAAGTCAACGAATCAATGTATAACTAAGATATAACTCTATCATACATTGAGCTACAGCTATACCACAATTTTGTAGTTTACAAAAAGCTTAGTCCTACACTGGTTTTAATTACATTAATTTTATTACCATTTGCTTAACTACGACTAATTGTTTTCCTACTATTTCATACGTAGCAATATAAATTGCATTCCATCCCTTATTACCAATCGCTGCAATAAATATCACCAAATATACGTTGTGACTGACCATTTATTTCAGTAGTTATTGCTTTTAAAGCC
This sequence comes from Leucoptera coffeella, assembly GCA_030578115.1. NCBI lineage: Eukaryota > Metazoa > Arthropoda > Insecta > Lepidoptera > Lyonetiidae > Leucoptera > Leucoptera coffeella. Next base: position 249,281 of record JAMBLF010000249.1, read on the forward strand.
AACAACTTAAAATAAATTGCGGCCACAGCGAAATAAATCGGACTCAGACCCGTTAATTCGCTTTTAGCTCAGATTGCAATGTATTGTGGAGGCTGGTGTTCTTTTGCGATTAAAAGATGGCGTTCGGAGTATTCTAGAAAGATGATTTATATGTATTTACGGTAGTAATATATCTTTAAATATTATGTATATGTATTACTGCGTCTAGTGTGAATAAAAGGATTTTTTTATTTTATTTTATATATTATCAAGTCTTATTGTACCGAAGCAGATAATACAAATGTTTAAAGAATCGGGCGTAATTATGTTTGTTTGTATGTCGATAGTACCACTGAATTAATGTACTATAGAGATAATGGCGGAAATAAAATATACGTTTCCTAAATATAGGGTACTACTCCCCCAAATTCATACATATTAGACAATAAAGCACTAATCCCACTCACCATTAACAGTCAACGGGACCATCCATTTCTCCGAGCCAGCCACATTCGACGCTATACAAGTATAGTTTCCACTATGGAGTGACGTCACCTTCTCTATCACCAAAGACGCACTGTACTCATCCATTCGCCTTGTGATGATTCCACTAGGAGCATACGGCGAGGAGATGATGGGCTGGCCATTCTTCTCCCACCGAAAGGAGATGGGCAAATCACCTTCTAAGATTTGACAAGAGATGGCAGCGCGCATCCCTTCCCGGTAGATGTTTGTCATGGCTTGTAAAGGTAGGATTTTTGGTCGTACTGTAACAGAGGTAAAAGGAAATAGATTTTAGTTAGTATTTAAGTACCGTACTTGAAAAAAATTAAATAGGCAGTAGAAGCAAATATAATTAGTGAAAAAAATTAGTAATTATTAGGTCTTTCGTCCACCCTTAAAGGAAAAGAAGGATGTAAGCACTTATATATTTAATTAGAACTATTAAATGAGGATATGTAATTCGCGTGGTATTAATCTACATCAAGACTTACAATCTAAACTTCTATTACAAACAACAACGTAATGATCTATCAAGTTAAACGGTTATACACTCAACAATTTGTTCAAAAATCTTCATAGTCTTATGCTTAATCACGGCGCTGTAGAATAAAATCACTTTTAAACTGTTACGTAAGTAACGTTTCACGTTATAGCGAGCCGTGAATTCAAGCGTAAACATTTTAGAGTTTTCATACATGTACCTTGTTAAGCTAGCGTGTAAGTTTGTAATACACTTTATAGATACCTTGATATTGGTGGTTAACTTATTGTGTACTTTTTATACTTAAAGAACTACTGAAATATAGAGTAATGTGCCTAGACGTCTAGTCGATTTAACTAACATACGTAGTCGTACAATCATATTTCCCTTTACTATACATAAATACATATCACGCCTATTTCCTTATACACATCCGTTCCGAACCTGACAAACCCCTTGCTTCAATGACACTGATATTGTACCTCTTCAATCAGTTATAACTTTTATATAAATAAGGATTAACTTTCCTACTTCCATTACGCGATAGCACGCATTATCCATTTTTGTTCATAAATGTTATTCATACAACAATTCCATCCATAACTATTGGTACAGATGAGCTTAAGACTTGATCCAAATATAAGCTAGCGTATATTTCGTTATGTAAAATTAAAGTTACTATAGTTTATATTTAGCAATGTACCAAAACTTAATTAAAACTAAATTTCGGAGATCAAGCCTTTGAATAAAAAGGGAGTGTGTATACAAGTTGTGATGCGTATGTATGTACCCCAACTGACATCAAATACTGAAACTATAGATCTGTTTCCTCCATTTACGTTATAAACTATTTATTTACTTCCTAATTTATCCCAGTAATCCCATTGTTAATCACTACAATATCCTGGGAGTGTATACCGCGCCTTAGCCTCCATTTCCACTAGCCTGTTTAAAAGCGTCATAAAATCTCAATTTTAAAAGGGGCGCTCACTCATCCGTAATTCATTAAAGTTCCCGGCGTCTGGGGCGGTGAAACTCCCGCTTTCCGGGGTTAATAGACCAATCGTAAAAAGTAAACAAAGCGCTGCATATACGAGCGTTCACTATAGTTTTTGGCTGCCACCCAAATGCAAAGTCTTAAGTTTTGGTCTAGGCAACATGGGTAAGTTGGTGGGCTTGTGTATTAATTTGTTTTTATTTCGTAGGCCATATAAATAGCAACACAACCCCGATATGAATGCTAGAGTTATTTGAAGAGAATGCGTATCTTTGAGGTTCTGTCCACCCCTAAATAAGTTAAAGCTCATGTCTGTATATGAATAGGACTCAGACTAGCATCCTGTCATCAGTAGTTCACATTAATATAATCCCGATAGTAAAGCAATCAATAGTTTTACTTCCAATAATGTAGATGTTATCTTTATATAATACATTGATAACTAGTTAGGATCATTGCCCAGAAAATACCATTTACCAGCATCTTTTATTACTTGACATGTCTTCTCTGCAGTGCTACTTACTTTTGTGTTAAAAGTTAAATGGTTCTAATGCATACTTTACAGACTATGTCATTCTTCCCGGTGTGTCGTACGAGAAGATTAAAGGAAAATGAGTAAATCTTTTGCACGATGGTCTAGCAACTTGTTACCATTGTGTCTTATGCCATCACAATCCTAATATTCATGCTAAAACTGAACTAGTATATAATATTGTGTCTCCGAAGCTCTATCGACCCCGGAAGGGATTAAAGGACATGAAATATATTTAACACGTGCGTTCTAGGTGGTCATAGAATTACTACCACCGCGATTGATGGAGATGGACACCTGAACCTCTATCCATCTTTCAAGGGTAAATTCGTGAAAGCGTTTGTCTATTTGTACCAAATATACTTACCCAATATCTGCACCTCGACATCTCTTCTCGCAGCGTGGCGTTGCCGGTTCGATGCCTGGCAGGTGTAGGTGCCTGCGTCCTCTGCTCTTTGCGTCTGCTCCACCAGCAACGTGCCATTGGGGAACACCCGCTGCCTGCGGTTCAGGGGGAGGGTTTGGCCATCTAGTGTCAAAAAAGAGGAAAATGATTTAGTTAATTTTTCCTAGTGTAAGATACATACAAACCATGAATGTAAAAACCTCATTATTAATAAAATCTTAATATTAATTAAAATCACATAGATAGAATGAGTAATAAAATTATTCCATATGTAATGTAAAAGAAGATTGAGCGATTTCCTGTATTAATAGCAATTGTTCTATTCCTCAATATATTTTGAACATTATCAATACATCTTGAAGGGAAGTTAAGTCATTGTACCTACTGTTACTTACTTGTACCCCTATAGGTTTTTCTTGCCCCTCATATGATGAGGCAAAATTACATTCTAGTCAAAATTAAACCGTACAAATTTTGTTTCTAATTACGACAGCAGTCTAAATTGTACAACACATACATATATCTTATACCTCTTTTAAATTTCCACCATCTCAGCAAGTAAATAATAAACTACGAAACTGCCAACTCTAATTACTCTCGTGGTGATATAACTCAGTCGCATAGAGTGGAACAGGACGAAATTCCGGTCTCTTTTTAGCCTGACAAAGTTTTTAGTCCCCAGCGAACAAACGGGGTTAAGCTTTTTAAATTTCCTACATTTTTTACAAGGGCCGTAGAATGGAAACTTTTGTCTGCAGTAAAATTAAAATTCATGTACATACAAGAGAATTTGCAGCGATAGTAAGTGTGTGGAAAATTCTGATTGAACGGTAACTTTGGCTTAAAACTATCTATGAGTGTATGTAGATTAATAAGGACGGTAAAGTTTCATTATTCCTTAACTAATATTATCTAGTAACATATACAAACTAAAAGCTCACTAAATGCTCAAGCTTTTGTTTTAAACGATAGAGTTTTCATTTTGTTACTTTGTTATTGTATACCACACACGGCTTAGTTTAAACTATATTTACAAAGGTTTAATTTGAAAGGTTATTAATTATTTTATAAATTGAGACAAAAAGTATATGAAGTGGGCACTAAAACTCTGTATATAACTATAGTAGTAGTAACTCTTAGATTTTAGGCTTGATGAATATTCCTATCTATTATTATACATCCAACAAAGAAGTAGTTATCCATCAGCACTAAGAATCTCATATTCTACATAATAGCAATAGACTTATGTATATCTACAAAAAACGATATAAAACTATTTGTATTCGTAAAACTAAATTTTATAATTTCTTTTGCTTTGATAGCCCTAAAAAAATCAATAACCGTTCTTATCCCACATCATATACATAAATAGACATATACTCGTCACTTTCAATGAAGAGAATTGGCACTTAATTCTGAGTATTTAAAGAGTTAATTCGAAGCAAGGGCTTGGATAGCTGCCAAGAGGTCGCGGCATCTAAATATCGGATCAGGAAATTTGCCAAAGGATTGACACCAAATACCCCGCTGTTAAGTGAACGCCTAATAAGAGATAAGTGGGTCAATACCTATAGTATTTATGTGTTATTATAGAAACTGACGGTTTAGCATACGCAGGGATCCTATACGTAAATGTATGAGGTACAAATCACTACATAGTATAAAAGAAAGTCGCTTTCTTTGTCCCTATGTCCTTTGTATGCTTAAATCTTTGAAACTACGCAACGGATTTTTATGCGGTTATTTTTAATAGATAGAGTGATTCAAGAGGAAGGTTTATATGTATAATAACATCCATTAAATAGTGGAGTAGGCTATATATTTTATACCCATGCGAAGCCGGAGCTAGTCACTAGTAGACTATATGCTGGAGTTTCAACATGTTCTGTAATTGTTTACTGTCCCTCTTTTGTGAGGAACAGACGTGAGGATTATCTACAAAGAAAACATGCATTTGCGTGACCTGTGAGCGTAAATTTTTTAATTACTGATGTGAGTGGAAGTCAGAAGCCTCAGATTAGATATAAGATTAAATAAGGTCAAAATCAAATTCAAACAAAATCAGCTTTTTATGAAAATATAAAACTTAGTATGTATTAACAAGTAACTAATACTTCAGTCGTTAAAAGAGAAAAATAAATGCACGCATACATTACTTCAAATCATTATACAAAAAATATTCCTTTATCTAAAGACCCTAAGCTAACTGGGTTATGCTCAAAATTTCATATCATTTATATAGATTTTGTAATTATCACGTGATTGTTTTAAATAACAATCAACCCTTTCATTCCCAGTTAAATTATCCTTTCGATCGCTATTATGTCCCTTAATCCAACTCATTATAAACAAAAAGCTCATTTATGAAGTCGGCCATCCCGTGCAGTTTCATACAGCTCTATTTGGGGTACGAGCGACGACCAACTTCGGAATGGTTTACTGAATGGGGAATGAGTTATGCAACTCCACTGGTTATGGTTGCGAAGCAGATGTTGCGTTCAGTTTGGCAGTTCCCGCAACTTGAGCTGGGTGGCGTTTTACGGTTGAAATACAAGGAAAAATAGATGTTGTATTCGTCTGTTATAGAATATAGAGGCTTAGTGTAGACACGTAGTCACGTGTTATTGGAGAACGAAACTTAGGTGTAGTAACTCTTTGAAAATTTCGCATTTGCTCATGTTTATAAGATAATTTTTTAAGGCTGTTGAAACATTAGTTATTTATTATTACATAAAACATACATAATAATATAATGGATAGTTAGTAACCAGATTTGGTTACCCAGAAGGTAGAACCGTGTCTTATACCTAAAAATTCCATTTTTACATTTCTTTTTCAACGGTTTAATCAGTGAATGCACAATGAACCGAGATTAGAAGCTTGGTGCGTAGCGGAGCGTGATTCGCGGCAGATTACGGAATATTCCTAATTAGGGCTGTCGGGCGTCACCATTTAAATTAATCCCCAGAGTTCGTGGCTCCATGCCCCAAGGCCATTCATTAAAGAGATTGCAGAAAAAAAAAGAAAATTTGACGTTCCACGTGCCTACAGTCAAGCGAAATATTTTAATGTGACCGTGCCTTAGAATTTTGTCTCGTCTATTGATGGACCTGGGTTAATTACGATCTCGTTACGGGCTATTATATTTATATGTCAAAAGTGGACTTAGATTTGGTTAAGATTAATATATTATAAGGAATTAATTACAGCTTTGATAAAAATACGAGTCTAACACTTACGTAATTCCCTAAGAATATTTAGTTACGTATGACAAATCAATTGGAATGTAAAGTAACAAACTTATGAACTGAATACCCATCGCCCAAGAACAATGTTTATTAACAAGTGTCTATTATTTAGAATATCCTACAAATAAATACTATATGTACATTTAAATAAGGTTCAGATTTGGAATGTGGTAGTTAAGCGGTAACAATGGATGTTGAAATTGAAATCCCAAGAATGCTTATCAAATCCCTTATTCCCAACAAAGTTGGACCGCTATTGAGTTGATAATTTGCCGCATCCGAAATTGTACACAGACTAGAGTGAGTTTGTAATAGTTGGAATAGACTACGATTTCAGCATTGTTTGAAGCATAATAACAAGAGATTTGAATTTCAATGTTACTGCTACGTAACCAACAGTATACTTTGTATACAAAGAATTATTATTTTGAAGTAAATAAATGTTTTCGAGTGACCAGAGGCAGCCACAAATATCATTAACATGATTGATGGTGTTCACTAAACCTCTAAATTATCCGAAAGAGTTATGTGGTCGTGAATACATAGATACAAACTATTGTAGTATTTAGCCGATAGCTAGTATATGATATGACTGACAATATTTTTAAAATCATATGGTAAATCTTTTTAAGGACACAAGAAAATTTGTTACAGCTAATACAGCGTAGCAATGTATAATACAGTTTAAATAAACGGATGGTCAGTATAAATTTCACTCATTAAATTCCTCTTACTAAGCTTTTGAAACATTCAACCCAAAACTTTAAATGAAGACAGTTGGTGACAGTTCCCTTATTTATACATTTAGTACAACCCTGCTAGGGTTATCGCAAAATTAAAGTGACCAATCAAAACCAGGGTCGTTTACCCCATTTCCTTTTATGGAACAGGGTTAACGGTATGACCCTATCCTTGGTAAGCTCACTCGTTAAACCGATTCTGGAAATTTACGAGGCTATTAGAAATTTCAATAATGCTTAAAATTCGCGAAGTTATATTGCGTTACAAGATTTTAACTGTATGGAAAGTAATTTATTTTTTCTTAATAATTAAAGTAAATGGCCCTTTATTCAGTTCTAAAAGGTGACTTATTTATATGTATGTCACCGATATTCCGAATGCTATCACAACCTTAATAGTAATTCTACAGGCGGCTACAAAAATATCAAGTTTCGAGATTCTGTTCAATCAGAAAAGTATAATGAGACTTGTGTATATAGTATGAATGTATGTAGTTTATATGTGTATGTAAATCAAAAAGTCGAAAAACTAACAAGTTGTATTCTATTCACGTTTCAATCGGGTTAAGCAACTTTCTTATGTTCCAAGGAAATTTTTGTCAAACAGTTTATAAATTTGCCGTAAATTCTCAAGCTTCATGAATAAAACATCTCGAAAATACCCCTGCAGCTGGCAGCGTGCGATATTTCATAAATATTCGTGTTACAACACAATCGAGACGTATAAATTTAACGGCAGACCTATAACCACGGAGAGAGCGTGCAGAGGTGTATGGTTCAGTGACGCGTAAATGGTAATTAGAAGTAATAGGTACACATAATGGAATTAATGCTCGAATGGGTCATAGTATAGTCGATTATGCTATATTTTACAGAAAAAAAGACAAAAGACAAACGCGTTCACGACCATTAAAGGTTCAGGTGTCCATCTCCGTAATTGCGATGGTAGTAATTCTATGGCCACCTCGAACCCACGTGTTGACCAGATAAGCAGTACTCAATGTGAAAGGTGGTAAGCCATTTATTGTATTTTACAGAAGTTTCATTAAATAATTAATAGGATACGATGAGTTTTTATGAGACTTTTTTTATTTGTGTTATGCATAATATCTATATACACAATACACGCTTTTTTGAAGAGAAATACATTTTTCGATCGGGATTTGAGATCCTTTGATACCTATAAGTAGTGACGTCATGATATATAGAGACTAAACTGACCAATGAGACGATAGTTAATGAGAATAATTCACATTGACCAATTGTTCACTATTTTCATCTAGGCCACATGTGAAATGAATGAACCAAACAATTGCTCGTTGGTTGTAGTCTTAAATAAAGCCTTGTTTATAATCTACTGAATTTCATTCGGCAAGACTTGGCCTATTGCCAACCTGTGGACCTAAATATCGGTTCAGAGAATTTGGCAAGGAATTGACACAAAATAGATAATGATGTGGCAATGATGGTTCGAACGGACGAGGTAATAGTAGCTTTACATTGAACAAACGTTGAATTTACGATGTTGTTGATTCTTATTTCTGGGTAGATAAAGATTGGATGATGAATTGAAAACATAAATTGGAAATATTGGATTAATATTGGTGTCAGGTTGCTAGTCCGTTGCCCAATAGATTTCTTTGACCTCTCGTATCTTAGTCACTGCCTACGACAAGTCGGGATTTATATTCCAAACACGCAAGTGATTTATATCGAATAAATGCATACACACATATATCTACGTCCCTTACGGGATCGCCATCTGAAACCATCCTGACAATTACTGACATATATCTCTTGCTACATTCTTACCCATTAAACTTATACAACATGTTCTTCTGTTCTTCACGCTTCGTACACCCGAATGTCTTCAATTTGTTCGGTATAACTTCTACACGGCCTACCCCATCAACTCTACCATCCACTTCGTTTTTATACATTCATTTCGTAAACCTCCTTTCATCCATCCCCTCCATGTGCTCAAACCACCTTAATATACCTTTTCGTCACTACATCTTCTTTTTTGCCACAATAAAAAATAACTACTTATAAGGTCTAGGTTCAACAAAACTTAAATACAATTTGAAACACTTATTAGAAAAATCAAAAGCACCTCTCGGTCGGACATTTTATGAATGATGTTACGCAGCTTTAACCGCGATCACTTACAGAATGTTTTATTCATGAAGTCGGAGCGTTTACGGCAATTTCATAAATAATAAACGGTCCAGTTACCGAAACAAGCGTTAATGCTTACGCATCTCATTTTCCACTTATATCTTTTGTTATACTTTGAAAAGTTACATTGATTTTAGATTAATATTGGACTATGTACGCGTGTGTAACCTGAGTTTTGCATAGGTCGTAGAATGATTTAATATTACGGGTTTTTGCAAAAAAACCTAGGCATTTTGCGAAAACACGGACAATTAGAAAACGGTGATCGTTCCTTATCTTTATGTTTACCTATCAACAGACAGCTTATTAGGTTAGGTTAGGTTTGTATATTATGTGAAACGAAGCACGAGCATACCACAAACGATTCGTTTTCTAATAGTTGATCTCTATTGCCTAAATATCCGAGTTTTCGCAAAATACCCAGGTTTTTCCCAAAAACCCGAAACATCAAACCATCCTGCCACACATATAAATTTTTACGCAACCTTATTGTGATATTTTTGGACGAGTTCTTTATTATCAATGTTCAGCACAGTTCAAAATATTTTTAATTGCTAGTCAGTTACTATTGTGACAGGTGTTATTTCGTATTTCTCCGTGTGGTTTTGTTAAAGCCTATTCTTCCATCGCTCACTTTGGGTATTTGGGTTGACAAGAACTATGTTATGTAAAATTTTCTATATATTAAGAATCCTACATCTGTATTCAAACAAAGAATATCACTTAGTTCAACGATATTCAATGAAATATCGATCGAAAACTATTGAATACATTTCATTACAGGTTTAATCTATATTGTTTGAAGTTTCAACATTACTGGGAACTAGGCCCACGTGATTAATTGAAAATAGTTGGCCGAAATTGGTTCAAATATTTACATTACGTAGCGCAGATAGGTTATTTATATTTTATAGTTAATCTGCTCAATAAAGAGCTAACTAACTATCAATTTGGTAATGTATAATTCCAAGTAAACATTAATATCAAATATTCTGTGTTTTTCTAGAAAGTAAGAAGACTTCTCAATAGTAACCGTTCTTCTATCACTTAGATTATAAATTTGATTATAAGTGTGTCACTATTATCTATCTATTTATGTTACACCATATAAATAACTTAATTAAGAATATTTAAGGAGATAAATAGACTCATGAAAATTTAATATCCCATATCATTTTTACCTTTATCTATCTTATATTTCATATACAGATACTACCCAGTTATAAGTAGCCAGTAATACAATAATAGAAGTACATTAAATAACACTTCGTAGTTGACCTAGTTTGAAACCACCTGTAAGTGCTCGAAGAAATCTCCCAACAAAGTTGGTAAGAGTTTAAATGGGCTCACTGCATATTCCATTTGTGGATTCTCACCTAGAACTGCTTACTTAAAGTTTGCTCGAGTTTATTAACACGGAAATATACAGAGGCAAGTAGGTGTGGTTATGATCATTGGATTTGGAAGTAAGTTTTGGGTTGAACGCACTCAGGGAAGACATTTAGGAAATTATATATACATGCTGTAGAGAAACGGAATCTATTGTATTTCTATGTAGGTTTTAGAATTTTTGTCATGCATTCGTTCTTCTAAGAGAAAAACAAATAAGGGGTGAGTTTGCTTTAATTATGCTCATTTCAGAACAGAGTTTACTGACTCTCAATAAAAACTTTTTTTTTTTTGTAATGCAAAAGGTTTCAAGTGGCCAATGTAAATCACAATCTAGTTAACGATAGACACCTTAACAATATTATATACAGGTTGTTATTAATTAATTGATTTCGTATTAGCTACTTACCTCGTTCCCAACTAACACTCTCAATGGGGTAGCCAGCAACCGGACACTTAATAACCAGATCACTGCCAGCCACAGCGGTGACTTTGGGCATTTCTCTGATATATGGCAACCCATACACGTTAACCCTGGCTGAATGGGTGGATTTCCCTGCAGCATTCGACGCGATACAGGCATATTCTCCGCCGTCTTGTTCCGTCACTCGACTGATGTTTAGATGACTGACAACGTCATCTTGCAACGTGACGTGTTGGCCAACCACAAACCTGGATCAAATAAAGAAAATAAATTATAATAAAAAGAAGTAGAATATATTAATTTAATTACAGACTATGTATAAGAATGTGGATGTCAATAAAGAGAAAATTAGTTGCAAGGGCTTAAATGCGGAACCAGGTTCGATCTCTGCTAACCCTTCTATAGAAAGATGGGCGATGTATGTATATGTATTAAAATTCATAAAATTGTTATTTAATAAAAGCTCTTTTACACAGGAAAAATCCATATATCTCAATCTGAAGTTCCCACTAGAAGTGCAGGTTTTTCGTGATATTATTATTCAGCATAAGCCGTCTAGTGCTATAACTTCTAAAGCTTTTACGAGACTCCACTGAAACCGAGGAAATATGGGCGAGGACATATTCAATTTCACTATTTCACATCCCTAGTTTAAATCCCGTGCTATCTGGGATTTATATTTGTAACTAGCTGCCTTGCGTTAGTATGTTATGATTGCGTTTTGTATGTACTCGTATATAGGCACTATTGGGTAATATTCACTATTGAAAGATAGCCCCCTGCTAGATGGACCGATGACCTGAAAAAGGTCGCTGGTAGTGGTTGGCTGAGGGCCACGAATGATCGTGTTTTGTGGCGTAACCTTGGGGAGGCCTACGTCCAGCAGTGGACTGACATAGGCTGATTGATTGATTGAAAGATAGTAAACTAAAAAACATCACAGACATAAATATATGTTTTACGATTATTATTCCATACATAGTACTTAGGCCATGGGTGACCAACATTATAACTACGAAATAAGTTAGAAACTGAAGTTGAATTTCCCAACTTAGCTAAGTCAGTGATTCTTGGCAGAAATACGTGACTGCCAACCTAAGTCTTGAAACTAACTTACGTTTACATCTCGCCCTTTCTGTCTGAGAGGTATAGGCAGAGATCATCTTAATTTTACCGATACAAGCATACATTCTCGTAATATATTCCATTAATTCATTTGTGATAGTCAAAACCACTGAAACTTGATATTATCACCTGGATGAATTGCTCGCATAAACATACATATATACTCGTAAGAAGCTTAAATGACGTCATCAAGTAAAAAAGAGAAAACTGACGAATCAGCACTGATTAACTAGGGACTGCATAGTGACATAGGGTTACTAGACCATCGTTCATATTACATTAATCTTAGACATTTTAATCTAGTCCCTTAGTCACATCAACTAGTAGCATTCCATTCTAGTCTCAAAACCCGGAACGCAACTTGAATCATTTCAAGTGAGTGAGTGAATCAATTCAATTTCTAACGTCGCGTCGCCTTTTCCCATTCCATTCAATGCATTGAATTCGATAACTTGCATTGAGACCGCGGTTCGGGGTTATGCCGGATGAAATTGCTACACTGCGGACTCACTTAGGGTTTCGCTCGATTCTATTACTTTGACCTGCTAGGAATTGCTTAGTGGAACCTTTCTTGTTGGGGTTTAGTTTAAGACATAGATTTATAAAGCCTCATAGAGACTCTTATTGTGGATTTTGATCTTTCTCATGTGATTTAATACACGCAAACATAGACCTTTATTAGACTTGTTAAATATACTCACGTACTTCTATTACAAAACACAACCATACATATCACCCAAAAAATGCGAATTAACTCTACTCTCTTAGTTGCCTATTACATCAGGCTGGGAAGACAGGCAGCTAATTAACATGCAATTCACCACCCCGAACTTAAATATTAAAGTGTAAAGTAGAGCCAGCTAAAATTTTAAAAACCGCAGAAAGTTGTTGTGGCATTTTACCTTGAGTTTGAGGGTATAGGGAACCCGTCCAAGGTCCACGTGAATTGTGGTGGTGGATGGCCCATGGCTACGCATTTCAAGGACACGCTGGGCCCTGGCTGCAGGGTCTGCTCCGAGAACCAGTATACCAGCTCTGGCTTTGATTCTGGAAGAAGGAAACAGTATTAGTTTTGACTATGAAATTCGTAACAAAATCAGAAACCAAGATATAATAAGTAAATTTTCAATAAGTTCTGCAGTATTGATGTTTGTCACTTAATTAAGGCATATGTGTTGTTTATACTTGTAGTTTAAATTTAAGGTATTAATGGTTTCTTTCAGTAAAAAAATACGTTGACAAGAAATCACTCTTAAAATAGGTTATATTCAATGATACCGATCAATGTTGCAATCATTTTAGTAAACATGCTTTGAGTGGGTTAAATTTTAACATCGTGTCTCCATACCTTTCTTAGCAAAATACATTGCGAGTCATTTAATTTTAACTTCCAGTTAAGATACAATACACACTCAAACACCCCGTAAACTCTCCCATCACAAAAGCGTCCCATTTCCTAAGCAAACTCCTTAAATAAAAAAATAATTGGCACACCATTGAGACGCGATCGAGCTCTCGAAACCCCTGCCAAAGACCTTTGAAGTGGTGACCAGAATCAAGTTGGCCATCGGATACGCTTTGTGCGGATATAATTATCCCGAGGCGTCGACAAGAGCTCGGATCGTGCAGAAGAGCCTTTAGCCCGGATTAGCCGGCAGTGTACAACGCACATAATACGTTTTGCCAGCTTGCACTTCGCAAATTATGCTCGCTCACACTATCTTTAATTAGGGCTTAGGGCGCTCTGTGGCCTAAATACCTAAGTTTAGGGTATTGGGGTTGAGGATTATGTCTTTTATGCTTAGGTTTGAGAAGGTTAAGTAAATTTGTATTAAGTTTAATTATTCTGTTTTTTTAGCTAGTATTTCAGGCTGAAAAGATAAAGTCATAATCATACTCTTCCTACAAGAGAGACTTTGATCCAATCAATGATTCGAGAAAAAGAGAAAACTCTTAATAAACGTTTTTTGTTTTATATAAACCACACCTTGGATAAACGAACCTTCATTATTACCAGTATCAATCCGTACTAATTACGTTTCAAAGCTTGCTATATATACAATACGACTATAGATTAAGCATGTGTATTATTTAAGGCATTGAACCTATATATTCCATAAAACAAAACAGTCTTAGAAAACTCAATTACAACCACGTTTGGTTGCTGGCGGAATGTGCATGATGTGTAAATTAGAAGCTCAAGTAACACATTGTGTACAATGTAATTTGAGAATTCCTCAGGGAGAATGTCTCGACTTTAGAGTCGTGAACATTGGTTGCTTTTCTTGATATACGTTTATTACTTCCTGAAACTTGTACTACGGATATATAGACATATATATACCATTAGTAGTAAACTAAGGGGCTCGCTTGTGAGTGATTTAACACATTAAAACCTATTTTTAGCAGATTGTGAGCACTCAACTTTACAGGTGATAATTCATGTTTTACATATTATTTATATTACGGTAATGTACATAATACAGTTTCAAGGAAGATGTAGTGAGTAAGATTGAAAACGGCATGCTTCGTTATGCGGGTGAATGATAGTAGATTGACAAAAAGAATAAATTTGGGTGAAGTGGAAGGGCAGTTATGCGATGGCCGACCCAATAAGACATAATATGACTGTGTATGGTGATGTTAGAAGTAAGGTCGTAACCGTGTATGAGAAGGTGTATAAGAGTCAATGACGCGATCAGGTTCAGTCAGGATCACGACAGATGGGGATCCGTGATCTTTTCCTACCCGTCTGCAGGGAAACGGGTATGATGTGTATGAATTACGTTAATATAACTGCAGCAGGTACTTTTTAATAAAGTGCATGTAGAGTTGTCAGAATCGGTAAGAACACAATCCTATCTCAACCCACCCGGGCGGCGAAACTACTAATGCGTTTCAGCACAAACGCAGTTCAACATCAGATCAGCAATAGTGTGAAGTTGATAGTGGGTTAGCAAGTGTCAAATTTCACCATTGACACCAATTGAATCCAATAAGTCACTTATGCTAATCCACTACCTACTTCACACTATTAGTGATCTGATATTTTGCCAAAAGCATTAGTGGATCAAGTAGTAGTTGGGCGCTTGTGTTCATATAGACGATTGATACCAATTGAATCAAATTTGTCAAAAATGTCAACTTCACACTATTACTGACCTGATATTGCACTGATATTTTGCAAAAAGCATTAGTAGACTTGAGCGCTTGTGTTTATACTGACGTACTGTAGGTATATGTTTGTTGACAACTAACAAGAAACTATCCAAATATAAGTTGACAACACCTTCGTCATGCAAGATGGCATTGTCCCTGCCATTGCTAGCCCTATCCGTGAAATATTGAAGAGAGGCCTCTCATTTCCCGGAGCTATTAGCGCGGGCTCTTGGCGGGAAACAAAGGGCGCTGCCTACTCAGTTCCAGAACGGACTACTAGTGCCATCTGTGAGACGGATCTGGAACATACACGGTTTTAATGCCTAGTAATTAGGGTTCTGTTTTGGTGATTTAAGAGGATTTTTAATGTATTTTGGGATTCATATACTTTTGATGTATATGTTTCACGCTGATTATTTAGGGTTTATTAGATTATTTGGGCGATATTGAGTCAATTTTGTTTTTAAATATCTGTTTGGTTGTTGTTGTGTAATATTTATATTATTTCATTGCTACAATTAGTATTTATAGATACAAGAAGACGTAATCGTCAAGATATGCATGCGCGTAATTATTACATTCTTATTATGTAGTCAAGCAGATAAAAGTAATACAAAATGTAGATCAAAGCCTTTTACAAGTCTAGTGAACCCTCTGACCATCCCGAATCAGTGAAATAACATGATACATATACATGATAATAGTTTTTAAAATGATAACTAATTTCTTTCGTATTATATATACCCTCTCGAATGTGTGTGTGTGTGTATGTATTTTATACTCGTACATACAGAAGGGTAACTCTAGATCGAAAATAACAGTGTTTCAGGTATAGGAATGTGAGTCGAAGCCCGCCCCATAAAGTAGCGTCTAATAAATGGATAGTTTGCGGGCTCCGCATACCTCTATGATTGATGCCATTTTGCTACCAACCAACGGAGTTTTGTCATCGCTGAATTCACGGGTAGGGGGCTATTCTAACAAAAGTGTCTGAAGCGTTGTGGGAGCTTTAGTTATGAAAGAAACTTTTGAAAAAGGATTTTTTTGTAGTTTTAGCAACCTAAATCTGTGTTATATCAAACAGTCAGTATTAATCTACATACATTCAAAACACACCAGTTTCTTTAAAGATATGTAGACAGATAAGGGCTCTAGCTCGTCATCCTTTTTGGATGTCTTAATGTGCTCTCAGGTGTTAAGCTTACGCCATTTACTTTATTTGTTTGGAAAAAATAAGTATGAATGCATTAAATTTATGTTTCACTATATATTGTAATATGCACTAAAATCAATATACTGAAACTAAAATGTATTCTAAACGTTCAAGTTTCTACTCTATAAAAACTTACAGAATAGGCCCTTTCCAATATTTGTTACCTGTCAAAATTATTTATGGCCCGAAATGAGAATTGCGAAATTGGGAAAATATTTTGTTTACCTGTTTACCTCGTTGACTGATTACTTCGCAAACAGCTTTTGTTTAGGGATGGAATTAGGAGCAAAACAAGAACTTATTAAAATGCACCAAGCTTTGATAAAGTATTACTTTGTAGGCTTACAAGTAAATTGATATCTATTGGAACTTAAAATTGATTGAATTGACACAACCTTATCATTTTATATAGGCAGCATAACTCATAATATATTTTATTATTTTAAAAGTTATGCTTAATTAATTTTAATTGTTATATGCTATCCAATACTAATATAATCCAATTCGTATTATTCACTGATCCAGGGCATAGAAAATAGTCAGATATAGTCAGATACAACAGTTGCTTTAGTTTTTTCTATTTGTTTCTTAGCTCTTAGCGTTGTCTGTACAATTTTGGCAAATGATATCATGCTAGTAAGTAACTAAGATATTTTCCTGTCTCCAAGCTCCCTGAAAGGGATTAAGATAGTGAATGTATATATGTCTCAATCTCTCTTACCTTAGAGTGACCTATGCCTAACACGACTTCGAAATTTCGGACATAGTCATTCAAGTTTCTGAGTACCCAGCCACAATAAAAAGAGAGCATGTATACATACACAAGTCATGGAGCGTAAGTAAAGTAAGTTCCGTACTATTATATTAATATTTTATACCATGACGAACATTCTTTATTATATCCCATCTTAGGCTGAAACGTAAAAAGAATGCTTTAACTAGTTGCCGTTCTTCCTTCATGTCGTAGGTATGACCTTCCCTGACCAAAAAGGTTCTTATCAGCTATCTTACCTCTGTTCCCGGTAAAAGCCCACTCCGTCTCATGAGCGCGGCTGTGCGCCACGGGAGTGCGCCTCGAGCGGTTGGCCGACGGACGGGACTCTGCAAATAAGACTTGTTTGTACTCTGTTATGGACATGTAAAGGACATTATGATGGGCAGTCTTGTCTGGACGTTAGGTTGGATAATGGATGTACATACATATATTAGAATATACTTCTTAATCGTAATTGGCAACATGGCATATAGAAGAATGTAACAGTTTTTTATAATATTACAGTAATCTGTACAGTTATGTAATTAAGTTTTCTTACAAGTAACCTGCTTAGTTCGCAATATAGTTAACACAAATATAAAATTTATATACCATACCATGGTTTATAATGCGACAAAAATTTACCACTAAAACCAATCCACCATTTCATAAAACGTGAATATAGCACGTATGTATAATTAACTAGGTGGAATAGGTACGCCAAAAAGTGTGCGTTTCAAACTGGATACCGCGGGGTAGGCAAACAGCGAAAGCCTTTGTGAGGCTTTGGCAAATATTCCCTGGCTGCAGCTTTTATTGTGAAGCCTATTATTTCTATGTACTATAAGTATGGCAACTGTAATATATAAATTCTGTTTCCTATCTAGCAGATATTTACGGTCACAAATGTGGAGGTCACTTACAAATAAACAGTTGCTAGGATCATGAAATAATATGTCTATTATATACCCCTCTGAATTTTATCATGTATTAGAATATCTTGTACTAAGTAAATTATCCTTTTCCGTGACGTTTATTTCTGAAATAAAATAGATAAAAAGTCCAAAATCTAGTTACGTTTTATTCAAGTCCCTTAATATACGAAAAAAAACACTTAACTATTTCAATTCGAACACTTTAAACACCTTACCTTCAACAATCACTTCAGTCAGCCCATAAATCTGTTCCTTAGAATCACTCACGAAGCACTGGTAGAACCCCTGATCCGACCTTTCACTCCTCATGATATGTACCCTCAATCCATCCTTGGAAATCTGAACCCTATCATCTTGGACTAAAGGTTCAGAATTGTGCAGCCACTGTACGTACAATTCGGTATGTCCCGAAACTTTGCACTGGAGTATGAGGTCGGCGCCGAGTTTTGATCTCGAAACTTCGGGCTTGGCTCTCAGCGTGATTGGTTCTGCAAAGTGAAGGACTGTTAACCGTCGCCCTCGACTTCATTTGTTCAATTAGACACGAGATCCTACTTGTAAGAACTTGTAGTTGAGTGATGATATGGCGGGGTATTGTGAAATATAACTCATTGTTATCGTTATAAATTGTAGTGTAATGTTCGAAGTTAGAAGTAATATTATCATTCTATGATCAACGTGCTGTCAGTGGTTTGTATGTCACTTGTAAAGTCAGAAAGTTAGTGTAGAGCTATCGAATTGAATTAATACCGACCAGTTAATACCTATAGTGACAAATGATTTTCCAACTCACTGTGGAGATTCTTTAATAGTTAGCCTATTGTGAAGAATATGTATTTTTTCAAACTGTATGATCCGTCACTTTAACAGTTATGTGATGTACTTTGCAAATTTAGTACATCTAGTACGTATACATAACTACATACACCCTGGAAACCTCAATACAACTCCCAGCCATAACATTTAAGCTTATTAAGCACCCAAACTTGATAAGTGCATTCACTTATGCAAACAGGGCGGTAAAACAAACTGAGGGTAGTTTAAAAAAGCTGAGCGCACTCACTCTGAAACTTTCTACGCGAAAAACTTACTCAGCTGTTTCAGTGGTAAGTTAGTTCTATCGGTATTAATGTTCTGTGCTAGTATGGGACGTAAACAGACTAAAGGCCTTTTTTCTACAAGTCGTAAGAGGCTATTAGTCTAAGGGTAAATTGAATTTATAGGACGGAGCGATGGAAAAATATTGATATTTTCTCGCTTGAAAGAGTAAAATAATATGCGTAACTACAGATTCCTTCGCAATATATGTAATATCAATTATGAAACCATGATTTTATATTTTTTTAAACCAGGAATAAGACAAATTTTAAACTTACGTATTATTATATACATACGAGTAATTAGTTATAACAATATAACTACAGCTATTATCTTACCAGTAACTTTAAGGCTGAACCTCATGGATTCTACTCCAGCTGTATTGTTGACCAGGCAGAGGTATCTTCCAGAATCTTCCCTCTTCACCTGGCGAATGATGAGCAGTCCAGCTGCAGTAATTGACCTGCTTCTTAGTGGGGAGTCTTTGATTGGGATGAGACGGTCATGGTACTCTTGGAACCAGCTGGGGACAAAATGG
The DNA here is from genome assembly GCA_030578115.1 of Leucoptera coffeella. Lineage (NCBI taxonomy): Eukaryota > Metazoa > Arthropoda > Insecta > Lepidoptera > Lyonetiidae > Leucoptera > Leucoptera coffeella. The sequence continues at coordinate 268,981 of JAMBLF010000249.1, forward strand.
TAGTCAGATGTTAAATGAGAGTTGTTGAATTTAAAAGAGTGTTATGCGTAGCCTTTGGAATGGCCTCCGTTTGTACTTGAAGTAACGTTTTTACTACGCTAACTAGTCTTAACAAAAGCTTATGTTAAAAGGCAAAAAGTAAAGTGGTTCGGATTGTGTTCGATTAGATTCAAATCCGTACAACAGCCGGAGTTTAACACTAAGGTTCTTTTTTAGGTATTGTGGATGCTAAGCAATAAAGCAATAAAATGTATGTAATACACTGTCCATCATCGTTTTATGTACATTTTTATATAAGTTATCTCCATGTTTTCTAAAAGGAAAGCTGTATCTACGTAATTTAAAAACCCTCATCTATTCGTTTCCTGGAACTCTACACTTCACTTTAGAAAAACAAAACAACAAATTCGTTTGAGTTTAAATTTGAAAAAGGAAATTTCACGGAACTGGATGATCTAATCTCTGGAAAGACCTTCATAGACATTCACAGAGGATTGATTTCTGAGAAATGACTTGGTGACTAGCTCTTAGCGTAAGCTTTTATTGATCTTATTTTCAAAGGTCTTAGGTATCAAATGGCTCATAGAAGAAGAAAAAGACAATGTGAATTAAATTTTATTTGGGCTATTAATTTGAATCTTTATTTTGGTTTCCAATAAATTAAAAGTCGCTGTCTTCAGATAAATATCAATAATTTAACATAACTGATTTAATACGTATTTATCTATATTATTTATATATATTTGGCGTAAGTCACATTGAGGACTGACTATATGGTCAACACGTGGGTTCGAGGTAGCCATAGAATTACTACCTTCGCAATTACGGAGATGGACACCTGAACCTCTGACTATCCCGCAAGGGTTAATGGTCGTGAACGCGTTTGTCTCTGTCTTAAGAAAAACCAAACGTATTAGACGAATAACTGCTCGCCAGTATTAGGCATATGTCTTCGTACGTAATACGTTTACTTCTTCAATTACAATAAAGAATTTTCTACAATCCAAATACAACTCAAACGTACGAAAAACATTAATGCACGACCATATTTCACACAATTCCATCTACATCATCATCAAGCCGAGCAAAGATTTACGAAACGCAATTTAAAAATGGCGGACGCCCATTTCCCGCCCAACCGTTCGCTGAACTACCCTCATTTGCTTGTAATGCGATTTGTCGAGTTTTCTGACTAAATTGCTTGACATTTAAACGGATCACGGCGGCCTCGGATTATGAGATTGCAACAAAATAGATTTCGGACTCGGAACATGCCGGTTTAGTAAACTTGGCTTGCTTGGCTGTTTAAGATGGATCTGGTGCGATTAGGATGGCTCAAAGCTCGCAGACTTAAGTAGATAAAAAAAAACATTGTCTTGAAATAAATTCTTTATAGTATAAAGATCTGCTTAATCTATTGAAAATCATATAATATATACATATTATGTTTACAAATATATTAATCAAAACCGCTGTTAACAACGCTGTAGGCACATAAATAACAGGCTTTTAAAAAATAATAAAAACCTTTAGAAAGCCATTAAGGAGCTCTTAGAAAACCGACACTTGTTATTAATTGTCCATAAGTATGAAAGAGGAGTGTCGCGATCGGGAGTAATGGGAATCCGTGATATCTGACTACCCTTCTGTAGGGAGCCGTAATGTCTTAAGATGTCTCCTTATGTATACTACTCATATGTATAATATTTTTGCGTAAGTGTATATATACATATATAAAAACATACATACATTCATATTTTTATCTATGCATATATTGTTCCTGAAACATTCAATTTAGGTCATAAGTTGTAAGTCTAGTCTTAGGCTAGATTAAATCCCGTCAGGACGCTACCACAAATTGCAAACTTTGGAGTAGAGCTACCTAATTGCAAGCTAGTACCCAACTGCACACTCTATTATAAAGTAAAAGAGTTATTAAGTTACTTGCAAGTAAAAATTAAATAAGTTTTTAAATTATAATCTCAGCTTGAAAGTCATAATAATATCGTTACAAAGTCGTAGCTTTTATATACTATAATAAGACTGTTTTGATTACATTACACTTCATTAATTCACGAAGTCATTTGGAAAATTTCAGTAACCAAGCATGGCTTTAACTATGTCAAGCCAGAAATTACTTGAGATATTATGTCTCTGTAATTTTGTCCACTGTGGAAAATGCTTAACGAAAATTTATAATGCTTAACGACTCAACATGTTGCAGGAGATGAGAGATAAATAAAGTAGTAATCTTTCTTCTCGATGTGCGACGACGCATGAAGGGGACAATTGAAAGTACCTATAATTACCGAATAAGTATATGCAGAGTTGTATGAATCCTATTTAATCTAAAATTCTTATGTATGATAAGCAAAGATTCGATGCTGTTATTAAAATAGTATTTATTATTGTTCACACAAACTATTCCTCTATTAAATACGTGAATTAATACGTAACTATTCCTCTATGAAAACGGGCTTTAACATATACGTGTGTTTGCATCTACCTGTATATATGTGTAACACACATACAACTTAAGACATATCGAGAAACTTGGCACCTGTCATATCGGTCTAAGTAAACAAACACACCAGCCAGCCAGAGCAATATTATTCTCGTCGGTTAGGTACTCGTAAGTATGTAGTAACAGTATTAATATCTAATAACTTAACATGTAGACATTCACGCCCTTTATTCCCTTTCGGGGTGGACAAAGCCTTGAAGGTATAATATCTCCTAGGTCACTTTTTAGCTTCAATATTGGGGTTGCAATGTCATAATGAAATATTAATGACAGGTTGCTAGTCCATCTCCCAATTGATTCCATTTAGCCCTAATCCCGTAGTCGTCTCCTACGACATGCCGGGAAGAACGGCAGCTAGTTAGCATTCTTTTTACGTCTCAGCACGGGAGCGGGAAGTGAATGTATGTAAATCAATGAATTTGTATTATATATTTGTTATTGAAAATCGTGCTTATCTTAAGAAGCATCAAACAAACGCGTTCACAAACATTAGCCCTTGCGCTGACGTCAGAGGTTAAGGTTTCCAGCTCGGCAATTGCGAAGGTAGTAATTCTATGGCCACCTCGAACCCACGTGTTAATCAGATAGTCAGTATTCAAAGTGACAGGTGGTAAGCCATGTCACCATTTAAAAGCACTGTATATTACCTGTTCGGGTAACAGGTAGGTTTCCTCACGATGTTTTCCTTCTCTCAACGTAATATTCTATGTATTTCGCAAAATTATTTTATATCCTAAGTAAACCTTGTAAATACGTATCAGGTCTTGGAAATTGCGAATGACAGTGTGATAATGGAACAGACTATTTGCTCCACGACCTTTAACCTAGATGGGTGGAACTGACATGTCACACTTAGCTTCTATAAACAGACATAACGCGGTGTAGCATGGATTCAAAGAATAATAATGAAATAAAATTAAATAAAATAATGAAATAAAAATATAATTGACTTATTTTGAGACGGAAGGGTGTTTACGTAATAAGATGCACAGTCAACGCTAAAAGTGCAGTCATAGTAATTTTTTATAAGGTTTACGTTTATAAGAACCAAAGTCAATATTTTTCATTTCAAAGCACGCGAACGTATAGTAGCCATGACAATGCATAGTGGCGCCAGTTTTACAATGTAAAGTATTGTCTTTTGTTCTTATACTTAAGCCTTATAAAAAGTTAATGCGACTGCACTTTTAGCGTTGAATGTACATATGGTTTTAATAGACGGCACGATGATGAAATAATAATATACAGAAAATATGTTAGCAGTACTTGGGACGAGTGAGTGTGTATGAGGAGGTGTACAGAAGTCAATGAATTGATAATGATTTGCCAAGATCGGAAAAAATCGTGATCCTTTTATTCGGTAATGTGATGTGTATATGTATGTAAATACTGTAATAACAATAAAAAATGTTGATTGCTTTCAAGCGAACAGTCCTTGGTTTGATTAAATTCTCATGGATTCAATGGTTCTGTAAAGTAACAATTTTGCAATCAACTGTGAAATGAATATATTTGTTGGAAGCCCTCCTTTTTTCTCAGAATACGTATTAATGCCCATACAGAGTATCTGGCAAAAAAATTCGAGTAGCTTTAAATAATTTAATTCGCGTTCACGACCATTTACCCTTGCGAGATAGTCAAAGTGCAGATTTCTATCTTCGCATTCACTTAATCATTATAAATCTCTTACAAAAACATGATGTCTGACTGTCCTAAAAAGTTTAGCGCAGAACAAACTCACAACGTTTATTATTATTGATAGTATATAATATTATTGATTGTAATATTTTAATCTTTTGTTGTATACGGCCTTTATAACATGACCAAAACGTTGGGTACCATTACTTTGTTTATAGAATATACGCGATAAGTTGCATACTCTTGTCAAAAGTTTGTAACCAATTAAAATCCTGAACCATTTTCTCTAATACAACAGGCAAGGTATGTCAAAGTCAAAAGATTTTTATTCAATATAAGTAATAGTACATTCATTGAACGTCGTAATATATTGAGTGGCACTGGTTGTCTTACAACTATGACTCTACCGTTGAAAGTATGAAAAGGTGCATGCTCCGCCTGGCCATTTCTCAGAAGTGGCGAGTTACTTAGCGCTTTAAGTCCTTTAATGTGCCCCGATGCAATTTGTTGCAAATTGTCTTGCCTCCATTCGGTTGCGCTATTTCTAGCGAGTAATTTGCTAGTTTTTAGTAGAGAAGGGAAGTGACATAAAATATATTGGTTTTAGATATGTTTGTTAGCATTGACAGGTGTTTTAAATGTATAAAGTAAGTTACCAGATTTGTTCATATAAGGAATGACAGGTAGCTTACATGTGTCGTGTATGTAGGTAGCTCCGTATTGTTATAAATATTTAAACAATAGACAACAATAATAGACTATAATAATATTCGTAACTTACGTCTTTAACCCACCAAATTTTACAGTCACTTCTAATTTATATCAGGGCTTTAACGCAAATTTAGTACTTCAGTATTGGTAAACGATAACTAGTCTACAAAACCATGACTCTTTCATCACATTGTGAGCAGAAATACAACTATATAAGCTGTACATTAATACTCCACGGCAGTTGCGATGCAATTTGTCGACAATGTAGCAATACTGAGTTGAATGCACATTTTAAAGGAACGAGTGGATTGCTTTTACCTGCTTGCTAAAGGGGAGTAAGGGGAGATGGCGAAGATTAGTGCTTCAATGCAGCTGCTGAGATAAGACACGTTTCTGTATAAAAATATTAAAGTAAGTCGGTATATTGAATCTTAGGGTAAGAATTTATATTTAATTAGTGGAGTATTTTGGCTATACAAGTCTTTACTCAATATGTAGTCAATACTCATTAATATAACCCGACGTTTAATGAATGTATTATTATTGTACTTATATTGAAAATATTTTATTTTAAATAAGTACTTTCATTTGTGCCCATTTTTTGTTACATCTTAAATGGTTTGGAAGGACTGAATTTAAAAGTTTACTACTACTACAATAATTAATTCTACTATCTTATCGTTCGATCGGTATATACTATTTTAAATATCGCGATTAAGAAGTTATGATATTATATAATTCGTAGTACCCGTATCGCCTTATGTAACGTAAAAGTTACACAAACTTTTATTTTACGAGAACGTCTATTTTATGATTGTCATCGTGCCTTATCTCACTTTCGTATTTACACTATCTTTTCAATATTTTCTCTCAAGATATTGCGATTTTGTGGAGCTCTATATTTGACAACTTGAGTAGCAGAATGACTTGATATTTTACACCTTGCGTGCCCGTAATGTAAAAGTTGTAGCTCACGCCTTAAATATGAACTTTAGTATTAATAATAAACAAAAATATGGTAAAAAAAAAACTAACCCATCATGCTATCATGATACAAGGTAATACAATTATGTTCTTTGTAATCTAGTGTTCATATTGCGTCTTCAGTTCATTTGTTTTCTAATAATTTATTATGTAGCCGCCTTAATCCTTACGATAAATAGATAATAAAATAAATTCAAAAAATATTTATTTTTACAAACCCACATTGATCTGTGAATAAATTACCGGTTTTTTAATTACCTTAAATTTTTTGAAGATTTATCTCGCCGAGGTTCTTTAAACCCTCAAAATTAATAAAACACGTGAATATACGTATACGTTAACCTCTTACCTGAACTGAGGAACAGGCCAGCCGTGTCCAGCGCACAGGATCTTCACGTCAGCCCCTACTTCGGCTCTTCGTGTCGTGGACGAGTAGACGAGACGAGGCCTCACGCTACCCTTCGGCTCGGTCACGATTATTTGACCTATAACCATAATAATCACATCAGTTTCTTATTTATCTAGATACATTTGTATTAAATTTCGAGATACGTGTCGATTAACCAGGTGTATAAAGTTTTTTTAATTAATATATAATAGTTTACATAGGCAATAGTCTGTATCTACGATATGGACATGTTTGGCGCTGACTATCTGGTAAACCGTTGACTTTTCGGTTAGAGTAATCGTCGTAGTTATCAAGAAATTGCTAGTCATCATAGGTCTTTGCTTTTGCGATAGATAAGTCTTGTTTAAACAGTATAAAACAAAACTTTTTCCAAATTCCCTAATCATGCGTCGGCTATGAAGTTATTGTATAAACTGATATAAAATGTATACTGAATGAATATTGATATTTAATATTCTTTTATAATCACCGACAGACATGGCATCATCATCCTAATATATCATCCAAAGTCACATCAAAGAGTCAAAGTCAAAACTGTGCCACTAAAATTCTAGGAAATAATACCAAAAAAATTAGCTCTATAGCAATTCTAGGAGCGTACAAATTCTGCTTTTCACTAACTTTTGTCTGCTGTGATAAATGAACTCCCAGAGTAAAGTTAGATTTCAATCTGGGTCGAGTGAAATAGCCTTCTATTTTTGAAATAGGAAGCTACAATTCGCGTTGGACATATTTCAGGCTTATCACCAGTTAGATATACGAGATAGTACCCACTATAATGTTATGTACAAACTTATGGCGACGTGAATCTGACAGTAATTTGAGTGACATATAATCAACACATATTGTGATGGGTCACAGAATAAGAGATATATAGAAGAGATAATACACAGATATATTTAAGGTGGTGATGAAGTTTGCTAGCCCAAAGGTCAATTTAACCCTTGTCTCTAAGTCGTGTTCTAAGACGTGTCGGGAAAGAGACTAAATTTTTTTATTAGCATTTTATTTTGATCCCAGGCTATATCTCTAAATTGACATATTCACGCCTTCCTAACGGGATAGTCAGAAACAATCTTTCGCAACCTTAAATTGTCCTGACAAATCTGTTTTCCCCTATTGACACACATTAATCTTCTCTTCTGCTTAAAGAAAAAGGTACATACATACACATCACACCTGATTCCCTGTAGAGGGCTAGGCACAGATCACGCATCCCCATCTTTCCTGGTTCTAACAAACCACTTTCGCTTCATCGACACTCATACACCTCCTCATACACACGCGGTGGTTATAAGTACTAAATAAAGAGGAAAGTCTCCAGTTTAATCTGTATATGTATTAAGTGGCCTTCCTAGTCCAATCCTCCATATATTCACATATAACTTACCATAGTCAGAGCCGCGATAGGTATCTCCAGTGACCCTGTCTCTGATTTGGCATCGGAATTTGCTGTACTTGTCATTCGGACTGACACTGCTCACGTACAGAGATCCATCGTCCAGCAAATGGTATTTGGAATCTGTGAAAAAATAAAAGTATTATGTAAAAACTCTATATATATATATATGACAGTCAGATAGACTCTATATTGAAAAGGGTGACGTTAGGAGTACCTATAACCGCCGAGTGTGTATGAGAAGATGTATGAGTGTCAAATAAGCGAAAGTGGTCTATCAGGATCGGGACAAATGGGGTTCCGTGATTTCTACCTACCCTTCTATAGGGAATCAGGCATGATGTGTATATATGTAGGTATGTAAATAAATTACATAAACATTCACGCCCTTTAATCCCTTTCGACGTGGACAGAACCTGAACCATTTTCGCTTCATAGACACTCATACACCTCCTCATACACATTCGGAGGTTATAAGTACTTCTAACATCACACTCCTTCAATATGGCGTCTATCTGACTGTCATATGTCCTATTGGCCCAGGCTTACGTAACCGCCCTTCCATTTCACTCACATACCTACCCCTTAATTATACTTACATCAAATTCCATCGCCCAGTTATGTGCAAAACAAGTTATTCGAACAATTGTAAATCACGATATCTGTCAGAAACCGCCTTAAGCATTTAACTACAAGCTCATTAGCATTCGTAAGAGACTGGAAATTTGTCAACAGGCCCCCACGGATTCTGACTGCGACTGTTTTAAGCGAAGCCTCTTAATAAAATAAACATCTGTTTGCTCCTTTGATAATTTGTCTTTGTAACAGAGCGAGTAGTAGGCAGATGTCTGTTTGGAAAAGTATAATTTAACAGTGTGCTGTAAACCTAGTTTGAGACAGTGAATTAAATATAGCACGTAAGTTCGAGTACGTACGCAATATCGAATTCCTATAATTTGGAATCCTGAATTCCTTTTAATGTTTTTTAGGGAGAAAATCTTTTTTTTGGTTTATTTTGTTTATGAATGTAATATCTACATACTACCATATCGTTCACACTAAATATTATAACGTCATTTCAATGCCATCATCATACATTCACGTCATTTAATCCCTTTGGAGGTAGACAGAACCTTGGAGGTTTATTATCTTCTCGGTTGCTTTTTATTATAAATATTTCTTATGATGTAATTGAACATTTGTGAAAGGTTGTTGTTAGCTTATCGCCCAATATATTACATGTAACTCTAATTTCCTAGTCACCTCTTATAACATACATGGATGATTGTTTCCGTGGTTACTACTTAAAATACAAATAATTGAAATAATTCTTACCTAATTTAGTTTTAAGAAACAAGCTAGTGCCATCTGGTGTCAACCAGTCGGTGTCACCGTTTCTCTCAGGACCTCGGCAGGATAGGATGCACCTCAAGGTCACAGGGTTACCAGCCATCACGTATTCATCTGGTACTCTTGTGTCACATTTGGATGCCAGTACTGAAGGAAAATTACATATATTACTCCTATTGTTAAAGGTTAACATTAGAAGTTGTTATAACTACGGGTTATGTATGAGGATATGCCCAACTATGTACGTTAAAGCGTTATATAAAGAAATCACAATTTCTTAAAATCTATCATTAGAACTATGAAAGAAGATCCGTCATCTTTGTTTGTGGACAGACCTGTATCATATTATGGTCATTAATTTATTAAGTTATCTTCAAACATATTATATAAGTATAATAACATATATTCTTTTTATTACCATCTAAATTAATAAGCTGTAACGCGTATTATATCAACATCTTGTTAGAAGCGAAACGTAATAAATTTACGAAATTGTAGGTGATTCATAAAAAAGTCCTTTTCACCAATAAGCGAGAAGAGACAAAACAATTTCTCCCTGACAAATAAGGGAGCTTTTATTACACGCACACTGGCACCATCTATGAATGTGTTGCGGCAAACAGAAGAATTATTAATGAAATATTTTCCCCGTAGCAGGCTTTGTGAGGAAATAAATGAATGCTGTGTTATTGCTCTAGGTATGTGGTTGTTTGAGATGTGAATAACACGTGGAGTTACGACTGTAATACTAGATAGACTATCCAGGTACTTATATTGTAGATTTTTTCTACGAAATTAGTATATTTACACGGATTATGTAATGAGTATGAAAGTATATTTGTGGTAGTGTAAGTTCATTAGTTAGGTACAATAAAATTCTAACTAGCTGCCTTTGTTCCCGAAATGTTGTGATCAAGGTGCTAGCATGTCACTATTATATCAATGCCATCACAACCTGTTCTGTATGATCCTTATGTTGAACAAAAAAAAGAAAAGATATTTATTTCATTTTAATTATTATGGCTACTATTATTATTCCTGTCAACAAGGAATCAGGCGTTATGAGTATGTATGTATGTTCAATGCTACTAAAAATAATTTTATTTCATAGTTACTTAACTATGATTTCAGAGCCATTATATCTCCAAGAGCACCCCTCTAACGTCTATAAATACATATAAACAAGCATTCTTACCTCCATGCACATGGATACTCCTGGACAGTATTGAGTAACCGTTAGGCCATCGCACTCGACACCTGTACACGGTGTTGTGGACATCATGGCGATACTCAGCTGATGAGAAGGGCAGGAGTTCCATGGACCCATTGACCAGGAATCTTCTCAACCCTGGGATTAGGGTAGCTGCTTTATTATCAGCTAGTAACCAATCCACCTGTAAATAAGAAATAGGTATTAGCGACATCTGTGTATTTTATTTGGGTAACGTTAGAAGTACCTATAACCGCCTAGTGTATGAATGTCAATGAAACAATAGAGTTTGTCAGGATCGGGATGATTGGGGACCCGTGATCTCAGCTTACCCCTCTACAGGCAATCAGGCTTGATGTGTATGTATGTTGGTAAAATGTAGGGTCATTGTTAGTATTTGGTCACTGAAAGCTCCATGTTGATCAATATACCACCAAATATTATGTAGAAAAATGTATATTTTCCGTCGTCCGTTAGTTGAAAACACCTATGTTAGTGATTTCTCTAAATCCCACTGAATGCTGAAAGAAACAATAGTACTCACATATACATACATGTATTTACTATGCATGTATTATTTGCATATATTTTATATATATATACATATACTCGTATACAAAAGTTTCATCGATAAATAATTGCTCCGAGTCAATTTATTCAATAGGTAATTACTGTTAGTAATTATTTGAAAGCAGAACACGTGTTATTTACGCAACTGTTTATTTATTTTAGAGCAGGCTTTATAATCAAAGGATTTATTTGTGTTTGTATGCTAACGATCAAGGTAGTTATTGGATTGAATAATCACTAGTGCTATCTTGGTTGTAATTTTCATTTTTTAATAACAATGAAAACAAAAATAACGAAAGGATTCAAATTCTGTTTACTGTTTACATAAAAAAAATTATATAGATATGCGTTGTGTAACAAACTGCTTCCATTTCATTAATATTTGGACACTATATCACTCATACTTCATATTATGATTATAACTTGTTCTATCTAACGCCACGTCGAATGCATTATGAAATGCATCGAATACTACGGTGAGGAAAAACATCGTGAGGATATCTACCCGTTTCTAGAACAGGTGATACCTGTCACATTGAGTACTGACTATCTGGTTAACACGTGGGTTCGAGGTGGCCATAGGATTTCTACCTTCGCAATTGCGGATATGGAAATCTAAACCTCTGACTCAGTAAGGGTAAATGGTTGTGAACGCGTTTGTCTTTTTTTGTTCGCCACTGTTGTTAAGTTTATGGCCTGTTTGTCCAATATACCTGAAAGTCCTATATACCCTCAATATAAAGAATAATTTGGAGTAATTTTTCAGAAGCACGTTCCATGTACATCCCTTTACTTAGCCAACCCCTTCACCCTACCAGTACGTTCTCTTGAATATTTTAAGGGGCTCAGGCAAAGTACACAAATCACTTTTCTCCAATAAGTTGTACTGATGAGTGGTTATGAAGATAATGGGTGTGACGGTTATATTTGACGTATTCATGAATACTTTCATATAGTTTATCTGTCTGTTACCCTACAGAGGGGAAGGCAGAGATCACAGATGTGTATCTTAATTGACAAGCAAACATATACAATAAAATTAAAGGTTCTCTGTAAGGGTGACATTGAAGTTAAAATAAATGAAGTTTAAGTTGAAATAAAATAATAAATAAATATGCATTCGTGACCGTTAAGCCCTTTCATACTGAAAACCAAATCAGAGGTTGAGTGTCCACCATCAACTGAACGTGAACACTTGGAACGCAATTTTATTACATGAGCTGCTCAAAATACAACCCAAAAACAATGCATTAAAAGAGCACTACAACATATTATACTCGTCCTTAAATGTTTCTTTTGCATACCATGAAATTTAATATACAAACCGACTTGAAATTAATATTTGTCACGTACTATCTGGGACTTACACACGACTTAAATATTTACTTTTGCTATAGTTATTTTTATCAGATGGCAAATAGTGATAATATAAAGTATATGTGAAACGTGGTTGAATTACCACCTGTATCGTAGGGTACGTATTTTTTGAGTACATTACCATTGAAGGTACGTATGTACGTATAGATTAAAGGGCTTAAGAAATAATCATTTCCAGTTAGTACCTGTTTTTGATGGCATGGTTTCCTACCTGCCCTGCCTTGCTATTGGATACTGATTACGTAAAAAGTGAGTGCAGAGACGCCAAAAACCAATACACTGCTTCGTTTATCGTGTACACTCAATGTCTGACCACCCCAAAAGAGTATACAATCATGAATCTATATGAATGTAGGTTTTTTATGTCTTTAAGAAAGTATTCCTTAATGTAACATGTACTTCTGCTTCTCTTCAATACTACGTTTATACTCATGATTAATAATTAACGGGACTTATCACGTAAGTTTTGTATAATAAAATTACCTTTATTAACCCGACGTTTCGGCTACGTTGCAGTAGCCATGGTCACGGGCAGACAAACGATTCATATTTCTTCGCCTCCATCGCAGTGTTCTATTTATTAATCATGAGTATAAATCGCGAATCTCTTAAAACTATAACTACGTTTATAGTTGTTTATTCCTAGTTAAATGATGGTACCCCGTACTATGATAAATGGCCCAAGAATAGTAAACTAACCCCATAATTCCTTAATAAGACTTCGTGGCATCTGTCTTGGTTCCCCTGGGAGGCTTGTATTTGTGTACAGGCGACTCCATTGGCTAATAGGCATTCAATTTGTTGTAAATACTATGAGACTGTAGTATAGTATGATAATTACAATTGAAATAATACATAGCTTTTAGTATATACATGTGTATATACTAATATTCCATATAAATTGCAACTTTAGTGCTGGTGATAAAAGTATTTAATCAGAGATTGTAATTTATAAGTTTAAGGAATTTAAGGACGTGAGTTAGTTATATTAAATGTATGTAAGTATCTAGCTAGTAAATAAGTAATGGAGTAAGTGATTTACAGTCATAACCTAGTTTTTTCTTTTACCTATTCCGAAAAATAGGAAACATTCGTCATGACACTTCTTTTCAGCGTAACAATGATGTAATTGGCAAATAGACGCACACAAAGAGAAATAATATATATATGCCTCATACTTAATGGCCCTATTTTTTATACAGACTTATAACGTAAATTCGAATAAAAATAAACATATCATTCAGCCTGTACCTGTTACGGCTTTATCTTAGTGGGTTAACATGAACGAACTTTCCCTCCGCTTTGTTTTCTTTGCAAGGGAAAGATAATTTTCGAATATTTTACCTCGGGAAGGAAAAATAACTGTGTTGCTTCGCGAAATGGAGTTGAAATAACATGTACGATCGGAATAGAGGTACTGAGATAAGGTTCCGAGAAACAAGCGTACAACTCCTTAATATTTACTTTGCTAAGATAAATGTTATGGTTACTTTGAGTAGATAGAGAATTTTCTTATTTCTACGTGAGGGAAATTATTGGGAAAACCCTGTCCCGTGCTAGTATGGGACGCAAAAGAATGCAAACTAGCTGCCGTTCTTTCTGGAATGTCGTGGGAGGCGACTAAGGGATTAGTCTACGAAATATGTTGGGTGATGGGCTAGCAACCTATTACAAGTGTTTCATATAACATCACAATCTCAATATTCATGCTAAAAACTGACCTTAGAGAAATTATCGTGTCCAAGGTTCTGTTCATTCGAAAATGGAATAGAGGACGTAAATATATATGTAATACTGCCTATTTCTCTATATAGTACGTTGTTGTTGTTTCGCATAGTATTGATAGATCCGTCACATTGGATATCAGGGAATAGAATTGAATTGTTGATTTTCTTACGTTGGTGAATTTTGGGACGCTATTACATAAATTAAACTAGGGCTATAATAAGTTGATTTAGGACTTATGATTCGTATTTAAATTATTATATCCTTTGCAAATATATCAAACATTCTAATTCCTTAACAATACGAATAATATCAAAGGATATACTAGATACCTCATAACAATTCCTATAGAGCATCATCATGTTATCATTTTATTCAAAAACAAAATTCTAGTAAATAAGTAAACTAATTTACAGTCATAATCAAGTCTTTCATCCAATTTGGTCTGAAAAATAGGAAAAACTGTTTAGCTACACTATTTGACTCTTAAAAAGTAAAAATATAACTCCGAAATACCAGTCAATTTTAAGCAATTATTAAAACCAAATCGCCATACGAAAGTCGAAGAAAATTTACTCGAACTTTCTAGAAACAAGGCCCATTTCATCTTAGAAAGTCCCTCTTTTATTCCTGCCCATAGAAACCCTATAAATTGCGAGGAAGGCCTTCGGAACCCTTTCAAAGTTCTTTCAGTCCTTTTCTAAGGAACGTTACTTAGGGCATTTTATGTCTTCCACTTTTCATTCTAGTTCCATTCTTTGGAAATAGCCTATATAAGTTTCTGTTAGCATCTACTGTGCTACTTGCTGAATTGGGAGGCATTTTGATATGGATTTTTAATGTTACCTTGTTTAATATACCTTTTTTAATAATTGCTGAGTATGATTATGGATGCAAAGTAATAATTTTTACCAGGTTAGTAACAGTGAGGTTATAAGTCAGTAAAACATAAACAACATTTAAAAATTGTTAACTGCTCTGGTGACCGAACAAAGTTAACAGAGATCATGAATCTCTTCATGGATTACACACACTTCCTAATACACACGATGGCAAAACGAGTATGATGTGTATGTATGAACATACATGCGCATTCACGACCGTACAACCCTTTCGGAGGTAGTCAGATGTTGAATATCCACCATAAGCTATTTTTTGTTGTTCTTGTGTTGATGTTTGCTATATTCCCGCACTAATATCTACCTGTACGTAATTATACCATACTACAGTTATCGCTTCAGTTATCATAACTCACATAATAGGTTTAAGATTTGCTAAGCCAAGCGCACTGAGTCCCCACAGCCTTCTAAGCAGGGCTCCAAAGTAAACATCGCGACTGATACAGGCTCAATAAATAGAACGGGGAGGGCACAGGGCGCGGCAGATATAAATGTAGCAATAAAAATCTCTAGTCTACTTACGGTGAAATGGAGGGGCAGTTACGTAGGGGCCGGCCCAATAAGACATATGATTGATGGTTTATGATGACAGTCAGACGCCATATTGAAAAAAGTGACGTTAGATGTACCTATAACTGCCAAATGTGTTTGAGGAGGTGTATGAGTGTTAATGAAGCGAAAGTGGATTGTCAGGATCGGGACAGATGGGATCAGTAATATCTGCCCTTCAACAGGGAAACGGGACTTGATGTGTATGTATGTAGTTTTAGTATCTAAAATGATAAAAAGGCATGACACTCACATACGTATTATTAAAGTAATTTGTTGAACATGTACGTTTTAAACCCATGCTTTCAGATGTTGGAAATATTTTAAAAATATATAGGGGTAGGCAGATATCATTGATCTACATTTGTATCGATCCTAACTGACCACTTTGATACTCATATAATATATTTAAAAAATTCCAAGAATATTCTTTTCCAATACCTGTCATCGCCTGTACCTACATCTCGGCAGTCTATTTGCCTAGATCCTAAGTCGATATTCAAATGCAAATATCTGTGGATATCCTTCATACAGCCTATTGTGGAGTACCCTTCTGTAAAGGTTTTGTTCTCACTGTCAATAGTCTAACTACACTGTTTATTTGGTTGTAAGCGAAATGGATTGTTCATGTTCGGATTTTGGTATATAGTACGTTCGAAAACATAATTTTTCAAGAGTGGATAGATGAAAATGTTCCCTGGAGTTATTATATGGGTAGTATTTAAATATACTGTTTTGTACACCAAAATAAAACAGTCCTCACCCAAACCTAACCTTTGCTGTGCGTTTAGCTATATTTTGGTGTACATTTCAGTATTTTTGTTGTGCATTTAATTATGTTCCTTATTACATTTTGACTTTTGTATGGAATGAGCTTGAACGATGTTAAGGAATTTAAGAAATGGTTACTAACCTCAGGAAAAACCTTGTAATAGGGGTTCAATTCACATCCCAATTCCCAAGTAGCAGTAAGTACATTACATTCCAGACAGTATGAGTATGATAATAGACTATAAATATAGTTTTACAGTTTACCAGTGCTTACAGTTAATACTCAAACAAATTGAACAAAAAGGATGCAGGGATTATTTGCGATCGATCGGATAGTATTTATAGTATCTCGAAATTTCCGTACAATTTACCAGAATGGAATAAAAACAAAGGTATTTTATGTGAGACACCTACTTATCTTATAAAAACAACAACAGTAAACTGGTATTTCATACATTGCCCTTATACCTTATAACTTGTGTTATCCATAAAAAGTATTTTGTCACACTAATATCTAGTTCAATATAAATAAGGTATTGAATGACATCTATGTCAAGCCTAAATGTTAAAATTAAAATCAAGAAAAACTGTTCTCGAATACAGATTGTTCACAACTTGCTCATTAGTCTTTAATGTCATCCAACAGCATTGTTCGTTCGGATTTCACACGCAGATTTTAGTGCTTTGTTAAGTAAACATGCAAGTCTCTCATATAACTCATATCCTTTTATTCCTATATCTAACGTCACAGTTGTCAATACTATAGCAATTATTATGACAATCATATACAATATTGTAGGCACCCATACGCCTAAAATACTCTATTAACCATTCACCTTCTTGAACTGTCTGGTAGAGAAAATTACCGTTCAAAGTATAGAACTCTAAATGATACAATTGATCAGCTCCAACCGTCCTTGTAACAAATACTTTACCCTCTTAAAGTATCTCTTTGAACCTCAATTTCATCTGCAAAGGCGTCGGAGAACTTCGTTAGAGAAATTCTCTCTTTGTCAGCTACGAACCGAATCTATGACTATAGCTATCACTAATAACTGCTATGTAGGTACAAAGGCCTACTTTCTTTTCAGATATTTAGTAAGTTATACAATGCTGAATTTATGGTGTGATTTGTAGACATGACCAGAAAAATGGCCATTTACATTCTAGTGTAAAATTTCCACATTGGATAAAATTTCAATAACACAAGAGTCCTAAAATATTAACATGTGATAATAGACTAAATTTGACCATATAAGTAAATAAATCGATAAGTTATTGTTGGTATCAATGGCCCATGATCTAACAACATGACTTATATCTCTGATGTATTAAAAAGGGTAGAGACTTCATAGAGTATTCTTGCTATATTCTCTTAGGTCACGTAGACACAACACTAAGGCAGCGAAAGAATAAATATAGCTTGTTTTATTTTTACACCAAACGTGATTAATAAGGTTCATCCTTCAAAACATTGCTCTCCGCTCATGCAATGTAATAATAATAATGAAATAAGATCGCTGAGATTTTCATCTTAATATTCTATTATAATTTTAATGAATGATGAAAATAATATTACACGGTAAAAAGCTTTAAATTTTGTCACAAAAGCTGAATCAGTAAGTTAGTCTTAAAATTTCTAAACTCAAGGTCGGCGTCAGGAATGTTTAATTAAATAAAAGTGAGGCTATTATAAAAGAGAAAGGTATCCGAGGCAAAAGGGAAAAAGTGTAAAAATGACTCAAATTCATTAGCGTTCCGAGAATGAAATACTCTAGAAATTTTAAAGGCTATAAATAGTTTACATTGTACTTTGAGTAAAGTTATCTGTTGTAATAAGATTCCTTTTAAAGGTGTGAAAAGAAAAATCGTGGGTCAACCTGCATTATTTTGAACGATAATATAGAACTGTGCACGGTTATTTAGTTACTAGCCTTGTTTGTGATAAATTCATTAATTACTTGGAAGTTTTAAAGGTAATCGTCCAAACATGAGTAAACACTACAAGTTACAATGATTATTATGTTTATGTGTAGTCAAACTCAATTATCATTCTTATTTTTAACTATAGAAATCCATAATTTTTTTCATAAAAATGTGTATGTTTCAACTGTAAACCAGTATATCGTATAAAACATAGTCTTTTAGAGGTCACTAAATATTTGTTGTGATAATACCATAAGGTCATACGATTAACAGTCATGATAAGTATGTATTCAATGAAGAAATGTTCGCCGTAATATATCGTTAAGGGACGTGATATAGTACAAGTACGTATCCTTTATGAAACCTTAAATGAAGAACGCACCTGAAGACAGCACCGTGATGAAAGCTGAGCAAAGCAGGTCAAGCGAAGAGCGTCGCTGAACAAATGAAGTCTTTTTGAGAAATTTAATTCTCACTGAGAGAGCGAGAACTTTGCCATTGTTTCCGATGCTTTTGTCTTTGTCTGTTAATGCATGGAAATGGGAGGAATGGAAGGTTTCAGTGCTATGAAGTGGTAGAGATAGGTGTTTTGGGTAGAATTTTGGTGGTTTGTGTAATGAATGTTTCGATAGCTGTGAACTAGTTTTATATTTGAATTTAAAACATCGTTAAATATTAAAAAGACAAACAAAAAGACAAACGCATTCAGGACCATTAACCCTTGCGGGGTAGTTAAAGTTTCAGGTGTCTATTTCTATAAATACCATAGAATTACCAAAAACTATTCCAATATTTTAAATTTGTTTCCGAAATAATGCATGTAACGAATAATCATAATAAATAATCAATCATATTGAAGAATCAATTATAATCTCACTAGGTTTCTTTTTAATGAATGACATTTCATTACTTTTATCAATGCCAAATAAGGAACACAAGATAAATAAGAACTCAAGACTCCAGTATCCATTATTAGAGATTTTCAAAACTAAAGTAGGCCCTCAGCCTACATATATTTCTCAAAAGTAAATTAGGCGCTAAGCATTAATAAATTAGTAAATTCTGTTTTAAAATTTAGTGCAAAAGTACAAGGCTAGGTTTTTTATGAAAAGTAGGTGCACAAGTTGAATAAAGCCAATTTGCACGCCAGAAACGTGCCTCGCAGTAGTCCCCCGAGACACATTTTGCTCGTCCTTAAAAATTCTGAGCAGTCCAAAACTTTTTCGGGCCGACTTTTTAAATTTTAATACCTTTACATATACTTTTGTGTAACGCAGCAAAGATTTGTAATAAATCATTCAGATAATAAATTTTGTAATGAGGTAAAAACAGCTTGTGTTGTCTTTTGCTTGTGAGATAGTTTTATTATTCAAATAAGTATTACTGTGGAAAACTCACCTAAGACGGAAATAGAGTGAAGAACGGAAAATACCCATTTTATGTTATAGCATAGTTATAGCATAGTATGGATTAATCTATATTAACCGGAAATTTTATTTATTTTATAAAATTTTATTTTATTAAAAGTTCATATTACATAATTCAACCAACTCGTCACTGATAGATAATTTGCTTTCCATCATGCTAAGCAAACGACAGTAAATGATATCGACAGATGGAGTGGTTTATTTATATTTTTAATGCTGAAGAAAATTCTACGGAGTAATGCGGGGGAGAAGTGAGTGGGATCTATTCTTTTTTATTCTGAATGCTAAAAAGCATTAAATAAAGATTTTGTGTGGGCCTTCATTGTTCAGAATCAAACCTAATCTTATAACTTGTAAAAATATAATACTGCATTGTACAGTAATGACATTCTAATGATTTTCTCTTCTCTTCTCTTCTCTGAAACGCGGACCCATATGCCTTCAAAATTTCGAAGATGGGCACTCAAGCCTCTCACTACCCCGCCAGAATAAGTGTGTATACACAAGTCGTGAAACGTATTACATTAACATAACATTATACATACATATACTTGAACCAAATTGCGGTACTAGTTACGACTAATAAAATAATTAATATATCTTAAAATTGTAATTAGGAACTTTTTATTCTCATATTCTGCGCTCTAACCATTGAACTACATTCGTTTGTAACACAAATTCTAATTCGTCATATTATTCTCATTATTACATTAGTCTCAAAGTACACATTAACTTATAACTATAGTACACCACATGGCACCTATAAATAAAGTTACCTTCAATTGTAGCGTAGTTGCGAAGGGAACCACGAATTTACTCAAAAGATTATGCAAACTCAGATTATCATACATCTCGTGACTTTGTGTTTGACTTTCTGACACCAGAGGGGTTTCGCAGACTTATGAGCTTAGCTTCAGTGAATCAGAAGCAGGTTTCTTGTTTACTTGGTTTGTGCTGTAGTGGTTTATATATATAAACCTATAAAGTCATGTTTCAGAGTATATATATACGTGTAAACTCACGTTTCGAAGTGTGTGTGTATGTTTGAACAAAGGGTAATCATTGTTGTCTTGGAGATTTCGTTTAGTGGCAAAGTTATATATAAAGTAATAGTCAATACGACGGAACCAGCACAAAATTCTGTCCTTTTGTGTTTTATTTCTTTAAATTTCATTTATCAATCCAAATAGCTTAACAAAGATAACTCTTGTATTAAATCATCAAAAGCAGGATTCTCTTTTCACAAGATATAATTGTATCAATCAAATTATCACCCATTTTTTTATTTATAACTGTTAACTAACTGACTAACCTAACCTGACTAACCATTGTTGTCATTGCTACTTTTCTTTGAACAGAGTTACGGTTTGTCTCTATAAGAGTATCTTGTAGACCTACCTTATAGACATCTCCCTGTCCGCAGTTGATGACGACACCAGTGTTGTTCGAGAATTCGAGATGACTGGGCAGTTGGGAGACGGCGTCGGTTCTTCTAGGTTCGGGGGATGCTGGTACGGCTGCAACAAACAATGTACTGTTCAGGAACTAGAATATAATTGTATAATAATATTACAAACACGTTCAGGATTTATTAATCCTTGCGTAGTCTGAGGTTCAGGTGTCTATCTCCGCAATCACGGAGGTAGTAACTATGGCCACCTTGAGTCCACGTGTTGAACAGATAGTTAGTACTCAATGTGTCAGGTGGTAAGCCATGTCGCCATTTACAACTACATGTTTTTTTTAATAAAACATCAAATAATAATTAAAATGATATATTATCTCGTCTGTCGATCAGAGGCTAGTCTGAGATTTGAATAACGGACTTCGTACAGCCAAATATGACCGTGTGAACGGATGAAATCGCACGATACATAAACGATACATTGAAGTCATTTAAACCCTACAGGATAGACAGAACTTTGGTGATCCGATAATATCTCCTAGGTGACTTTTGGCATGAATTAGTTGAGGCCAAATTTTATTAGCTCTAATAGTTTATTAACGGAACTGGCACCGTTGACTAAAATTGTGTGCCCATGATTAATTATCTACTTTGATTTGCTAAGACATGAACATAATCTTGTACAACAATACCCAATCATAAACTATAAATTCATTAGATTATGGTTCGTCATAATGCATTGTAATATTTTGTCTATTATTTATCTAATCGAAAATATTATTCCGCTTTTACCTAATGAACTTATTAAATTCTGTGTAATTTCATATTTTCCAACACCAGTGTTGAATCTTCAGCCAACTGTGACGGTCTTTTGGCGATGCTGAAATTCACATTGGCCATTTTTGCAATCTATACGATATGTGCTGAGGAAATCAACGCAAATGAAGAGAATAGTATACAAGATACAGTAATTCAAGAGGACGAAGCATCATTCGCAACACATCCCTTTATAGTTGAAATCATCTGCAGCAATGAGAATCTAGACGACATTGCATGTCTCGGTGTCCTCATCAGTTTGAACGCTGCGTTGACAGCCGCCGATTGCCTACCAACCTCAGGCGCAAACCTCACTTGCATAATGAGACCTGTGACTGAACATTCATTCGCGTATGTCGACAGAGTGATAGTGGACAATGCATACAAACCTGGAAGCAGGGATCACAACTTGGCTGTGATGTACCTACACACACCTTACGGCCCCATGCCCAATGTTAAACCGATACCCATAGAATCTGATCCCAATACAACACCTCCGTTTAGATTAGCCGGAGTGGCTCTACAAGAAGGTATTGAAACTACCAACAAAGTCCTAATACTGACGGACATATTCGAGTATCCTGGGTCCGAATGTGGAGGTGCAGCGAAGAATAAGTTTATTTGTGCTGGAAAAAAAGATTTTGTCAAAGAGTATCCGTGTTATAACTACTCCGGCATTCCGTTGCTCAAGCAAGATCGTTTGGTCGGTTTGAGCATGCTGGAAAAGTCTTGTACTAACCCTCAGCTGTTCACTAGAATCAGCAGTCACAAAAACTGGATCCAGTCTATAATTTCATCGAAGAAAAAATTGAGAAGCAATGAAGCTAACTTCACTTGTTTCGGTATGTTCAGCTTAGTTTTATCCGGAATATTGCTGTGTCTTCTGTCAGATTTATGAACCTCTGTAAAGTGTTTTGTTTTAATTAATAGTCCAAAGCCGACTGCGTTAATGTTGTGAATTGAAACACAATGTTATGGTACTAAGTATGGTAGGTCAATAAAAATGTTGTCATTGTTTTACAAGAAGATCTTGAAGATTTGTTTTAACTATTATGATGACATTGTTTCATTAAATTGTAGCTAATTGATTGATTTATTCTTTTACCTTTTTACCTAATGCATTTTTTCTTGAAGGTTTCAACTTCATAATGTTTTATATAACACAGAAAGAGACAAATGTTTTCTAAAAACTATGATGTTTATCAAAACATTACATACGACAACAACAGTCTTAATCGATCATCTATTGCTTGTTATGCTTTGAATATTTCAAAAGTTGAGGGAAAACATTTTGAGGAAAGTTGCCTGTCCCTCGGGATAAGTAATAGTCAGTGCCTGTACGGCGATACAGCCCACTACCCATCACGTTGGTCGCCGTCTATCTAGTGAAACGCGGGCTTTAAGTGGCTCATACCTAACATGTCTTCGAAACTTCGTAGATGGGCACCCAAGCGTTTGACTACCCCGCATCAAAAAAAAAAAACAGAGTGTGTATATACAAGTTGTGAAGCGTATGTTATGTTATGTTATGTTATTTGCAATATGTGACACCTGGTGGGATTAAAGAAAGCCATTTTAAAGTTCACTTTCTAACAAGAGGTAGGTGATGGGATACGAGAGGCCAATCTGCAATAAATGCGCCGAGGTGATACAAACCATTTATAACTCAAAAAAAATATACTGTATGATCTAGTATATGCGTACAGATATCGTTTTTTGAAACAACTTTAGCACTTTTAAGAGTACATATACATACATCACGCCTGATTCCCTGTAGAGGGGTAGGTAGAGATCACAGATCCCTATTTGTCCCGATCCTGACAGACCACTTTCGCTTCATAGATATTCATACATCCTCTCATACACTCCCGGCGGTTATAGGTACTCCAAACGTCACCTTTTTTCAATATAGCGTCTATCTGACTGTTATATGTCTTATTAGGCCGGCCCCTACGTAACCGCCCTTCCACTTCACTCATATATATTCCTTTTGTCAATCTGCTATCATTCATCCGCATAACATGTCCAAACCATCGAATATCACTTTTAAGAGTAATTCGTAATAAAGTCTATATTAATAATTTCGTGCAGAGACTCGATCAAAACCTGACCAGATTAAGAAAACAGAAAATTAATCCGAGTCAACAACATGTCAAAATCAAAATCAAAATCTATTTATTTGTGAAACATGTGTACAAAAGATCTTAATCTAAGTTACAGGGTCTCAACATGCTCTGCCGTCATGCTTCGGCGTACAAATCAATTATAAAAATGTCAAAAAATAAATAGTTAAAAATTAAAATTACATTGCAATTATAAATCAAAAGTATAAATAGTCAATGTCCAAATATATTCAGTGCATCATATAATTATCGCTTAAGAGATTTATCATTAAAAAATTCTTTAATAGAATAGTAAGCTCTATCTAGTAGGAGCTTCTTAAGCTGAACTTTGAACACGGCCAGCAGCTCTATCTGTTTCAGTGACCTAGGCAAGGAATTAAAGACACGAGTCGCCATCCCTGAAACATTGTTTGAAACGCAGGCGGTTCGGTGTCTCGCCGTAATTATATCAAACCTATGCCGTTGCCGCCTATTCTGAACAAATAAATTTCTATTCAATGCCACAAAAACACAAATTTCGCACAAATTTCGACATGTATGTACATAATTCGATTTAATGTAGTATTGAAATGAATTGTAATGGCATTGGCATCCTATTTTTTTAATGGCTTTTTGTATTAATATATATGACTTGGTTATACTTGGCTAGCCGTAAAACTGGCAAAATCGTGAAGTTGGGTTTTCAGCTCGAAGTAATATATTCTAACGGAATCAAGTTAATCTGTGTTGATACAATTTCAGACAGACAGCTTTATCAGTCGTACTGTAGAGTACCCGCCACATAAGGTGGCAGTAGCCAAACTTGGAACTAAATTTGACGTTTCCGCCATTGCGTGTTATTTTGTATGAAAGGTAAATTTAGTATTACCAGCGTTGTGTTTTTTGCCCACTCTTTGTAATTTTTATGTTTGTTAAGGGTGATTATAATAAATTGATTTCTGGAGTTTCTTGTTAGTTCTTCTCAAAGGGTCTCCGCTGAACTTCTTCTTCTCAATCGTTACGCTCTTATCAGAGCGGTCGTGGTCTTCATGACGTGGCATCTTGAGCACCCGAAATGGTTGGTGAACTAACCTCGGTAAAAATATGTAAAGACAATGCTCAGTGCCATGTTTGAAATAGTTTTTTTACATACATACATACACATCACGCCTGATTCCCTGTAGAGGGGTAGGCAGAGATCACGGATCCCCATTTGTCCCGATCCTGACAGACCACTTTCGCTTCATTGACATTCATACATTCTCTAATACACTCTCGGCGGTTATAGGTACTCCTAACGTCACCTTTTTTCAATATAGCGTCTATCTGACAGTTATATGTCTTATTAGGCCGGCCCCTACGTAACCGCCCTTCCACTTCACTCATATATATTCCTTTTGTCAATATATAGTTTTTTTAATTTGTACTTAGATCATAAAATAACTTTCAAAGAGAGCTTGTGATAGGGCCTATTTTGAATAAAAATATTTTGACTTTTGACTTTGGTATATTAATTTGTTTTATTTGAGTTTATAGCTCTGCAACCAAAGATCGTTACAAATGAAACCTCAATATAATGTATCGAGCCGTATGGCACAGTGAGTGCTAGTTTTGGCGTGTTTACTGGCAACACTGGATTACGCGACTGTGGCGACGCCTCCAACTGCCACCGTATGTGGCGGGTACTCTAAATCAATCAGTTTTCCTACCAAAGAGTACAAATTGCAACAGAATGACATTTCGGATGTTTGAACATGAAAAAGTTCAAACTAAACTTAGCATGTTTCTTGGACAATAAATAAATATGTTGAGCCATGAAATACTTAAGTATTACTTAAAGTAATTGTGAACCAAAAAGAACCCAACAAGCAAGAAGAAACAAGAATAACTAGCAAGCATTATTAATTGCGATGCATATTCTTGTAGCGTTTCTCTTACTAAGCTCAACACGGATTTCATCAACAGAAGTTCAGGAAAACAAGAAACCGGTTCGTAATTCTGCATCAATTGAAAGCTATCCTTTCATATCCCAGATTATGTGTAAGAGCCCAGCGCAATCGGATTCATTTTGTGCCGGCACCATATTAACAGATGCAACCATACTTAGTGCAGCCCAATGCTTCTGGCGTCTGCCCATCATCGACTGCATTGCAAGAGTCGGAACCAGCGAGTTCAATTCTGGAGGCTACGTGCACAAGGTCGCCGAAATCAACGTTCACGACAACTACAAAACAGACTCTAATAACGACGTGGCCTGCGTCTTCCTGAGCGTAAGTCTCCATTTCAGTCAAAGTGTGCAGCCAGCGAGAGTGCCCGCGGTGCGAGATAAGTACTTGGAGGGAGTCGAACTCACAATCGTAGGCTGGGGCAGATGGATCACTGATCCCAATGTCACGTCCAACCACCTAGGGTACACGAAGACTCAACTCGAGAAGGTAGAGATTTGTGGAGTGTCTTCTGATGCGATTGACAAAGTTCTCTGTACCAGTTCAACCAGAGTCCATGTTTTTGGATACTGCTACAGCGACAGAGGAGGGCCTCTGTTGAGGAATGACGTGGTCATAGGAGTGTCCTCCTTTAGTCTGCAATGCGGGAAGTTTCCTCAGGTCTTCATCAAGCTAACTAGGTTCACGGATTGGTTGGATGAGAATCTGGCGTATGGAGCGAAGTTTTCGAACAAAACTCAGTCTAGAATGGACCCCGGTTCACATGTTAACAGCGTGTGTGTATTTCGTAAGTCGTATTCTGTGTTTGTGCTACCGTTACTGTTATGTTTTATTAATTGTAATGCACTTCTTGTTGGAGATTATAAGTCAATATAGTGTATTGAAATAAAAGATTTCAAGACACAATTTTGTTGTTAGTTTGCATTCTGTTTACGTCCAAGGCTAGCACAGGACACTGCTCCGCACCGTCCATCGTCGCACACGTCATAGATGAAATAAGTTACAAGCATTTTTGGTTCACCATGAATCATGAATAGACAAATGGAAAATGAAATACGTAGAAAATGGTTAAATGCAATATGCAAATATACACATCAAGTCCATTTACATACGAGGGGTAGGTAAACATCACGGCTGCCCATTTCTCTTGATGCAATATGTAGTAGATAATCGTTTATGTAATGACAAAATGTTTATTGGTTTTACAAGATTCATCTTTTAGTTTCAAAAACCAGTGGCGACCTCTAGTTTTTATATAGGGTATCAAATGCTTACAATGAAGACCTAAGTTTGCTACATATTTACTGGGTTAGTAAATGAATATATTGTGAACCTCGACGAGTTTAAAGTCAACAGTAACAGTGAGTATACTCATAGTAGGTAAAATGATTACAGTCGTATGCATAATAATAATATTATATAGGACTAACGCGTTCACGACCATTAACACTTGGGCGGTAGTCAGCGGTTCAGGTGTACATTTATGCAATCACGGAGGTAGTAATTCTATGGCCACCTCGAACTTACGTGTTGACCAGATAGTCAGTACCCAATGTGACAGGATGAAAGCCATGGCGCCATTTACAAGCACTAACTATTGCCTGTTGTATTCCCACGACGTTTCCCCTGAGCTAAGGATTCTATGCATGCAAGTGTAGTGTATGCAAGTAGAAATTAATTAAACTCATACATACACACATGCTCAAGCGGGCTTTGAACCCTGTGCCCCTGATACAGAGTCAAGCGCCAAACAACTGAGCTACGTCAAATTACTCTCATACTGGAATAAAAAAAACAAAGCAACACTTTCAAAACTATGCAAAGATTCACATGTCCACCTCTGCTGATATTAAACTTGCTGAGTTAGTGATTCCATAGTCACCTCTAACCCAAGTGTTAATCAGATTGATAGACGACAGTACTCACTGTGGGTAAGACCTCTGACTTCTCATAAGAAAGGTCCAAGGTTCAAATCCCGGCTCTGGCATGTACCACTGAATGAAGTCTTAATATGTTTTTTTCATTTACGTACATAATATACAGTCGCTAAGGGCGAGGGAAAATATCGTGGGGAAACCTGCCTATCCCTCGAGATAGGTAATAGCCAATGCCTAATAAGATTTGACGACCCCCGTGGCGCAATTGGTTAACCACCTGAACGCTAATCATTAGTTCTCAGATTCGATTCCCGATGGAGGCAATTTACCAAGGGGCTAGTTCAATTGGTGTAATAGTGTCCTAAATATTATTATTATTAAATATTATGTTGTCACGTTGGGTGATGTCTATCTAGTGAAATGTGGGCTTCGAGTGACCCATGCCTAACATGCCTTCGAAATTTCGGAGATGGGCACTCAAGCCTCCGACTGCCCTGCCACAAAAAAGCAAGTGTGTATACACAAGTAGTGAAGCGTAAGTATGTATGTACCTACTGTGACAGGTGGTAAATCGTGTTATAATTTAAATACTTTTACAGTAATATAGAAGTATTTATCTCTTGTCTAATGGAATGTTTTGAAAAGAATTCTTTATTTGCTCAAAGAATGTGAAGCTTTCATCTCGCCTCAGAGCGTCTAAGAAAGGAATACCTTTCTATTTATTCTATGTAATGTATAGAAAACTTCTAGAAGCCCTTGATAAATATTTGTTGTCTGTATGTAGGTACAGTGCAGATATTTATTTATTTTGTTCATTTCAAAGACATTGTTTTATGTGAATTATTACCAAAATCAGCTCAGAAATGGGGTTATTTAATTATGATAGTTGCAAAGATCAGCTATATATTTTGTGTATACTTACGTACTACGTCCGTTTCCCTTTAAAGGTGGACAGAAATTAGAGAATCCGATTTGTGAAATCCTGCTTTTGCTATATTTTTGTATACTCAAACCTTCATTCATATAAAATTTTTAATTATCCTTTTCTATTTACCATTCCAATTCCAAAACCAAATCCAGCTCGTTTATATTTACGCCTACATATTCAGTATTTCATACACACTCACGCCGAAGATTTTTTGCTCGCATCTAATTGGCAGGCGCCACTAATTAGGAGCAGGCACCGGGTGCGGGCTAAATTAATAATACTCTGCGAGATTTCCCCCACGGGAATTAAAATTTGAAGCACCAGCCTTTCTATAATCAACTTTCCTATTTTTTTTTCAAATTGGCATTTCTGAACATGAATATAAAGTTTTTTGCTTTTTATGTACGTTTATATTTATAATTACATATTACTGCAGACAAATATTTTTACCAGTGTAAGGTAAAAATTTAATATGCGACCATTATTTGACACGGAGTATTGAAAGAATCACGTTTCTAATATTAACATTACATTGCGTAGTAATTCATAAAGTCAAATCGAACTCTCTTTACACTAGATATACTAAATACTATCCAACCACTCAATCTTAGAATATAATAAATTGATGTTTTTAACTGTAGTCGTCTTTATGACTGTTCTACACAATGTCATTTTTAGTTTACGATAGTGGAGCTATCAGCTAAGTACTTATCGGACCACCCCCGTATAGATAAAGACAAAAGACAAACGCGTTCACGACCAGTAACCCTTGCGAGGTAGTCAGAGGTTCAAAAGTCCATCTCCGCAATTGCGAAGGTAGTAATTCTATGGCCACCTCGAACCCACGTGTTGACCAGATAGTCAGTACTCAATGTAATAGATGGTAAGCCATGTCGCCATTTTCAAGCTCTAACTACCTGTTCGGGGAACAGGTAAGTTTTCTTATGATGTTTTCCCTCACTGTAGTATTCATACATACATGTACCTACATACATAGTATATGTATGTATGTATTTTAGTTGGACCTGCAGAATGCATCCATGCAAATAATGCAGTGCTCGGCGTGCCACTCGAGATGGCAACATGCATTTCATGCCCCTTGCACCCTGAAGTGAGAGAACCAAACCATATATACATGCACATCACGCCTGTATCTATAGAGGGGTAGGCAGAGATGACGGATCCTTTATAGGTGTGTGTGTATTGATATTATTGACGTGGAGGTGACTTGCAATATTGTTCCGTGCTAGTCTGAGACAAAAGAATGTTAATTAGCTGCTGTTCTTCCTGGTATGTCGTAAAAGGCGATTAAGGGACTATAATTCAATAATTTTTCTGAGCGATACGCTAGCAACCTTTCACTAATGTGACATTTAAAATAACAACATCAATACTCACGCTAAAAACATTACTTATGAGATATTGTCAGCTTAACAAAATTCTGGCCACCCCGAAAGGAATTAAAAGACGTGAATATAAATGTATATAGGTGATTTGCCAGTGTTAGTTAAAATCAGTATAAGGTTAACAAGCCCAAAATCTAATCAAAGAAGGGTTCAAATAACCTAAGACCTTAATAATTACGATTATAATACCTCTAAACTACCATATACGAACATCAATCTTATAACTACCTACCAAGTAGTATGTATAAACTCCTTGCTCTAATTAGCGTGTTATCCAACCTCTTTGTTCGGGACAGGTCACCCTCATTAGTCATAGACAATGGCGGAAGAAAGAAGCGATGGTCTCATAAAGGCTTTATTCATTGGGTTGTCTCTGGTTTTGTTAGAATAGTGACATTTAGGTTAATTAGGTATATTATATTAATTACACACCATATAAAGAATATAAAGGAATAGGCAACCTGACACCCATAGATAGATCCCAATGCGGGTTGCTAGAAAAACCCTCTTTTAGTTTAGTTACGATTATGTAGTAAGTAATTTTTTTTTAATATTGTATCTTCTCATACTAAAATAACATAACTATTACAATTGTTGATATTTAAGAAATCTGTTTTGTTTATCACCTTAATAACGCAATGCGTTGACTATATGTTCGATTCCCGGTGGGGCCAGAGTTAAGAACTACGCTTTTCTCCTGCTTTCCAGTCTGGTTGTTGAATATATGTGTTATATATGTATTTATCTATATATAATAAGTATATATTTCTAAAAAATACGTAGACTGGTACGCTTAACACAAGTCTCAAATGTACTTAGCAAGGGGCTAGTTCGAGAGGTGTAATAATGTCTTACAATTATATTGCAAAATAAAGCAATGATT
The DNA here is from genome assembly GCA_030578115.1 of Leucoptera coffeella. Classification (NCBI taxonomy): domain Eukaryota; kingdom Metazoa; phylum Arthropoda; class Insecta; order Lepidoptera; family Lyonetiidae; genus Leucoptera; species Leucoptera coffeella. The sequence goes on from JAMBLF010000249.1 coordinate 299,813, forward strand.
AATAACTAACGGGACTTATCTTGATCTTGAGTCTGCCCGTGACCAAGGCTGCTGCAACGTATCCGAAACGTCGGGTTAATAATAAAGGTAACTTTATTATATAAAACTTACGCGTTAAGTCCTGTTAGTTATTAATCATGAGTATAAATCGCGAATCTCTTATCACTATAATATAATACAGCAAGGTAGAAAAAAAAATTATTCATTAAATAGAACAATATTGAAAACGAAGGTTTTTCAAGTAGCCTGCATTAAGATCTATGTATGGCTGCCAGGTTGTACATTCCTTACGTCACACTTGTATATCTACTTACTATGTCCCATGCTAGCCAGAGACGTATATAGACATCGAACTAGCTGACTTTCTTTCTGGTATGCCGTAAGTAAAACTAAGAAAGTGGGGCTGAGGGGTCAATAGAATCTATTGGGCAATGTGCCAGCAATTTGTCATTAATATACCTACATACTATATTCATTCCGTTCGATACTCGATAAAACTGACCAATTGATTTGAAGTTCTTGCGAGGTTCTGTCCACGACAAAAAGGTTTGAATGACGTAAGTATACATGCATATATTCACGCCTCTACGTCCCCAACAGGATAGGTAGAGACTGTAGATCGGCACCTAGAACGATCCTGACAAATCTCTTTTGCTTCACTCACACCTATTGTACGTTCATCCATTTTGACGACCTCCATGGCGCCATTGATTAAGCACGTTTTAGTTTGATTCCCGGTGGAGGCAGATTTCAGAAAGGGCTAGTTGAATTGATGTAATAGTGTTCCAATTATTATTATTACCCATCCACACGTAAGTATAATCAAGAATAAATGTATAGGAATAAAATTCACCTACTAAAACAACTGAATAAGTACTACAAAGAAAAAATAAACATTTCACATTAAAAAAATATTTTTCAACCAAATTGGTACATCGCCAAAAAGTATATTTATCACAAACTCTTTGTTGTCAAGGAGTTCCACAACCTCCTTGGAGAGAAAGGAAATCCGGTCGTCGCGTGCCACGATAATAATGAAGTTGTCCGCAAGACAATAGACGGTCCTATACGGATATGCTTCTACAATATGATTTATGAAAACATTCACGCCTTTACTTCATGTGAGACAGTGGTATATATATGGAGAAAAAAAACTACCATGTTATGTTGTAAAAGAATCGCAGATGAGACTTAAAAGTTGCTGCTGAAATAAAAGGTAGGTATAAATTTTATTTGACTAGTAGATAATTGTTCATAAGAAGTGATAAACATTCATATTTTTTAAATAAATCATATACATATGCTAATTATAAGGGTGGTTTTTAGTTTTTATCTAGTCTAACTTATTTATAAATCGCGTTAGTCCCTTAGTCTTAATATTATTAGTAGTAATTCCCTTAGTCGCTCAATGAATATGCCAGGAAGCTACCTGATTACATTCCATTAATGTTGTAGACAAGCAAAAAAAACAACCTCATTGTTTCAAAACTCTAAGCAAGGGGAAGAACCTCAGTTGTTTTAAAAGAATGAAATCTCCTGCTCCAAGGAGGTTCCGTCGGCGTAATCCAAACTTTTTGCGTCCAACTGAGGCGCGACTTTGATACAAACTTCTTGGCATAGAAAACTTTTTGGATCTTGTTTTTTGTTTGATAAGCTTGTTTGTTCGGCTATAAGAGTTTCTAGAAAATTATATATAATGCTTTATTCCCATAGCTAAGTATATACGTCTGTCCCAATGACTACTTGAATAATTATAAAGACTCTACATTAAAGATGTTAGCATCAATTCCTGTTGCAATCAATGTAAGTTGTTAACTTAGAAACTTTGAATAATATTAACGATTATTAGGCTTAGCATGTTTTAATTGCCAATTGAATTATATAATTCCATTGGAATATTAACAGACCTCTTAATTATACGAAATTTGTCATTCATCATAATTTTGTATTACTTATGTTTAGATTCTTGTCAAATAAATTTTAATAGAAATTGAATCTAAGCTAACAAAGGTACACAATAATTCCTTTTAGCGTCTCATTTAAATCTAACACCGCTTCAAAGTTCAATTTATTACCGACCCAAGCTCCTAAGCCATTACTTACCCTAAATCTAGTCGTATCCTAGGGGAACAAAAACGTAGTCCCAATCTACTAAACGTACCAAAATAAAGCAGGCAAAGCTCGATAAAACAAATAGCACATTTGAATTCATGGACCGACCCCGCGCTACGTCCCTAGGGGTTAAAAAAGCGTAAAAGAGATAAATTAATTAAGCCTTATTTCCTTGCAATGAAATTGGATCAATTTGTTTGTCATTCGAAGATGTAGGAGAAGGTATAAGACTTTTTATGTGTCGTTCGAGTTGTCAGAAATTGATAGATGTTTGTTTGTTTTTTATAATAGCTGATCTTGATGACAATTAAGGATATAAAATGGCGGTTTAATTGGTCGAAGTGATGATATTGTTGTATTGTAACGGGTTCCAAGATACAGTAAAGAAAAGATCTGGTTTTAAATCTATATGTAAAAGAGAACTATATGTAAATAAGTAATTATTGAAAATTCATACAGAGTAACTCTATATATACGTCCAAAAAGTTCACGTACATACATATAACCAAACCTATATAATATAACCATATAAGACACCAAACCTCGTACAGAACCACAGAGCAACATAGAGACAAAGTTTAATTTAACTATGACCTCAAACGGCGTCACCTTCATGTTTGTTTGATGCACTCACCGCCAGTAATTACTGGTGACAATGTAATTTGACATCCCGCGTCACTGCAGCTATTAATTCACCAACTTGCCACTGGGGGCGCGACAGGCGACTATTTATAGATAAAGTTACAGTTACTCGAAGCAGCTTGTATGATAAGATTATGCTGTAACATTGTTGGTTATGTCGCGTTGTTATGTTGAATCTGTTTTAGAATTAAGTGAGTAATATATATTATAAGCTAAAAAGTCAAGTCTTAGTAGAAGTCAACTAAGATGTTGTGCACAAAGTGATAGCCTACTTTACAGCATTGCAGTGGTGCGTTTATGATGTTTGACAGTTATTGACTATTTCCTATTAAATATTTGGTCATTCGGATAAGTAGTTCATTTAATGTATTTCTTGATTACATAAGCCAAGCAAGAGCGGCTGTAGCGAAGTGGGCAAGACCTCCGACTTTTTATTAGAGGTCCTAGGTTCCGATCCCGGCTCTGGCATGTACCAATGAATGAAATTTTAAAAGTGTGATTTTCTTTATCTTTATAATTTACGTAACGCTAACGGTGAGAGAAAACATCGCGCGAAAACCTGTCTATCTCACGGCATAGGTAGTATCCAGTGCCTGTATACAAAAACGGTTCACTACCTGAATAGTGAACCTATCACGTTGAGCGTTGTCTATCAAGTAAAAAATGGGCTTTTGATTGACTCATACCTAACAAGCCTTCGATATTTCGGAATAGGGCACTCAAGTCTCTGATTATTGCCACAATAAAAAGAGAGTGTGTACACAAGTCGTCAAGCGTCGTCATGTAATATTACAGAAATTCTCTCAAACAACATTTAAATACCTCTACTTTTAACTCGTTGAGGTAATAAGTAGTTTCATGATAACTCTTCCAAAGAAATCAGAGAGGGCATTAGGTGTTAAACCTTTTGAGCGGATGAACTCTGGCATGAAATCTGCCCGACCGGTGCCCAACCCAGTGAACTAATTCCGCGTGGATGAATATCTTGGGTGCGAAATCTGGGCGGGTATCAACGCTGATCTTTTAATCAAAGGCCCAGGATTTTATTTCGTTTTATATGTTTTATGATAATGTAAATTTTGGGACTGGTCTTGGTGTTTAAGTAATAAAACTAGCAGACTTTTAAATTCAAACGTAAATGTTTGTATTTTGATTTAAGCGGGCTGTTTTTAATGAAAATTTTTGAATTTTGATTTAAGGTGTAATTTGGATCAGACATTATAATATCATACCGTAAATAAAATACATATTTTTTCTCACCGTGGTCACAGATAATATAATACTATACACCGTGGTAATGACATTATGTTTATTGAAACGTTAAGATAATGTAATATTTTATATTATAAAGTCTTATATTATTAAAATGATCGAATACAATAGGTATGTAGACATAAATATAGGCCAAAACTGAAGGGTTTAAATTCAGTTTATATTAGTAACTTAGTGACATCTGTTTTACATTTCTCTTACCTAACAACTTGACGGCAGTGCTGAATGCAGGTTAATGAAACGTCTATCACGAGTCAGTAACGCGCTAAATTAATTAAATGAAATGCTAAACTAGGCGACGAAATTTCATTAACAGTCGGAGTCAAGGAATAAATATGTTTATTTAAGTGCTTAACTTAGAATTAACTGTTATGATATTGCACTCGTATTTGAAGTATATGTGTTAAAGATTGATATAGGAATATTTTCTCAAACAATATTAAATTAATATACCTCTCAAAAATTCATACTAACTACTAACTAACTACTACTAACGGATGGAAATAGATTTCTTAGGCTGGTTTTCTTGCATAAAACTCTTGAATAAAAACAGTTATTGCACATTAGATTACATAATCTCAATATTTTGTGACTTTGTGACTAATTAAAAAACTATAATCTTTTGTGTTTGTTTCCACCCCTGCGTAGATTATAAACAAACGCATTCGACCATTAACCCTTGCGGGGTAGTCAGAGGTTCAGATGTCCATCTCCGCAATTGCGAAGGTAGTAATTCTATGGACACCTCGAACCCACGTGTCAACCAGATAGTCAGTACTCAATGTGACAGGTGGTCAGCCATGTCGCCATTTACAAGCACTAACTATTACCTGTTCGACGAACAGATAGGTTTCCTCACGATGTTTTCCCTCACCGTATAATTCGATGCATTTCGTAAATGTATTTTTATTACGAAAATGTACATAGAAATTCATTAAAATTCATTTCCACTGGTATCTCAAGTGGGATTTGAACCCTGTACCCACTGATACAGAGTCAAGCCCCAAACAACTGAGCTACGTCGAATTCAAACCTATAAACATGTTATATTTCCACATATCCACAAACATTATAATGCATATATCTGCAGATTCTCACCTGACCTTCCTTTTTCACCGCTTCATACTTTTCACACCACACAAATAAAGTCGTGAGGTAAAATTCAATTTGTACCTCCCCCGGTAGAGGGGGAGGTAATATCGTTAGCGAGCCTCATCAATCATCGCATGACAACTGCCAAACGCTCTAAGCGGTACCTGCGATAAATAACCTGCGTAGGTGTTTGCTGCGACTTTGTAAAACAAGTTTGAAATGTTTTATTTCAGTACTGTTGGGTTAGGGTATTATGTAATCAGGGTTTTTCGAGGCATATTGTTGCAAGGGATTAGATGACTGTTAATTTTGGTCATAAGCTAATAATTGTCACAAATATAAAGAGTAGTATTCTTGTTCTTAATATAAGCGTAATGTAATAAGATGATTTGTGTTGGTTAGTAAGTAAGGTTTTATTTGAAGAAACATTCATATTCAGAACTCACTGATGATGAATTTAACATCTTATGACTCTTTATTATTTTTGATACGTTAAAATATCGTGAGGATGAGAGAGTATCTTTCAACTGGTAGACATGGTCTGAAAATAAACTAACCTTAACTTCCAAGTTGTGTATAAACGAGTACAAGGGCTGGCTTAAAATACCTCAAGTCACTGTCTATCCTGATAAGGTAAGCAGAAACCTTTACGCATTTCTTTATTTAAAATAAGACTGATACTAAAATACCCCGCGAGAGTCTACCCTAATACAAAGGCCACAACTGCAAAAGTTTGATTGTTCTAAAACGGCGAAATAGGGAACAAAAAGCTAGCAACAGGAATTTATAAAGGGATGCCTTAAATGACCGTTTCAGTGAATTGAACGCTGGGGTTGCCATACTAACCCAACGAATTAGCCTATAAAAGCAAATTGGACAAAATAAATTCCTGAGCCACGGGCTTCCTTGGAGGGAAATTATCCGTGCCTTTTCTGCTTCATTGAAAAAAAACTTAAATGAGTTACGCCTCTATTGTTTTGAAAGAAGCTTGAAATATTTTTTATTAAATAAGGTAAAAGATTTTTTATTTTTTATCGATATTCAGTGATCATATTAGAAATTAATTTTAAATGTGCATCAATACTGACAGACATCGTTCAAATAATTATGAAACGAAATATCATTTAAATTACTTAACCGTTGACATTACATTAATTACTTAATTATCGAGTTTTAGCTTAACAAGTAGTAAGTTGGTAACTAATAAATTCGGATAAACTAAGGTACGCCATGTATGAATTTTCATCATTCTAAGACTAGCCCGAAAGATTTATGATGCTTATGAATGAATGAGATTAGTGTGCTTTCAAATGTAAATGAAAGTACAGTGAATAAATATTCTAACTCAGCACTGTGCAATCCTCTCATGCATTCGTAGCACGTTCTGGGGACTACACATAATTGCTTTCAGTTGTTTAACAGAAAGCTGTTCATGAGAAATTTCTGTCCGGCATTTTTTAAGTAAATTCATTCACGTGTGCCTGAAAATTGTTTAACGTCGGGTTAAATAAAGGTAACTTTATTACATAAAAACATACGCGATAAGTCCCGTTAGTTATTAATCATAAAATAACCTTTCTTCCAAGTACGTAACTTTATCAGAACAAAATTAGAAGTCTGGAAGGGATACCTGTTAGACGGGATTTTATGGAACATTTCATTCGGTGTGCACAGATTTGGGACCAAGGAAAGGTTACTTTTCTACGCGGTGTGTAGTATATAGGTCTCATTCTATAGTGTTTTGGGTTTAACGATATGTATTATATAAGCCTTATGCTGTTTATGTCTGCTGTGCTGGAATTTATTAACGTACATACATATATACATACACATCACGTCTGTTTCTCTGTAGAGGAGTAGGTAGAGATCACGGATTCCCATCTGTCCCGATCCTGACAGATTACTTTCGCCTTATTGACACTGATACACCTCCTCATACACACTCGACGGTGATAAGTACTTCTAACGGCACCGTTTTCAATATGGCGTCTATCTGACTGATTAATTAATATATGAACGTGATTTTAAATATAATATACACTTTACGATCAAAAATTCTTTTGTTATCTATTATAAGGACCAGTGATAACCGTTAATCGATCATTTCAACTCAAAGCCGTTTCGATAAATGTATAGGCAGCACTGTGACAGGTGGTGATCAATGTCTCCGGGTAAAGGCACTGGTAATAATCGGTAAGTTTACTCATTCATATATTAAAACATATAGTTTAGTAACATAACACAGCAGTTACTCACAATAGTAAAGGTGAAAGAATGCACACGAGTTTTTAATCAATCAATCTAAAAATTCCCAGAATTGATATTGCCTATTGACCTAAAAGTTGTGCAAATAATTTCCCAGAATTACGTTTACGCTCTCGGTCGGAATATTCGCGATTTGCGCCTCTCGAGCCGAGCCGCTGCCTCGAGTGTCAGCTCTAATATTCCCGTTCAATATCCCTATTGGTTTCGAGGTTTTCAAGAGGAACATAATCAAGAGCGTTGGCTGTTGCAACTCACTATCACCGCCCTCTAGTATTCAACAGCGCGCGACTTTTGCATACATAAAAAAGCGCTCATGCATCGCAAAAACTATACCGTGCCTTATCAGCAAGAATCTTGTGCTTTGAAATGACGTGCTGATTTAAACCTTATGCTGAGGGGCGAAGGTCGCTCTATTAGGTTGGGAGACCTCTTCAAACCAGACTGATTATAGTGGATCTTGACGTGAAAAAAATCTATTGTCGAGATCAATGAAGTGGTTTTTGTCTGCGGACTTGATCATGCAAATCAGGAATGGGAAGGAAATTAAATGGAAAAATACACTAAATATTCCATTGTATTTCAATGTTTAAATGGAAAATGTAATAATGGTATTGCCTGTTCATATTACATTAAATTTTGTATGGCAACAGTACCAATAAAGATTTAACTTTCTAAGGCAAAAGTACTAATAAAGTGGTTTGCCAGGATCCGAACAAATCGGGGTCTGTGATCTCTACCTACTCGCGTGTAGGGAAACAAATCTGAGATGTATTTATAACAATAATATACGACAATATTACACCAATGGAACTAGTCCCTTGATAACGACATATAAAACTTTTGTTCTATGTGTGTGTGCGTGTTATCTGTGTAGTTCTTAACTCTGCCTCCACCGGGAATGGAACCCAGGTCCTTACGATTAGCGTTCCGTGACCGATCGCAACACAATCTCAAAAAAATAATCAATGCATAAAGTGTTGAATAACGTCAATTTATAACAGTCTAATAATAAACAACAATTTGTTACTACACATATTAACTCAACCTCAAAGAGTGTGTATAAATTACAATCTGCTACTTCACATGTTTATTTACTCAAGCATTACCTTATTTGCAGAGAGGCTTTGATGCAAGTCCTTCGTTGGCAAACACGTCCAACAAATCAAATTTATTCCCTAGCATATTCTAAACAGAACTGGCATTCAATCCTGTTCCTCACAAAGACGGGCAGAACTCCCAGGCTCCTCCAGAATATAAATGAAGGTGCAAACTAATAACATTTTAAATATATTACGTAAACAATGCAGGCTGACTTGCGCATCCGTAGCACGTACTACGGACTGCGAATAATTGCTTTCAGTCACTTTGCTTGTAGTAAGGTAGTTAGAACTGGTTTTGAATTAGAATTGTATGTTGGTTTAAATTTAAAGGATATTTTTAATACTGGTACTGTAAATGAAATTAAATCTTTTTATAAAGAGTTCTTATTTTATTCATGTAACTAAAAGTACGAGACATATAAAGTAAATATACATTTTTAAACGTAATAAATAAAAACGGTTTTATTCCATATGTATATATTTCATCGATCTTTTTGTTTGATAATCATACAAATTGCGTTACACTTGAATGTTAAAGATATTCGGATTTCCGAATTTAATAAATTTTAATAAAAAAAATTTATAAAAAAACTTACAATGGACATACTTGTAGATATGCCTAACTTCTAAACTTGTATTTTAATAGATACTATTCGTGAATAGATTACAATCAAGGTGTTTTCATATAGTATGTTATTCTTGTTACGTTCCGTGTACAAATGATTCCTTCAGTGAGATTTATATCAGTTCTTAAGTTCAATCTGAGAGCAGTAAAGTTTTATCAGCACAACGCTTTGAAAACTTTTATTTCCCTGCACAATACATGCACGATAAAAAGATTGAATTAATAAATACATTTACGTATTATATCACTGAAAACACGTAAGCAAAACTTTTTATGTATTAGAATTAGAATAAGTTACAAAAGAAAGAATGATGTAATAAACTATCAATAAAAATACAAAAAATACGTCTTTCCGGTGCAAGAACTTTTAATTACAATTTTAATTTATTAGATCATTTACACAATTAAAATTCACATAAAGGTAAATAATTTATGATTTTATTATTTATTCTAGTAAAACTATATTTAGAAATTAATAATATCACTTTCATTTATTTAATCACTTACACTCATTCATTCAAACAATGCAGTGTTATGTTAGTTACATTGCAGTCTCTTTATCATTTCTTTCTATCCAATATAGTTAGCCTATATCTATATACTAGTAAAATTATTTTTTTGTATAGATATTTGTGTATTCTTGTGATTAACCTATATACTCGTAATTATTTGTTTGTATAGATATTTGTGTACGCTAGTGAATAAACGTTTGACTTCCTTCCCCAGAACCCCGTAGTTCATATTCTTCGCAAGACCCTTATAAATCACAAGGCGCTGCCGTGAATAATTTCCCCGCTCGTAAATAAAAGCAGCAATAACTTCGGAACGTGAGAACATTAAAAGATTCATTAAGAAAAATTAAACACAGCAGTTACGATAGGGCGCGTGACCTCATACAAAAGGATTTCTTTTAACGGAAAAAGCCGTTTGTTAAGTAAAATGTTCTACCAGGCCTTTGTACATATATATGTTGGTATTGGTTCTTGATAGACTGGCTGGTGAAAAAATAGATGTTGAAATTATCCATTTCAACCGGGATTCTTATACCAAAATTGAAATTCACTAAGTCAAATGGGCTTTACATGACAGCGGCTGAAAGACTGTGTGGATCTTAAGCTTGGATTATCTTATAAATTATTAAATATTTAATTTATGTATCTTACCTAAATCAAATGTTTCATTGGATTTCTGCTAATATTAGAGGTAAATTTAGTGTAGTTAAGTTAACTTTTATATGGTACTTTTTATTTAATACTCGATTCTCGAGTATAAATTATAGTATATGTACGTATACATTATAAAACACGTGGATACATGTAACAGATTCCGTAAAAACGTAATGTACTCCATCAAACTGAATACATAGTTACTCATCATTTATCATACTATCATAGATACTCATCACTTACGCGTACATACATTTCGAAATATGCAAAATATACATCAATCAACATGGCGAATTGCGTGACGATATAAAAAAGCACTCACAGCACATCGTTTGCTTGACAGCCCCAAGATACAGGTTTACGAGTGTCGGAATAGCGATTACCCAAATGGAGGTGCTTCGGCATTTTTGGTACCTTATTTCGTACCTAGTACATATACAACCTTATTCTTATTTGAATGAGAGGTTTACTTATTTGAGTGTCTATTCGATATTGTTGTACGAAGATAAAAATGTGAAGAGTAGAAAATAAAATATAGGTACAATAGTTATGGCAAAAAAAATATTTTCCACACTTAATTCGCTTTTAAATTAACCCTCCATTACAACAAATATATAGAAAAAATATTTAAAACACTTTATCATTTTTCGATTTAATCCTGAACCGTATTAATAGTTTATTCTAACTAGCTAATGTGCTCTTAAATCCTACAATATACTGTCTTCTTTATCTTTAAAAAAAAAACTACTACAAACAATTTAATATCACGAAAAAATTACTTTCGTATATTTCTTGGACCTCATATCATACCTCATTTAAGCGAATATTATATATGTTATGCATTATTATAGCATGTTATTTTGGACTTTGATATTTAGAAAAACAACGGGTCAGACACACTAGACTCCAAATCTTGTACCAGACAGCTATAAATGTCCACATTAAAGTGTAGTACCTCGAACCACGTCCACAATATCAGGAGCTCGCATTTATTGTTCGGCACGTATTCTCAATTTATAAATGTTCTCGTACCTAACACGTAACTGATATTCAGTGTATCTCGACGCGTATTGGCTGCTTAAGGGATCAGATAGGATTAGGGTTAGGCTGTTGAATGTTCATTGAATGTTGCTTAGTTATAATCCGTATTATTATGTCTGGAAGACGCGACTTGTTTTTGGGATTTTTATTATTTAGATTCGTTAAGTTATATGTGTGTTATTTTTATAAGCTATGTCTAGTTAAGTAAGGTTAGGTTAGTCCTGTTCGTTAAATAAATAGTAGGTAATAAATTTAACAATGTATTTGTTAGATTATTTATTAGTTTATTACACGAACAAACAAACTAGAAGCACCAAATATGTCTTATTTCCTATACAATATATTTTAGAAAACAAAACAGGTATTTTCTGTATAGTAAAGTTTTAGAGGTGAGGTGACTACATGAATAGTGAATACCACCAACCACTAATAGATAGATATTTGTTTCCATTGAACTGATAACTTAAACTTTAAAGGAATAGTTGGCAACTTTGATCGAACACTCAAAAGTTGCGATCCAATGAAACTTAGTAATGAATCCCATCCATTGCGATCTTAAGACTTGGGAAGCAATTAAAAAGATTCACAATCTTCCGCCAGAAGTTCTGTTCTTCTTGATTCTGTTAATCAAAGACCTTACTATCTTTTTGTTCCTGTCCACGAAGTTTAAGGTATTTTCAGTTAGATTCGAACGAAAACCTTTGGTACAATGTAGCTGGCTTACTTTGTATTCTTTCTGTCGAGTAAAGGCAACTGTATATTGTGGTACGTAATGTGATTGTTATTAGTAAATCTAGTGCGCTAGTAAAGTGTTTTGTTTGTATATAAACACATGTGCTGTTGTCGTAATTATAATCAATTTTGACAGAGATTGAGTAACCCTATTCTAGAATATTAATAAGAAGTTCAGATAAAATGTTAATGGCTGAGGGTGTAAATCTGTTCTCGTGTGCTTTAAGTGAATTCACACGTATAGGACTCTATATCATAAGTTATGCATGAATTATTGTTTTTTTTTGTTTTATGCTTACTATGATTAATAAATTTTATTTTAAATATGTAATTGTTTGTTTATATACTATAAGGATGGAATTAAAAAAACTTGTTCGCGTACCGCATTGGAAATTTCTGTAATGGTATCTGAATAATTGTTGTCAATAAATAAATAAATATTAAATTACATTCATACAGATAAGTAAAATTAGATAAGTTTACAAAAAACTTGAAATACAGGAGGTAAAAATTTATTCAAGTTCTAAACAAACTCAAGAAATTACTTGCTGTAATTTTTACTACCCTTAAGTAAATTTGACGATTAATCACTGTGGAGCCAAATTAAAAACTTCATTAACATTTTCAATCAATTCAGTAGGGATTGAACATCCGGTTCAAATAAGTGCTAACTCAACAACAAACGGATTCACGAAATAATTAATGTACCCTTCACATGTTGTGTTGGTTCCGATGTCTTAATGTATCTACTTGGTTGAGGATTATTAATGAAACCCTCATCCTGTTATAAATGGATACATGTTTCAGATCATGTATGGTTACACGGATACATTCTTTTTAAGGATGTTATACGTAAAGTGAAAACAGAAGAGCATGTATGAAAAGTTTAATGCCTGAGCGTGATGAATGATTTGTCAGGATCTTTCAAGATAGTGACCGATAGTCTCTGACTTCTTTCAGTGGTCGGTGGAGGCGTGAATAAATAAATATGTTGTATCTTTGTGACTTCTTACCATATTCAATTAGAATGACAATTGGTTATACATTATTATAGTCACATATGAGAACGTAAGGAAGACTGTATTGAAGAATATAGATACGTATACCATGTTTAATATTGTAGGTTTTTAATGGTAGAAAATACCCTTAACCTCTTTTTACCACGTTCTTCTTAATGTATTATCTCATTAAAAATATAATGAGCAAGTAAATCATAACTTAGTTCTGTAAAGTTAGGCAAGTAGAAACGAGCTTATTCAAGTTTTAACTAAGTTAGTGTCTTAATAACCAGCTCGAAATCCCTTTGCGGTCAAAAGTTGTTAAAACTAGTGTTTATAAATTACTATTGTACGCTTATGTTTGTATGTAATAATTTAGTTTACAAATATATGCGTCTAAGTCAACTTGCTATTAGTTTTACTGCATATATAACTGATGCCCTACAATCATTTTGGGGTGAATAGAACCTCTGAGACATGATAATATCTCCTAGATGGCATTTTACTATGAATATGTCTTGTGATGTTATAAAAAATATTATTGACAGCTTACTAGCCCATCGCCCGCTCTGCAACGTTTTAATGCGGTTACTACTAGTACAAAATCACGTTAGGATTACCATAGCATTAATGATATACGTATAATGTCGTTTAGCTACCAAGCAATCACCTATTAAGACATACCATAGACAACTAGTTATTCATGTTACGTCCGTAACACCAAGCCCTACAGGATCTAATAAGGAAAAGTTCCACATTATATATAGCATCACTGCCTCTCAATATACTCGTAGTAACACCGCTTTAATTGGGTGAGGTGACTTGCAATGTTCAGGCTCAGGGGTAAAGTTCACTCTATATAGAAGTGTATTAAGTTCTCAAACTAGTTTAAGTGTAGTGTGCTGATCTGGTACTTGGATAGATAGTAAATAGGTGCTTTTCTTTGTCGTATAGATAAATATGGTAATTGAGATGAATCGAAACGTTATGTCGCGTGTGTATGTATGCACATATATAACATCTTATTATTATATGATATTGCGTTAATCTGTGCTGTAATTAATACGCTCAGTAGACGACATTTATTCCGATATATCGTATAATGATTTAATAGGAGTATGGGCTAGCAAACCGTTACCAATTTTCCATATTGATACTATTTACTTAATTGTTATGATAACTTAAGACAGATTATTACTCTGAAGTATTTTCTATTTTAAATAGAATATAAAGACGTGAGTATATGAATACATTTTTAGTTTAGCTAGAAGATTAACAAGTGCAAACTAGAACAAACTTAACCGAAACTGTGTTTCACCAATTCAACCTATTTCTAGGAATCTCATAAACCCGTTTTCGAACCATTCAATTAACACTTCATATAAATTTCAGTGACCTAGTTTCGGCAGCAAAGATGTATGGAGAATTCAGTGGAAATGAAACGGTATCAGCCTTCTTGGAATCAGAAATCTGAGAGAAACACAAATATTCAAATTATGCCTTTATGTCCCAAAAGGCTGTCAATATAAGATGGCGACATTGAATGAACCTGATAAATCTTTAACGTATTATTATGTTCTTTACATGTTAACCTTATTTATCATGCTCTTCTGTTATCTATAAAGCGCACTCGTTATAAGGGAAAGTGTAATAAATAGTTTCAAAATAGCAAAACCGAGCCTACCTTGGAAAATAGTTTTAGCAGATTCATCTAACTTGTGAATTTGAATAATAAGGTATGTATAACTTATCACTCAATACCATACTATACTACTATAGTACTGCTACTTTAGTTAAAACACGACTTGCAAAAAAGGTACAATATGACAATATCATCAAATCTGTTCTCTGCCCTTTTCGCAAGCCATGCCTAAGTAATATCCATAAATACGAGTAAGTTATCAATCAATTATACCATATTATACAAGTATTAATAGAAACGTCATAGGCTGCTCTGGCGTAACTTATTTCTATAAGCTGGTTAAGGAAACTTCCATTAGGGTCCGTTAGGCGGAAAAAGTAGGAAAAAGAAAACCAGGATAAGAAATAAATGGTTTGCTTTGCTGTATATTACTTGTGTTTAGGTATATATGTTTTATATTTATTGATAAATGATTTACATTTTTCTGTTTGTAAACATTAGACATAATATTATCAGTAATCATTAGATTAATTTCCTAGGTTCTTCATAAATCAGAGGATAATACCATTTTGAAACAAGCAATAATGAAAAGTTTATATTTACTACGTTCTTGATAAATCAAAAGTATAAAACCAATTGAAAGTAATGACATTGACTCCACGTTTTGATTTTAACAATTATAATAATCATCAATTCACAGAGTAACCAAGAACTTTATTAATTAGACAATATTTACACATTCATAATTGTATAACGATGTATTGTTAAAAAGAAATAACAAACCGTCCCCTAATTTGCAGTCAAGATCGCAACTCCCCAATTCGATGTCAAACTTCAAATTGGTTAAACTCGGGCGGCGAAACTTGGCAAATGTTTTCTAAAGTTTTAAATTTTAAACTCACTTTACGATAAATAAATTGACTTACCCAGAAACGACAGAAGCGAGAGGACGCTCAACTTCATTTTCACTGGAGCTCCTGCAAAGACAAATTTAACTGGGTTAAAACCAACTCTACACGGATAACTTATCACCTACTACAGCGTGAATAAGTATTTATACATGCATATACATTATGTCCTGTAATCCCCTCGGGTTGGAAATAATCTCGGAATGATGAGATGTTCTTGGTTATTTCTAGTATTAGTATCGTAAAAAAAAAAAAATATCATATACAATGACTAATGTAAGTTAAACAATATATTCGTATATAGACCATTTTCGTTATAGTTTAGGAGCTAAACAGAATGATACTAATATAAAAGTAAAAACGAATAAAATTTACTTGTTGGAAAATAAAATTAAATACATAAACATCACTCCTGATTCCCTGTAGAAGGATAGGCAGAGATCACGGATCCCCATCTGTCCCGATCCTGCCAAACCACTTTCGCTTCATTGACACTTAATAAAATAATCATTCATTTAAAACAAACGTCAATTCCAAACTGATAAAGTAATCACCCACATAACAGATAAGCTTGAATTAACCACTTTATCTCTACAAAAATGTCGTTGCAATGTTTCCTTAACGCTATTTGTTATTCCAAATGCACAGAGTGACCTGTCACGACAAATACACGATTCTTCCAGAAACTTGGGGAAAGCCTGTCATTATTCATGAGCAACATACGAGTACCCTTGGTACGTCTCACTGGCTCGTGTTCTACTTTATGTAAACACTATATTTTCTATCTGTTCTATTTACATGATTACTCTAAACTTAGCCTCTACTAACCTAGTCAGACTCTATGTAAAACAGGACTAACTTACTACCAGTTACGTATAGTAAGGACTATCAATTTAAACATGGACTTTAAGTGGTAATGGACCTTCAAAGATTTAGAATGGGTCACTTAAAACTCCAAATACCCTGAAAAGATACCATTCATACATAGGTTGTAAGTTGTATGCCAGGATTAGAGAATTAAGATCCTTACAAACCGTCTACTCACTATAAAAGGATTAATATCGAAAACTACTCATAGAGAGGCTAAGCAGCAACAAAACCATAATCAATACGCGTTCGGTACACAATACAATTGAAAACAAACTGGTCTTTGAAGAATCCTTTGTGAAACCCCCAATAAGTTTTCAACTCAAACATTCGTGTCCCTTGTACTTAATCTTCTAAGGAGACGTCGGTTTATTACGGTCGCTGTTCAACGAGATTTGTTCCGAATTAATTCTGGATTCGATAGGTCCTCCAATATCTGTATATGTAGGCATATACATAAGTCTTTCATATTTGAAGAAATATAGAGATTTGAATAATTTTATTTTATTGTAACGTTTCGTTTCGTTTCGTTCACAGTATTACAACTGACATTGAAATATAACAAACCGAGATAAGTACTTAAACTTAGGCACTATAATTTTATTTAACTTAATTATAACATATTATTTTAGAATCCCTACATATGTGTCTAGATAATATATATGCAGCGTCTGTAAAAGATGGATAAAAACCTATCATGAGAATTATTGACTACCGGGCAAAACTTGTATTTACTGATGTCCAAATACTTACGTAGTGAAAATGGTTGTCACTCAAACGCCTTACTCCACAACCATTATACCTCATATAATATTCAGAGGATCACGAATCTATCTCTGCAAATGTGTAGTAATGTATTTAGGGCTTTATATCTGACGTCTAAAATAGTCTAGAAATAATTGTGGTCTAGAAGTAATCCAGTACCCGTCATATGTTCTGGAAGTGAGTAACGAGTAGCATTAATCCCGCCAACTATTAGTTCTGCAGAACAAATGCCTCGCGTTGCACGTTCGCAATGCCTCCGTTGCTAGGCAAGCTGCAAGTTATTGCAACATGGCGGATAGATAAATTAGATAAGTGCCTAACTAGATTCACAGGAACATTTCTTTGTTAAATTAAAAAAGATAGTATGTGACAAATATATTTTGAGTCGGATAGAATGGTTAATGACACATATGTATGGTATCTGTAACCAAAATATGATATACAATGCGGATGTTTTTTAAAGTTTTGTTAAAAGTATTTTACTACTAGTGTGTATGTTATAATTTATAACACATATATACCTATAAAACATTATAGTTCACTTCATGACCATCATCCTATTTAAATAAGCG
Organism: Leucoptera coffeella; assembly: GCA_030578115.1. Taxonomy (NCBI): domain Eukaryota; kingdom Metazoa; phylum Arthropoda; class Insecta; order Lepidoptera; family Lyonetiidae; genus Leucoptera; species Leucoptera coffeella. The sequence continues at coordinate 317,612 of JAMBLF010000249.1, forward strand.
GTTGGGTGTCCATTTCCAGAATTTCGAAAATTTAATAGAAAATTTAATTTTTGAAAATAAAATTTCTATTTAATAGCTCTTTTATTGCCACATGAATATATTTTTTCACCAGTATTTGGTAGACAATCTAAGGGTCAGCTGCCAGTGGAAGGATATGTTCCTTGTCACTTTATAATGTTGCTGACTATTACTTGTAAATAATCAACACTAAACATTAAAATCAATAACAAAACAGAAAGTTGTCTAAATATCTAACGCTTAGCAATAAATAACTTTTGCTGACAGTCGATGTTGGAAACTTTAAACAGAATGTTTAACAAAAACCCATCTTATATTTAGATGTAAGGCCTCCAAACCAACTGCAAAGACTTTATGAGGTGAATTTCGACTTTTATTGATGTTCTTACATATTATTCGAGAGTTTGACCATTTTGAGTTTTACAAATTGATATAAAAACCTATTACTTGGAACAGGTAATCGTCATAAATACGCTGCAAGACTTATGTATAATACCGACTCCTTTTTTATGTAATAGACAGTGCTTGCAAAAGTCGATATGCCTTACCATTTGTCACATTAGATATAATCTGGTTAGTATGCGGTTTCCAGCTGGATATAGAATAACTACCTTTGCAATCGCAGATATGGACAACCAAACCTAAGACTACCCCGCAAGGGTCAACGCTCATGAAATGTTTGTTTATTTGTTTTGTTTTATTCGCATTTGGTATGAATTTATCCTGGATTCATAGACTGTACTAAAAGCAGGAAGCGCGTCTATTCCTCTAAATTAATAGTTGTGTGGGACTGTGTTCATCACTCACTTGGAAACCACACAGCGTGCTGCGTTATTCCTAGACTGGATTTCATGAAGGAAATTCATAGGGTGAGGATATGAAAATGTATTACAAATTCTGAAGGTAGTATAAGTTATGTTAATGAAAAACGTAGGATAAAAATTCAGTTTATAAATAAATGTTAGTAATATTTTTGCCATCTACTCTCTGTTTTAAGAAACGATGATAGCGTTCTTGTTATCATTAATAACTGTAACAATACAATCACTTTACTAAAATTATGTGTATTATCTATAATACTTATGTATAATCTGGCAAGAACATATTTTGGTTATGAAATAAACTCGATGAAAATAAACTCTACTAATCGAAAAAGTTGTAAGCAAAACTAAACTAGTATATTCTAATATAGATACATTAAATAAGTGTAATTTGATTTACCTTTTTCATGCAAATCTAAACTTTAAAAAACATAATTTTCCAAACATTCGTGAAAATTATCTCCCTGCTAAAGTACATTAAAAACTTATAACCTTTCACTTTCCGTAACATATTCTTAATACAGTCTTTCGCTACTATTTAGGGCGTATAAATCCAACTCTGCAGCCCACATGGGACTAAGTTATTGCCAAACTTGCTCGCAGTTCCTTTGCCTTGTTTGTTATTTCAAATGCAAACGAAAAGGCCACTCGCCGTGGATACCCCACATTTTTCTTACCCAAACTTGGGAGGACGGATGTCATTATTTATGAACGAGATGTGTGGATGTGTATAGTTTGAATGGACTTATATTTGGTGGTTCTGTGCTCTTTTTGTATATGATATAGATATGGAAACATCATGAGGAAACGTACCTGTTCCCCGAACAGGTAATAGTTAGTCCTTGTAAATGGCGACATGGCTAACCTCTCACTTTGAGTACTGAGTATCTAATCAACACGTGGGTTCAAGATGGCCATAGAATTACTACTTTCGTATTTGCGGAAATGAACACCTGAACTACCCCGCAAGGGTTAATGGTAGTGAACGCGTTTATCTTTTTTGTCTTTAGATATGGAAGTGGGGATAAAAGGGGGATTAAAAGGTAAGAGTTTCTATATGTACATAAAAAGCTACAGTGATAGTTTGATAACCTTGCAGAGTTTTGAATCAAGATTCGTCTTGATTCAAAACTCTTGATTCAAAACTCTTGATTCAAATTTCCCTACTCCTTCTTAGGACACGTAAGAAAGCCAACTACCGTAGCATCTGCCGAGACCTCCTCTCGTATAACTTTGCATACACAATACAATTCAAGGTTATACCACATCTTAGCATACGGCTCCCAATCATCGATATTCGAACCGAGTCGCCCGATCGATATCATTCCACATTCATTACCATTCGCAGAAAATTGGTCGGGACGAGAACGCTTAGCGTTAATAACTTCCGATAGCATCTGTTGGAAATTCGAGAGATTTCGACTTAAGGAAAATTAGGGCCCTTTTGATGGATGAATGTTGGGAGATGTTTGAATTGAGTGCTTTCGGTAAGGCGAAAAGTTGGCATCATAATTCTTGGGGATTCTGGGTCGTTGGTCGATTTTCGTATATTTATAGAATTTAAGTATAAAGATAGAGTGTGTATGTAAAGGAATGTGGATGAATCGTTAGTTGTTTGCTAATATACTCGTATAAAATAATAAGGTAAAAGCCTTTGTGGGTTACATTAAAGAACGAACATAACTTTGAAGTACAAGACGTTTTGGTCAGGTATAGCCATATCTATCTATCATATCAAGTTTGAAGTAAATATTAATGAAATTCATACGTCATAAATCACATGTACGATGAGATTATTATAGGAAATCGGTAAATACGTACAGCAAATTACGTGTAGAGGATGAGAAAAGGTAAAAAAGAGTTCCTAAGTCAAAAGGTGTACCTATAATAGAAACAGCTAACTTCTACCTACTACAAAATGAATGAATCATAATGCAAACATGAATACCACCATAATATCCTTTATAAAAACCACATTATACATGAAACAATATTACCGACCTACAAGCATGGAGGCTGCAGTATATACTAAGATGAGACTTATAATAGACAGTTGGTATATACTTACAGCAGATTACGTATATAGATAATAGAAATGAGTTCGTAAGTCAAAAGTTGTAACCATAATAGAAAAAGCTTACTTCTACCTAATTCGAAATTACCAATTATCATAATACAAACATAAATACCACCATAACCTTTATAAAAACCACATTATACAAAAACAATATCACCAACCTACAAGCATATAAGCTCCAGTATATACCAGTATATACTGATATTGCAGGAGGGCTGAGCCAATATCGAATACCTGAGCCCTCGCAGACGCTGCGCCTCATTAATATCCGGTGCAGCGGTTGCGTGCAAGGCCTGGCATGGACTGGGCGACTGGTGTGCCATATATTACGCGAATATGGCGTAGAAATCGTTATAAAATGGTATAAGGTAGTATAGGCTTAGTATAGATGTATATGGTATAAGGAAGAGGCGTGAATATAAGTATGTTAAAATGGCTGGTATGTAGTGCTTTTGTCTTGGCAAGTATAACTAGGTAACTGAAAATTGAATATTTTATCGATAGTTTAGTTAATTTAACCAATAGATTTCTATTCAGGAATTACATTTTATTCAATCGTTCAAAAATGTGTATGTATGAAAGTAAGAAGTGAATGTAGGTATTAATTTATCTTTACTTACACATAAACGAGTATAACTTGTTGGATAATCAAATTCACCATGAAGTATTAGTTTATACCCGTATATGTACATGAGATGAGATGATTAATGTGCAGAATGTTGATAAAACAGATATCTTAAGTAATGATTATATATTTACTATCAGGAGTAATAACAATAGTATAAGAGTTTGAAGTACTTAATGTTATTAGTGAATATTCTTAAGCTTAGGATGCCTACCCACTTCATCAAATTCCTCCTTCAGAGAAAATTATTTTAAATGCACCTTCTTACAAACTATTTCTGCATTTATCCTACATTCTATATATTTCTTAAATCCACATACATTTAGATTACCTCAGAGCTGTGTATATTTGAATGCAGGCCGGATATTAAACAAACGTCACTATTTGAATTGGAGATACTTCGGCGAGGATTCGGTTTGAGATAGCGAACGTCTTTGCATGAAATAAGCAGGAAATATGGAAGACAGCGGATAGAGAGGTTCGAAGTGAATATTTTCTAGTCTCTGTATATTTAATAAGGATGTTTTGGTTTAGAATGAAGATGGAAATGTTATGTAGATTGAATTCTAAAATCACTTATGAATCAATCATTTAGAACGTATGAAATGAAACGATAGGCGTAGACCGATATGTTAAATAAAGGTTAAGAAATTATTTAATAGAAATACAAAAAATCTAAACAAATCTTGGTATTAAGCAATATTTTTTTCAGTCTGCCCGTGACCATGGCTGCTGCAACGTAGCCGAAACATCGGGTTAATAAAGGTAACTTTATTATATAAAAACATACACGATAAGTCCGTTAGTTATTAATCATGAGTATAAATCGCGAATCTCTTAAAACTATAATATATTTTTCATTGTGCATTACATGAGAATAACAGTAGTTATGTATCAAGTAATAGTTAAAGTATAATACTTTCGGATAAAGTACCTTGTCATGACTTAAATTCAAAATAATTTCAACTATTGCATTTAACGTTTAAGTTGTTAAATTGTGTGTATGAATTGATAAACCTTTATAATATCCACCATTTTCCCCTAATAATTGATTATCAATATGACTAAGACCACTTTTATCACTTCTGATAAAGATATCACGTACTCAAGCAAACTATTACTAAACTAAAGCCTCCGCAGAGGCCAAGCTAAGCCTCCAAGCCACTCCTTTCAGTTATGATGTGGAATAGCAGCGATCATCCGCCCACGCCTTCATTGCCTCCGGTCTAATTGAAAATCAATGGGCGCCCTGTTCCTAGAGCGCTTATTCACAGATACTGGTAGGTCACTTCGGCCTTAGGGAATAAAGGTCTATGGGCTTCTTTGTGTCTTGTTTAATGTACTCGTACATACCTTTTCTCTAAGTGTAGGTGGAATTGATGTATTCTAATTATCATTATTCTAAACACTTGAGGTTTATTGATAGTCTTTTATTTCCTCGTACATACTGACTCATTTTTTTTGTAAAATTTTATTTTAACTATCTAGTATATTAAATAGTGTTTAGAGGATCTGTATATTTATAAAGTAACAGATCCAGCGGAGACTAATAAACGGATATAACTTGTAATTTAAAAGCTATACGATGTTACATTATTAAAACTACGATAAAAAGTTACCGTATATAAAAGGCTTTATTTCATTTGATGTAAAAAATTAAATACAATTTTTTAAACTAAATAAATATATGATTGATCTAGTGCGAATAGAAACCAAACCCATTTAGCAGTTAGCTTACAATTAGATGACTAATTAGAGCTATTTCATGATTTCATAATTTAATAAACTAACTAAGTAATTCAACCTTTGATAGATTTGGTGAAATAAGATATGAATACGTATATAGGAACTAAAGTATTCAATAGCTTTCACCTAGTTACGTTTAAATACAGCCATAAAATTTGAATCAAAACTGTTATACTAATGGACATGAGTGTAATAAACATTTCGCAGAATCGTATTGCCTCCATTTACGTAAATATTGCAGCATCTATGTAATAATAAAGCAAATGTTTATTTAGGTATTATGAACACTGTTTTCCAGTGATAAAATAAAGCAAAATATTGACGTAAGTGAAATATATTTGGGATGCTGTTCACATAAAAATACACTGTTTTGGCGCAAGAGGTAACAAAGAATCAAAAAGAAATGCAATCTTGTAAAATTGCAGTCTGTGTGATTCCAACCAATTAATCTCCATATTCAAAATTAAGACATATGTCTGGAGTAATTTATTTTATAGTTCTTTAAGTACATATGCAAGTTTTGGGGCGATTATTGCCTAGAAAATTATGTCTTATATTTATAAGATATTATCTTTAACCCATATGTAGTATAACTATCAACTAGATAGCTAAAAGTTAACCAGTAACTATTATAACGTTTATTAAGTGCTATCATAAACTATCAAAACTTTTAAGATGTACTCTCCTATATAAAAAATATAAACACACATCTAATTATGTTATACATATCCCGTAAACCCTTCCACCTCCCAGAAATAGTAATCCCGAAGCATACCATCTGCTTTGGATATGAGGAATCGTCCCCATTAATCCTGGCCAAATACTGATTGCGCAGAATGAATGCAGAGAGCGAGTTATGCTACGGGAGCTGTGATAACGAGTTATTAATCTATGGATTGCATGTTTGATTTTGGATCTCTCTTGCTTTGCTAGACTGGATTTCGTTTAGAGTTTCAATGGTAAGGAGCCCAGCTATCTAGTTGTTTTGTTGGAGTAAGATGGGGAAGTTTTGCAAGGGTAATTTAAGGTTAATACTAAAAGAAAAATGATCGCTGTATTTTCATATACGATTTGAGAATCACCACCGTTCTCATTGAATAATTGGGATATATGTACATAATAATCTCCAAAATTGTACAATAAGTGTATGGTTATAGTTTTAAGAGATTCGTGATTTATACTCATGATAAATAATTTACGGGACTTATCACGTAAGTTTTATATACTAACATTACCTTTAACTTACGCAATAAGTCCCGTTAATTCTTAACCATAAGTGTATGGTTCATGTCAAAAACAATATTTTGATAGACAAACAGCACTGTTACCTGTATCTTCGTCTTCGGGGGCGTACTATTGGTTATTGCGTAAAATATGATAGTTTTATTACGTCTCTTTTGCTCTGTATGAAACAAAATGTACATATTATATATATTTATTTATTTCCACAAAAAGAATATTCCTCCATGCTACGCCATTTCATTCTGCTGTCTGTTGTCACAATTGTTACATAGAAACCAATAAAACTTGCGTGGTTAACCTTTATATATTGCCAACTCTATAACAGTTTCATACTCTGCTGCTGCATAAATTGTATTGCGTTTGAAACTATGTTACTTTTTGTGCTACTTTATGGCATAATAACTCACGCACACACATACACACATATAATTGGATGTTTCAAAGAAGTGAACAAAAAGAAGAAAAACTTTAGAATTTTTTTTCGCTATGTTTATTTAGCCTGTTTGTTATTAATATGTAATAAATTTAAAAATATTGATAAATAGACAAAATAAAACTGTTAGTTTCTTAATAATCTCTTAGAATATATGTCGCGATAAAGAAACGACATTCATTTTGCTAGATATACTTACTTTGTAGGTAAAAACAACGTTAGATTTTTTAAGCAATAATTTATTCTCCGATGAATGCATAATAAATAACAACAGTGTTTAAAGTAAAAAGAAATATTATTTTAGCTAGACGATTCGTTTTTCTATTAAACTCTGTTCATGAATATTATAAAAGCGATAGGAGCTCGGAAAGCTGAAGTGGTTAGTGGTTGATCGTTCCATAAAATAACTTGATCAAATTATCATATTGAAACAGTATGCTTCAAATATTGCTTGCTTCAGTTACTAGATATAAATATGAGCTAACTGGCACATTTAATATTGAGGGAAACGTGAGCTTTGAATGACTAAAAACTTAGACACCTCTTACGAAATGCCGAGTAAAACGGCAGCTAGATTCTTTTTACAATCCAGACTATCATGAGGAGGGAAGGCGGATTTTAGAGTGACATGTTGCAAGAATATCATAAAACGTTATATCAGTAACTGAGACGAAGAATTTCATAAAGTTTAGAATATCTCGTTTCACATACATACATACACATCACGCCTGATTCCCTGTAGAGGGGTAGGCAGAGATCACGGATCCCCATTTGTCCCGATCCTGACAGATCACTTTCGCTTCATTGATAATCATACATCCTCTCATACACTCTCGGCGCGGCGGTTATAGGTACTCCTAACGTCACCTTTTTTCAATATCTTTTTTGTATACTATTATATACTCATCACATTTCAACATTATTCTAACAGCCCATATCAGTTGTATTTCCCTTCCAACTCCATTGATACGCTAACACGAAGTTCGCATTACTACGAATTCCGCCCGTCATACTACGAAAACAACTACAACACATCTCGACTAAACTCGTAGCAAACGTCAACCGAAACTTTCGTAGCAACACACACTTCGATAAATCGACCAACAGGAATTCTAAGACTAGTGACAAGTCAATTTGTTCGATCAATACCATTACCATTTACAGCAATTGGTCGATTAGGAACCCTGGAATAGTTGTCAAGCTGTGCCCGAGTCTACTAATGCGTTTTAGCACAAGCGCAGTTCAATATCAGGTTAGTAATAGTGTAAGTTGGTAGTGGATTAACAAGTGTCAAATTTCATCAGCAAAAGTGTCAAATTTCGCTTTAAAAATGGCGAATTGTGTCACTTTTGCTAATCCACTACCATTTTCACACTATTACTGATCTGATATTAAACTGATTATTTGCAAAAAGCATTAGTGGACTTGGGCCCCTGTAGAAAACCTTACTTAAAAATGGTTGTATTTAGCTCAAAAGATCTTGTTTGTAAATATTTGACTGAATAGTTAAAACTTCATTCCTTTACCTGTACCAGCATATTATACTCGTATAAACATATGTATGGGGAATCGTTTCCTTTTGAGGAATTGTACAGAAATTTGGAGTATATAAAATTAGAGTATGAAATTCCACACATTTGTTTTTTTTTTAAATAAGATAGAGAGTTAAAAGAGAGAGAGAGAGAGAGAGTAAAGAGTGAAAATAATAACTTACATTATATTAACATTTCCTAATATTTAATCTCATTAACCTTTATCACGTCAAATTAATAAATTAATCTGTGGATTGCATGTTTGATTTTGGAACTCTCTTGCTTGTTAGACTGGATTTCGTTTAGAGTTTTAATGGTAAGGAGCCCAGCTACTGAGTTGTTTTGTTGGAGTAAGATGGGAAGTTTTGCAAGGGTAATTTTTGGTTAGAGCTAAAAGAAATTTATTTAGTATTCTAAAATATTTTCGAATGTTTATGTCAACGAAGCGGCCCTTGCTATCGAGTTGAATGCATTTTTATCATTCACTTTCAGCAGTGCGTCACCGTTCCCATGATGGAGAATAGTCCGGGCAACATTAACAGATACCTCACAACCACCCTTGGTTCCGGTTTGCTTGTATTTTTACATATACATTCACGTCATTTGATGCCTTTTATACCTACTAAATAGCTCACGTCCTTTAATGCTTTTCGAGTTAAAATCTTGGAGATATAATATCACCTCGGTACCTTTTGCACCATGAATATTGGGGTTAGCATGTCAGTCAGCATGTAAGACTTGCCGAGTAGAAGGGCAGCTAGATGATTTTTTTACATCCCAGACTAGCAGGGATGGGCATTTTAAAGTAACATGCTACAAAAATATCACAAAACATTATATCAATCACTGAACAAACAAAACATTATAATTTAAAACCCAAGCCACGGATCGTGTTGCCCATCCAAAAGCGGCGTCATTTCACCGTCCGTCTATATTGATAAATAATTAGAAAAACATTTATTTAAAAATGCCATTCAGCCATGCTGCGCCATTTCATTCTGCTGTCTGTTGTCACAATTGTTACGTAGAAACCAATAAAACTTGCGTGGTTAACCTTTATATATTGCCAACTCTATAACAGTTTCATACTCTGCTGCTGCATAAATTGTATTGCGTTTGAAACTATGTTACTATTTGTGCTACTTTATGGCATAATAACTCACGCACACACATACACACATATAATTGGATGTTTCAAAGAAAAGAAAATATTCCGAAAAACTTTTCACTATGTTTATTTAGCCTGTTATTATCAATCAATCAGCCTGTACTAGTCCACTGCTGGAGGCCTGTTATTAATATGTAATAAATTTAGGAATATTGACAAATAGACAAAATAAAACTGTTAATTTCTAAATAATCTCTTAGAATGAAAAAAAACTATATGTTTCTTAATAATAACTAAGTATACATATCGCGATAAAGATACGATATTCATTTTCCTAGATATACTTACTCTTTAGACAAAAACCAAGTTAGATTTTTTTTAAGCAATAATTTACTCTCCGATGAATGCATAATAAATAACAACAGTGTTTCAAGTAAAAAGAAACATTATTGTTTCCAAACTATTCGTTTTTCTATTATCTGTTCATGAATATTATAAAAGCGATAGGAGCTCGGAAAGCTGAAGTGGTTAGTGGTTGATCGTTCCATAAAATAACTTGTTTAAATTATCATATTCAAACCGTGTGCTTCAAATATTACTTGCTTCAGTTACTAGATATAAATATGAGCCAATAGTCAATTAAAGTATCGGGGAAACGTGAACTTGTTTGAAACGTTAACACGGCTGACGGCTATAGCCTGAGCCTCGATATATTACAAGAATAATGAAAAAACAGGCATATAAATATTTTAGATTAACATACATACATATACATTCACGCTCTTAAATGCTTCTTTATTCCTTCAAAACAATTCACGTTCTTCAATGCCTTTAACATAATATTACCTAGGTAACTTTTGTAACATGAATATAGAGAGTTGCATGCAATAATGACATGTTGCTAGCCCATCACCCAATTGATCATTTAACCTTAGTCACCTCCTTAGAAATGCCGAGTAGAATGACAGCGAGATTTTTTTTACGTCACAGACTAGCACGGGACGGGAATTTAGAGTAACATGCTACAAAAATATAAAACATTGTATCAATCACTATTATAAAGTTAAGAATATCTCTATTTATATACTATATAGAGTCAACACATTTCACCATCGTACTAACAGTGCAAAATCAGTATTTCCCTTCCAACTCCATTGACAACACAACACGAAGTTCGCATTACTACGAATTCCGTGCCGTCATACTACGAAAACAACTACTACACATCTCGACTAAACTCGTAGCAAACGTCAACCAAAACTTTCTTAGCAACACACGCTTCGATAAATCGACCAACAGGACTTCTAATACTGGTGACAAGTCGATTTGTTCGATCAATACCATTACCATTTGTAGCAATTGGTTGATAAGGAATCCTAGAATAGTTGTCAAGCTGGGCGCGAGTCTACTAATGAGGTACAGCACAGACATAGTTCAATGTCAGATCAATAATAGTGTGAAGTTATAACTGAGAATTATAAGGGGATTAACAAAAGTCTCAAAATTCAAAAGTTGATATCAGCCAAAGCGTCGAATTTTGCTTTAAAAATGGCGGTGTTTGTCACTTTTGCTAATTCACTACCAACTTCACATTATTACTGATATAATATTGAATTGATAATTTGCAAAAAGTATTAGTGAATTTGGGCCCCTGTAGTTATTAAAAACCTTACTTATACAACTTACCTTACTTTGAAATGGTTGTATTTAACTCAAAAGATCTAGTTTGTAAATATTTGATTGAATAGTTAAAACTTAATTAATTTACCTGTACCAGTATATTATATAAACATAACTATATATGGGGAATCCTTTCCTTTTGAGGAATTATATAGAAAATTGAAGTATATAAAATTAGAGTACTTATAGAATTTTGCCGACATGTTTTTTTAAATAATACTATAATAAAATATATATATCAGTGAAAATAATAACTTACATTATATTCATAAACGCTTATTTGGTATCATAATCTTACAATTTGCAAATATGTAATCTCATTAAGCAATTTACCATCTATAAGTATAGAACATCCCTTGCAAATATATAATCTCACTAAGCTTTCTCCCGTCTCAACCTTCTAATTTCATACATTACATCTTCTCATAAGACCGAAGCACTACGAACAGAAGGCTCCCACTTTTATTAGGTACATTTTTCACTTGTACCCAAGAGAGCTTTTCAATATGTCCATTTAGTTCCATTCGGGATAAGAGAATTGAATGGGATTGTTTCCGCTTGTTCTAGTCCTTATCGTGTGCTCACTTGATTTTGTGACGAAACCTTTGTGTGCTGACATACATATGTAACTTGAAAGAGGGAGTCACATCAATTGAGCTGTATAATGACAGTCAACTCTTTCAGGATTGTCAAAGAATTAGAGTTTATCATCAGAGCGTTGTGATGGTATCTCCTCTCGAACTTTTTACTTTAAATTTCTTAATGCTAATATTCTTATAGATGACATCAAGGATTCAAATGATTATTTACAGGTTTATTAAAACATTTTATTGCCTTTGTCAATTGCGTATACATTTTGCTTTAAAAGTTTTTATAAAGATCTACAAATGGAATTTATATCGACTGTGGTCATTTATAATACACTTATCATACCACTATTACTAGCGCCCCCTATCTGAGAACATAAAACCGTTTTAACTGTCCTGTTAAACTAAGTTTAATACCCGTCTATCCGGTATTATAGCGAAAGTTTAATCCACTGAACCTTCGTGTGGGGGAACGCAATAATTCCTAAACTTAGATGTTTGTGGCCACGCTTTTGCCACAACTTCTTTGTTGGAATCATCTGATTAGAATATGTAAAGGGTTAAAATTACTTTCTTTTGAAATATGTTTCAAAAAATAAACCTAACCTTATTTAACAATATAAACTTAACAGTTATAAGTTTTTTTTTATTATGTAAATATGAATCAAAATTTTCTCTACGGTAAAGGAACTTATTCTTGCAAACTTTTATGACTTGGGTTAATGAGTTATATACCATCATGTTTATATAACTAAGAAAGTTTCACCAATCGTTAACGGTATGCAAACAAATTAACCTATATGACGTAAAAAGTTATAAGGTGCCCAAAATTTATATATGGACTAAATTTCTCTAAGGTAAAGAAACTATAAAAAATATCGTGTGGTTTATCCAGTATAAAGAATATTTAAGGGTTTAAATAGTTTATTGTACATTTTTTATATTTAGTTTTATATTCAAAAAGATATCAACGAGATAATGATACAAAAAAGTTTCATCAATCGATAAGGTTACAAGTATTGTATTCTTATATCAGTGCCACAGATAATATAATACATTACCTAACCTTAAAACCAAGTATATCTATTTTTCCAAAATCCAAACCATAACTTAGGAACCCCAGCTGTTTAAACACAGTACAATGTCGCATACTACTCGTAATTCAAAGTTTAACTCAATATTAACTCACCTAGAGAAAGCTGGCTCATATTCAAGCGTTCTGTCGTCTTTATTGCCAATAGCAACAGCAGTTATATGCAAAATAAAACAGTTTGTCAACGACTTCTGAGCTGTAACGAGGTTTCGCTCGTTCCGCACACTTGTTGCAGAATCGGGCTTTTAAAGCCAGCTGTTCGAAAAATATGTGCGATGAAAAATATAGCTTATTTTAACTAAGATAATACGATATTTTAAAAAATCTGTCATTAAGTATAATACCACGATTGTTGGTAGCAGCGGGCATATCGAGCTGACATAATTCGACGGAGTTCAGTGTTTGGGGCTTTACTCTTTATCAGTGGGTACAGGGTTTAAATTCCTCTTGAGCATGCACCAACGGAAATGAAGTTTGATGAATTTCTATGTAAACTTCGTAAAAAAAAATACTACGGTACAGTATTAAATAGGCAGTCACTTGAATAAACCTAGTTAAGTTATAGATCGAATAAACCGGGTGATAAAACAGCAATGTATCACTTATTTCCAATAGTAATGACATTTTAACCGAGATAATTACAATAAAGTAGCCCTAATAACCTGATTAAATCTCCGATGTTTCGTCCATGCCAAGGGAGATAATAGGACAAAGTAATTATGCCCAAAATACATATAATTACACCTACTCTGTGTTTAATTAAGGAAGTCTCTCTGGATACTCTCTGGTGATTTGGGGACAAGGTCGGACGTGAGGTCCTAATTAAAACATAGTAAGCTTCATTAAATTTAGACTCCTAATTGGAGCCGTGTTTGTAAGCTATATACTTGCTTATTACGAGACAAGTATGGTCCTTGGGGAGTGATTTTGGTTATATTTTGGTAATGGATGTCATTCTGTGAAACATATCTTATTTAGTCAACTAGTATTTACATTACCTACAATAGTTAAGAGACACACGTTAATAAATATTTGATTTTTGACCGTAATTGTACATGGTAAGCATTAAAATACATAGGTACTCAAGACATTGTAGACACGTAACATCATGATAAATAACTAACGGGATTTATCGCGTAAGTTTTTATATAATAAAGTTACCTTTATTAACTCGACGTTTCGGCTACGTTGCAGCAGCCATGGTCACGGGCACACTCTGTACCGTTAGTTATTAATCATGAGTAAAAGTCGCGAATCTCTTAAAACTACAATGTAACATCATATCACAAAAATAAATATTATTTCTCTATTGAGAATAAACAGTTATAGTTTTAAGAGATTCGCGATAGTTAGTTATTAATCATGAGCATAAACAGATTTGTCAGGATCGTTTCAAGTGGTGATAAATAGTCTCTACCTATCCCGAACGAAAAGTAAATACAGGTGTGAATAATGTGTTTCTCCACAGTAAATATTTATATTCTTCTATTTTGAATAACATAATAAGGTCATATGTTCATTGCTTTCAAAGTTCTTAACTACTCTATCGTCTAGACAAGTTAACCTTAAACCTCATTACAGGTTTATCTTAACCCCATGTGTATATGCAGGTCATAGTTCATTAAATGAGTTAACTTATGGTAGCTTTGAGCTTGTTTCATAGTAGAGAAACTCCCCTGTTACAGTTTCGTAATTAAAATTTAGGTTTAATGCACCAAGGGTTAATAGCTGATTTGTATAATAATTTTTCTATGTGTTATCCATTTGTAATTTTTATAAACGTTAATATTATTGTAGTAAAATTAAGAAAGTCACAAGTCTCATATGTTACAGAATGTAAAAGGGTAATTCTCTTTTCGACATTTCATTAGATTGAACAAAATAAGAAACATAAATTAGTTACTACTAATAGCTGGCAACTTATTTATTCATTGCCAAATTATGAAATAATATCTTATAACTAACCTTTATTTAATTCGCGTTGATTTTGTTCACCCTTGCAGCGATTTAGTCGAAGTTTCTACTACGAACTGATTAAATTGCAAAACATAAATCAGATAACTGCTTATAACTAAGTTAGTTAGCAATAAAGGAGCAATTGTGAGGCTCTGCTATAAATATTAACTAAGTTTATCGGCCAAGCAATGGATGTGATTATAAGGGTAATCTACTGCTACATTTGAATAAATTGCATCTGTTTTTATATTATGTGCATGCATTAAATGGTAAAACACACTGTTACAACCTTTCTATCTCTGTGTTAGCAAGCAAAGAATATTTAAGGGACTAAGAATTTAAGTTTTAGGTTGTGACCTCTTATCAAGGAATTTTGCATCAGTTGCCTTAATGGTAATTAAAATTAAGTATTAATTAGCCTATTAATAAACTAATATAGAGTTTTATATAAAAATGTAAAGACAGTATCATTGCACAGAGTGCTTTATTGTAATATTACGATTTACGTCTAAGAATAGGGTTTATAAAAAGCGCTTTTATTCATTTATTAATAACACAGTAACCGTAAATTGGATATAAACCTTTAATGAACTAGTAACATTAAAAACTCAATTTTTTTTAAATATGCTAAAATTAATTTTGCTTCTTAATTGATAATAATTTCTATATCCCATCTCGATCATAAGGCCCCTCTTAGAACATCCTGTCGTATTAAATTGAGGTCATTGAGTTTGATTCTCTCACTTATCCAAGCTCACGTTCCCGCCTAAAGTGGACGCCATCTTGAAATATGACACCTGACAGCACTTTGACATCTGTGCGAATTTACAGTCGGTGTCAGACGCGGCTGTCAAACGCTTATTAAGAATTTATGAATATTTTATGAAATTTCCAAATGGATAAAGTTCTTAATACTTTAAAAGCTTCCTTAGCTATAGTAAAAATTTAGTCGTTGACAAGTTTTTTAATTATATTCTATACATTTTATTTTCCTTCGGAACATAAAACGCTCTACATATATTTGAAGTACCTTACTACTACTGCCTAATTAAGATTCAAAAGTGCTTAAAACAATATAGATATTACAATACTTGGTTATGAATAATTTTAACATATTGAGAACACAACTATATAAACCAACACATGTATAATATACTTATCTTTGAAAGCCATTCTATGGAAATAATATCCAAACACCTTCAAAGCGACACGAATAATGTTTCGCGTGAGTAGAGATCCCGCCACATAAGGTGGCAGTTGGAGGCGTCGCCACAGTCGCGTATTTCAGTGTTACCAGTAAACACGCCAAACTAGCACTCACTGTGCCATACGGCTCGATACATTATAGGTTTCATTTGTAACGGTCTTTGGTTGCAGAGCTATAAACTCAAATAAAACAAATTAATATATCAAAGTCAAAATATGTTTATTAAACTATTTCAAACATGATTAATAATTAACGGGACTTATCCTTCTTATTATATATTACATATATTATGTGTTCCTTCACTCTGTCCGCAATAGACCGTTTAGTGTGTTCGACGTAGGATTTCCCACAGCTGCAATCAATCTTATACACACCCTTATATCTTATATCATGAGTATAAATCGCGAATCTCTTAAAACTATTATTTCAAACATGGCACTGAGCATTGTCTTTACATATTTTTTACCGAGGTTAGATCAGCGGAGACCCTAGCTTGGAGAAGAACTAACAAGAAACTCCGGAAATCAATTTATTATAATCACCCTTAACTAACATAAAAATTACAAAGAGTGGGCAAAAAACACAACGCTGGTAATACTAAATTTACCTTTCATACAAAATAACACGCAATGGCGGTAACGTCAAATTTAGTTCCAAGTTTGGCTACTGCCACCTTATTTGGCGGGATCTCTATGACGCCTTTACACACAACATATCCTACACAATATAAATTGAAGGGAAAATGTTAAAGTGCTGTCAGGAAGCAGATTTCAAGATGACAGCCACACTTTACGCGGGAAACGTGACAACGCGTTACTAAGGGGATCTCAGATTGTACTGACATTGTCAAAACCATTGTCAGCCCCTCGTATTTTTACTTCACTAGATCCCTATAATGATGAAATAAGTTTTTATCTAGCTATTTCCCATGCCAATGTAGGGTGTAAGAGAGTTATCCCTCTTTAATAGAAGCGTTGAGTGCCACCGGTAGGATATGTTTTTTATATCGTAAACTAAAGTAGTTT
Organism: Leucoptera coffeella; assembly: GCA_030578115.1. NCBI lineage: Eukaryota > Metazoa > Arthropoda > Insecta > Lepidoptera > Lyonetiidae > Leucoptera > Leucoptera coffeella. Next base: position 334,762 of record JAMBLF010000249.1, read on the forward strand.
CCCTTGTTAGCTAAAAAGGATGTTAACTAGCTGCCGTTCTGCTCGGCCTAGGAGGTGACTATAGGATTAGGGGTAAATGGAATCAATTGAGCAATTACCTAGCAACGTGTCAACAATGGTTCATATGACATAATAACCGCAATATTTAAGTTAAAAAGTGACCTAGGAGATACTAAATCTAAATCTCTAAATCTAATCCAAGGACGTGAAAGTATATGTTGTGGTTGATTTTAAAGGATTATTGGTGACTTCATTAACCGTAGCCAAAATAGTATAAATATAATTTTCTAGATTAGACAAACTACAATTTGTATAATTTATTCCCAATTATTTCCCGATCTGATATCGCCTTCACTATATCATGTTTTAAATCTCACAAAAACAATTATTCATAACACCAAATATTGAGTATAATAAATAAAAGAATTCTCTGGATTGCCGTCATTATAAGTGGCTTTTACAACATGCTATATCGAATTACTCTTTGTTTCCGATAAAACAAAGGCTTCATGGAGTATTTTACGAGTAATATCATAATGTAAGGCACAATACCTAGGCGAACGAAACGAGTGGTATATGGTTTCACCTTGAGGCCGCAGACTGTTTTGTTCAGCTCTCGCGTAATAAGCAGGGTGAGATGTCAAGTTGGGGCTAGGAACACACAGATTAATGATTAAAATAGAATAATTGTACTTTATGTTTTAAAAGAGAAAGAAAATACTTTTGACGTCTTTGTAAAATACACTATTGCATTCGTTAATACATAACACGTGGGTGGCCATAGAAGAAATACCTGCGTAGTTATTCCGGAGATAGATATGCTAATCTCTGACTACCCAGCGTTTGCCATTGTTTTAAATATAAGATATCCCAAAATAATGTGTAAACGATTTTAAGACTTGGAGTTTGAATTATAAGTAGAGTTATTCAATAAAAAACGGATTCATGATAATACGATAAAAATCATTTGTCCAAACTGGCTTTGTAACTTATAACATGATGATATAAATAAAAGTATTTTTTAGCTCAAACTTCTATTCTTTTAATCAGTGATAGAGTCCTCTCTGCAATGCTCATTGCTCCGTGACTTAACAACCGCTTACCACCTAAATATAATAAACAAGTTCTTCATAAACAAGCAATTTGCGTGGCCCACCGTTTCGTTTCGCTGGTGGAATTAATTTTCACACATTTAGACGTAGGTGGGCCCCTATACGATGATTTAGGTACAATTACACGCGAACGTAACCCAGGTCTGCTCCACCAAATTAACTTAGATTAAATTCCATTGTAATTACATGTGTTTTGTCCTATTTACATACGAATCACAATTAGTAGGCTATCGGTATAATTACGTTACTTGAGACAAAGGTACAATGTAATGCAATGCAACGTACACGTTCATCTAGTACGTACGTAGAAAACCATACATACATGTTACACTTGTTTCGCTATAGAAAGATAGGGAGAGATCACGAGTCATCTGTCCCGATCCTGACAATCCACTTGATTGACACTCATACACCTTCTCATTCACACTGGATGGTTATAGGTACAATGGATGAATGTGTGACGTGGAAGAGCGGTTACGTAGGGGTCGGTCCAATAAGGCATATGATAGTCAGATGGATGACGTGGTAAATCGTAGTTTCTTTTAGTATATTACCTTTTACGTTTCTTACGAGTATTAAATATACGATTACTTTAATGCTAAAGCATTACAACATCCGCGAAACCCAATTTTCAGCACACTCTAGAATCTAAGTAAATGTAAGTTATTCTTCTGCATATCCTTTGTTACTTTTTAGAAACTAATGTCAAGATATATGGTTTTTATTGAAACTCAAAAACAGAATCTTTACAACGAAAACTATCTGTTTTTCTGAATACGTAGCAGAATCTTTTGATCGTTTGAGCATTTTGGTTCGAAATGCATTCGCCTATGTGCTTTTTTCCGTCGGATATCTTGTAGTTTCTTTATAAACCTAAGATAAATGTTTCCTTTTTGTCTTAAACTCCTGTTAGTTTTGTAAGAATACAAAGTCGTAAAACGCGACGTTATAACAACCATTAAAAGTTTAAACTCTCTGTTCTGGGAAAACGTACTAAACATTCGATAAGGAGATGAATTGTCTACACTTCAGTGAATCTTTTAACCAACTTTTGGCGACAATCTTCATATTAAAATCTTGGTTTTACACTCACCGTATAAATCCAATTTAATAATAAGATTAGTAACACATTACCGAAATTATTACTAATCATTTATTTCATAACAATAAATCACGCCCAGAACAAAAGAAATCATTTGCATGAATCTAAGAAGTGATCATTTATGAAGTTTATTACCATATATTATACTTTATATAGTTACTTTAAGCTCCCTGTGTAACCATATCATTAACATTTACCTTTTAGGAGTGGTCATAGGGTTGAGTGATCGTATCTATTACACATTCTGACCACTAAAACCTCATGGTTTACCATATAACCACAGGCAGATACAATACAAATACAGATTTCAATGGTAATCGACCACAAGAAACTCAATGGTAATGGTATCAGTCTTTGGCACACATACGAATACGATATAACATACAAGCCTAAAATAGTAGTAAAACGTATACTCGTATGTCTGATATATATCTGTGTGCTATATAGAATCTAGTCTAAAATAGTAAGGAAAACGGACACTAAAGTCTAGACCTATCGTTTTCGATATCCTTTGAAAAGATCATAAAATATTTTATGACATACTAACGCGTCTAAAGGTTTCACTTTGTAGCTTCGGAGACCATAAAATATGTCATAATATGGTATGATGTGCCGCTCTGGTTTAGATTAGTCGGTGATGTTATACCCTTTCAGATTTAATGGGTTTATTTAGCTTAGATTTAGGTGTAGGTTAGATAATATATTAGATCTTTGATACGGATATGAATAACTCGCATAGCATAATCTAATATAAATATCTTCGTTAGATTCAGTTAGATCAATACAAAAACTGTAGAGTATGCATAAAATTTTATTTATAAGCCGTACCTATGTAATTGATTGATAATATTTCATAACACAATCTTGTATTTAATAACGTGCAACTAACTCTTGCCACATTATTTTTGGAACTCTTTCCTTTAAAACGATTCAACTACTGACCTACCTTATAAAAACTTATCAACTACATAAACCTAAAACCTTTAAAACTTATCAACTACCGCATAGCATAATTAAGTTCTTAACCAAAAACCTACCGCACCAATAACCGAAGAACTCCAATCAATCACTTCACCCGTTCCGCAAAGACCGTCCTCGTCAAAGCACGACACAACATCACTCCAACGTAGTAAGTACGTAGAACTACGAAACACATGCACGTAGCAAATGCCGGTACGAACAGCTGATTCCCAAACAACTGTCAAAACATAACTGTTCACTTGACAAATGACAAGTTAATGACACTATTTATCAAATAATCATATCCTTTCATTGTTGATAATAATCTCCTAGGACTAATTAACAATTGCAGCGGGCGGCCCCGGCGCGGTTGCCGCCACACTAATCAGTAATCGTTGCCGTGAAGGGATGTTTTCCGATGCACTGGCAGCTTCCTAAGCGCTAGATTTCATTACTCACATTCTAACCTATACCGGCTTGGTTAAACGGCCTCAAATATATAACAAATTTACCCCCATCCATTTTAAATAGCATCCTTGAAATATTTCAGTTTATTCCAGCTCAAAATTGAGAGTAATTTACGAAATATTATACAGTGAAACATAAATGACTCTATAGCTGAATGTAGCGTAGATAAGGCTGTGGGGGTTGGGTTCGGAGGCTGCGTCGCTTCTCCCCGCCCCTCGCAGCAAACACGTGCGAAGTTCAGATGGAAAATCGACGGAACTAAGAAGGCTTTTGCGGTCTGTTTACAAGTTGTTAGCCTCCCTTGTGTGTGTAGGAGGAACTTAGTTCTCCTTTGATGTCTTTGGATGTGTGTTCAGGTTTTTCTCCTGTAAAAATGGGCGTGTTTTGACCTTCGCTTGTCAGTGGGTGGATGAACTGGCAAATGAATTGGCTATACAGAATTCAGAACTTTTTCTTTGATAACTATTCCTAAGTTTATTACAGACCGAAGAAAAAGAAAAAGAAGTTATTGTATTGTCCAAAAAGTATATTATTTTGGATAAATGGAAGACATGTTCTGATTATATTTAATAAATATCCAGTGCTAAGCAGTTATTTCCAGTTCCATCATTTCTTAAATATTGCTGAACTCTGACTGTGTTTTAAGTTATAGGTTCATACTGAAAAAAGCTTATGCTCTTAAAAACATATTAAATCTTGAATACACTGTAGTCCAGTCTAGAAATACTCAAAAATTAGTTCTCAAAAAGTATAAACTAAAGGATAAACAAATCCTGAAAACTAAAAGATACCTATAAAATTGTAAATAAGTCTTTTGACTAAGTTTTGTTTGAAAGCTGCAGATACATTTTGAAAGAATATCGTATCTAACGTATCACGACCGTCTCTGTAAAAAGGGGAATATTTATTCAATTTAAAATTATCCAAGATTATTAGTTTACATTCATTGGTTAACTAATTCAAGAAAATATAAACATATGTATATAGTATTTCTTTTTTATTTTAATAACATAGAATTTCAGCTCTTATTCATATAAGCAAACTCCAAACTTCTTTTTTCTTTCGGCTCGCACTTTCAAATCCAATTTATCTATGCGTGCCATACACCTGACTAAACAATTTCCAATTTTCATTCTTCAGCACGCTGCCGGTGCATCTATGAATAGGCGGGCCCTGTACGCATGCGCCGTCATCTCAAGAGCCCGGGTTCATTTGCAGTGGATCTTTTAAAATTCAATGACCGTCTACCTGGGCTACATACACGATACGTGGTTACATGCTAGGTATGTGGGCTTGTGTATACAGGAATAAGTATCCATATCTATGCCATAAAAGGAAAAGGAAAATAAAAAAGGATGATGTTGTACGTAACTATAACGGCCGACGGTTTATGTGGAGGTGTATGAGTGTCAATGAACTGAAAGTAGATTGTCAAGATTGACAGATTGGGATCCGTGATCTCAGCTTACCCTTCTACAGGAAATTGGGCGTGATGTGTATGTATGTATATACGTTACGTACGTGCTTTATTACTTATTGGCAAGAGAAAACGACCTTAGAAATACCTGTAACAGCTGAGTGCGTGCTAAGGTGTATGTAAGTAAATGAAGGAAAAACAATTTCGCAGTATCTGGAATAACGATTCTGAGATCTCTACGCATTCTAATTAATAATGTGATTGATTAATAAGGCATATTAATCGTATATATGACTTAACACGAGCTCCTTTATGTAAATTTGAATTATCTGGTGAAATGTGTTCTCTGGTCTTTGTAGATACTATGAATCCTACAACATTTTTTAACGCTGCTAAAGTGTATGTACATACAAAATGAGCCACTTAAAGCACGCACCTACATACACTTATAACGTCAGACAACAAAGGGGTCACGAGTGAAAAATAAAACAAGCCAACTCGTTTTAAGCCGGGCCATCAAAATTTCAACTTGCAGAAATTCTCGCTGTGTTTGAGCTATAGTTTTTGCGGTGTATGAAAAGGTTAACGAGAACCAACAACTTACAAATGTGTAAGGTCATTATTGTCACTTTCATACATACTTACATATATAATTCACGTCCTTTAAACCCTTTCGTGTTTGACATAACCTTGGAGACACGATATTATCTCCTAGATTACTTTATTGCATAAATATTGGTGTTACGATTTCATATAGAATATTGATGACAGGTTTTTAGTTCATCTCCAAATAGATTCCAACATACAGGGAAGAAAGGCAGCTCGTTTTAAAAATACAATACTAATTTAACAAATATGAATCTAATAAAATTTTACTTGTGGAGTGTACCAAGTTTGTTCTTCTTTGGTAAGTCTTTAACTTTATTGTCATCGAGTTGACACCTGTCACATTTGACCTGAAGTGCTTAATCGCAAAAACTATACCGTTCCCCCAAGTAAGATCAGACATACGGTAGGTATCCGATGCACGGCATTGTCATAAATGAATGCAGGGTCATGACTCAGTACATAGGCATAACACACTGTGCTTACACGGGCGTGAATTGCATATGTTGGTGTACTGAAGAAGGGTGACGTTAGAAGTACTTATATACTGAGGTGTGGAGTGGTACAGACATTAATTAGGCTAAAGTTAACATATATATACTTTTATGACTATTTCCTCTTGAGAGTTCTTCAGAGTATACAAATCA